>CM041777.1:47303273-47355548 GCA_023374045.1 Limonium bicolor
CGGGCACAAGTTCGGACATCTGTCTGATTTCGACTTCTGAGTCTCGACTTATGTCCGAACATTGACGTCCGGACACAAGTTCGGACATGCCTCTGATTGACAATAACTTGCTCGTTTGAGCTCCGTTTTGACTTCCGTTTGCGGGGTTGGATTCCCTTCTGATTCCCAAGCTTTCTATGTGCTTTCTGGTGCCTTTGGTGCACATATGCTTATCTGTATTTAAGCTTCTGTTTTGGGACCTAGTTATCTGTGTCTGAGCCTTTGGATGGCTGGTTACGCTGTCTTAGCGCGCTATGTAGGATCCTTCTGTTCACGGGTGATGTTCCCCATTCTGTTCACGGGTGTTTACACATGTTCTGTTACGAGTGAGGTTTCCTCGTTCTGTTCACGAGCTGGTTGCTCGTTCTGTCTGTATGCTGTGATCGCTAGTGTCCCACTCTGTTTTCTGTTTCCGTCTGCTCTGCTCTGTTTAGTCCCTTATTGATTGTACTTCTGTTTCTGGTTTCTGACATGTTTATGGATTCTTTGACTCCTTCTGATTTGTCAATATTCTGTAAATGTTTTGAGCATGCTGGTTGATGAAGTTGGTCATCTACTGGGCATAGTGGTGTGCTCATTCCCCTACTTCTAACGCTTTTGCAGATTGATTAGCGAGGATCGCCCCCCCTCAGCTTCTTGAGTTTAGTTGCTTCGTATTTAGCTTCTTTTGAGACCTTTGTATTGAATTTGAGCCTTTGGCATATTTCGTTAGCTTCCGCTTTTGACATCTGTTTGGGTGGGTTCTGTAATGACTTTTGGGGATGTTTTAACATCTCTTGTTTTATACTTTATTTAAGTATTCCGTTTGGGCCTTATTTGACTATCTGTCTGAGTTCGTTTATTAGAGCCTTGCGTTATTATGTATTAATACGCGGCGTGTAACACCCCTAACTCCTAGGCCAGTGTTTGGGGGTGTTACATTTAGTGGTATCAGAGCTCTGGGTTCTAATCTGCTGGGATTTTAAGTTAGCCAGTCAGTCAGAAATGTCAGTGTTAGTGTCTGAGTTTAACTGCTTGCTGTTGGACTTTCAGAATGCCGCCAAGAAGAGCGAATAACCCTCCAGGGAATGTGGCTGATGCTGTTCAGCAGTTCATGACGCAGCTCATGCAGACCATGGCTGCAGGAGGTGGACCAGCTGGAGGAGGACCAGCTGGCGAGCAGGCCCAGCTGGGGCAGACGCTGGAGGGAGGAACGTGAAGGCGCTTCAGGAGTTCATGAAGCTGAAGCCGCCATCATTCGATGGGGCAGGAGACCCCCAGGTGGCCAGTCATTGGCTGTCAGAGGTGGAGGACTTGCTACGTGTGATGGGCTCAGAGGAGGAGCAGAAGGTAGACTTCGCCACCTTTCTGTTCAAGGCCGAAGCCAAGGAGTGGTGGAGGTCAGTTATGGGGAAGTTCCCACAGCCTTGGACGTGGGAGCAGTTCACTGGGGAGTTCAACAAACAGTTCTACCCCGACGTCTACAAGGATCAGCGCATTCTGGAGTATAACCGACTACGCCAGGGTCGGGACATGAGCGTTGAGGAGTACGTTCGTAAGTTCATCAGTTTGTCTAAGTTCGCACCTGAGCCTGACGAGCATAGGAAGGCCAGGAAGTTTGAGAGTGGCTTGAGGCCTGACATCCGTTCTGCTGTGACGCCCCTGCGTCACAAGACCTTCAGGGACGTTGCTGATGTCGCCCTGTTGGTAGAGGCCGACTTGAGGGGTCGCCAGTCTGGAGGGAAAGACCAGAAGAGGAAGCAGAGGTCCGATGAGAGTGATAGGAGGGATCAGTCTGCTTCTCAGAAGAAGCAGTCCACTAGAGACCGAGCTGGAGACCGCTCTGGGGACCGTTCGCGAGACAGAGGTGGTTCGTCTTCATCAGCTCCCGCTCCAAAGTGCCGGGTCTGCGGCAAGTTTCATAGAGGCCAGGACTGCTACAGGAAGTCTGGAGCCTGCTTCAAGTGTGGGTCCTTGGAGCATAGGATTGCTGACTGCCCTCAGGCTGAGAGGAGCAGGGGTAGTTCTGGAGGTAGAGCCGTTGAGTCTGCTTCAGGGTCCAGAGATCGAGACCGGGCTGAGCAGAAGAAGCCCCAGGGCCAGGCCAGGGTGTACGCGATGGCTGGAGAGAGAGACCGATCGACTGACAGAGTTGTCACAGGTATTCTCCAGCTGTCTTCTCGTTCTGTTTTCTGTTTGTTTGACTCTGGAGCCACCCACTCTTTTATTTCTGCTGAGTTGGTGGGTGAGCTCGGGTTGCCTGTTGTGCCTCTGGGTGTTGAGCTGTGTGTGCATAGTCCATTGGTTAGGGACTCTTCTATGCTTTTGAATTCTGTCTGTAAAGCTAGTCCTGTGTTAGTCAAGAATAGGATTCTGTGTGCTGACCTCATCCCGATGGAGATGACTTCTTTTGATGTGATCCTGGGCATGGATTGGCTTGCTGCGCACCATGCCCACATCGATTGTGCCGCTTCGAGAGTCACTTTTGAGGAGCCGGGCCAGCCCCGTTTGATTGTAGCAGGGAATGGACTCCCGTGCTCGCCGCCAGTCATATCAGCGATGCATGAAATACCCCATAAATTAATCTAAATTAATTTAGGGGATTTCCTTTATTGAACCCTAAATAATATTATTAAATATTAAATTATTATATGGTGTTATGAATTTAATAGTAAGATTTATAAGTCAATAAATCTTGGAAAAATTTCAAGACACTCCAATATTATAAAAGATTTTAGAACTATATGGAACATTGATTTGGATCATAAAAGTCAATATAAAGTCATAGTTGAAATATCCCTAATAATAATAAAATAATTAAGGTCTAATTATATAAGGCCAACATGTTGCAATAATGGATTAAGTAAATATTTACATGAATTAAGGTTTCAATGAACCTCAATTATATTTATAAAAATAAAAATATAGTCTAAAAAGACTTATCAAACCTAACATGAAATACTAAATTAAGGGTTTCCTGATGTACTCGACAAATCTGGGCGTCCGATTGTAGTTAGGAGAAACGGACGACCGAGATTAGATGATTAAGTAATATAAATCCCAGAATAAAACTCTAACTTGTTGAATTTATTTAGTGCCCTTCCCTAATGTATTTTGACTTGAAATTTTAACCATAGATTCCTTATAAACCATAGTATATTTCATGTAAATTAATATGGGTTTGAGTTTTAAACGTAAGTTAAATTTTTGTAAATTTTGAGTATTATGGAATTAGTTCGATAATTTAAAATATATTTTTATGAAATAAAAAAAAATATAATATGTATAAAATATTGTAGTTACTATATATTAAATTTGGGAATTTTTAGACAAGAGTAAATGGGTCTAAAAATTGTGTTTATGAATCTTTCATAAGTTATCTTATAATATAAGGTTTTTAATATAATCAAAAATTAAGGTATAGTTGGTTAATGAACTTTATAGGTTAGGAGAAATATAATAAGACTAAACTAACATTTAATACAGAATTTTAGTAAATATTTTTGGGTATAAACTTTTAAGTGAAGTAAAAATTATATATAAATATATATACACACATATATAAAGGAAATAAAATAGTAACTTAGGTTAAATCAAGGAATTGAATTAATCTCCATTTATATTAATTATATAATGTGGTAGTTAATATACTTAATTGAAACTAAGAGAAATACTTTATTTTATAAACCATATATTGGATGTGGATATGTGTAAAAGTTAATAGAGATAATTAAATACAATAAAACTACACAAAGAATGTCTTGAAAATCCTAATACATATATATATAAATACATTAACAATAAAAAAAAGGACATACCTTATAGAAAACATAATAAGAGGAAAATATTAGAGTAAAATTCATGCATAGCAATTAAAATTTTAAATGTAATGTGACATATAGGTGGACTATTAGGAGGTATATATATATATATTAAACTTTAGGACTTCAATCAGTATTGATATAAATTAGTCAATTGTAACTTAAGAGTATATCCTCTGAAGAGTAAATTGAACAAAAAAAAAGATTTTATGTAACATGTAATACCCATCATTACACGAAGTAATACCACAAATTTAAATGAGGAAGCTTGAGAGGTTATCTAACAAACTAATTTAATATGAGAGCAATATATCTTGAAATAAAAGGGTCTCTTCAATTTTCCTTCTTTTTTTTTTATTATTAATCTCTTCAATTCCCCTTTATTCAAGATTACAATTGGAATTTACATGCTGGCGTCTAGCTCCCCTTCATTCACGGTAATTTTGCAGTTCTGCACATCTCTTCATTTTCTCATTCTTTTCTATTTCTATTCTCTTTATATTAACTTTATTTATAATAAAACCCTGTCCAATTTTTTTCCATTGCAACCGTAACTCAAGGAAGATAACGCATATATTTATTTCTTCACTCACATTACCATTTGGCACTCAAGGAGCATACATACAACGCTTCTTTATTTCCAGAATGTGAACAAACATATTTTGCTCCTGTCCTCATTTCTCCATTCCCTATCGCTCAAAATCCCCATCGATCAACAAGGAACATACATGCCGGCGCCTTTCTTCATCTTCTCCATTCCTCTTAACTTAAGTTACGTTACTAACCAGCAAACTAGAAGTCCATGCTCTACCTTTGCTTGCATTCTCTTCGTATATCTGCACCAATCTTCATCTCTTCTTGTCACTAAACTGCTGCACCCTGCACACCTGATCTTACGAACTAGAATTCTAGAACCGGCAAATGCTCGAACCATCCTCCTTCTCTTCCTGGGCTGACTGACAAACAAGGAACTCATGCTCTGCACCTCCTTTCATTCTCCTCTCGTTTCTTCACTAGAATTTTCATTCTCTCACGTTGATTTGTCAAACTAGACTGACGAACAATACACCTCAGGATGCTGATATGCTCTTTTTCACTCTCTCCCTGCATCTGCATCTGTAGGAGATTCATCATAGGCTGCTGCGTCTGGCACACCAGATCCATGAGGCTGAAAACGTTTCTCCTGGAACCGGTAATATACAAACGCTTATCTTCCTCTCTAGTGACCTGTCTGTGTTGAAGTTTGTGAAATTTTCTACTGCACCTGGTAGCAAACGATAGGAACGTGAGCATAAGCTTCCTGGTCTAAAGAAGGAGGTGATATTAGTACGTTATATACATATTTTACTGGATGAAGAAAATGATAGCCTCATGCTGAATTACAGGAGGGTGAATTACACTAATCAGAAACAAAGGAGAAAAAAAGGCGTATTAGGTTGTATAACAAATTTTTAAGTGGTTAAATTGATAAGAGAGAAAATTATCTGTATGAATGCTAATATGATGGGATGGGTAGTATTTATTGAAAAAAAAAACTCATATGTTAATACATATGGTTTTTAGTTACAACGTAAACAAAACAAATAAAAACCACAAAAAAAATATATTTACATGGAGTAAATATGGAACTGCTAAATAGTAAAGAAAGTTCACTATTTAGGATTTAAAATATACGTATACCTACTCTTAAGAAAAATAAGGAATTAATAAGTAATGAGTTAAGTCAATAAATTTAGTGGTTTAAAATAGTAAATAAGTGGTTGGTTAGATTAGCAAATTATTAAGTAATAAGTAAAAATGGGATATTTGTTTAAAGGAGTAATACAAAAAAATATACTAAGTGTTTAAAAGGATTAGTAATTTGGGATTTAAAATCTTTATGTGGTTAAGTTTGTTAGAAAACTAATGTTCTGGGAAAAACATTGTGGTTGGTGGGACAGGTTATAGAAGTACTTAATGATTTATTATGAAGTAGTTAATAATTAGGGGTGTTAAAATGTAAAACACATATTTATATATTTGAGATTAAGGAAAAAAGGAATTGTGAAAAAGAATAGTAATATGGGAGTCGAAGATTAGGTGGTTAAGTTGATTAATAAATTAGATTGCTAAATTATTTAGTAAACTTTTGTAAGTTAATAATGGGTAGATGAATCCCTAAGTTCAAGGGTGAGTTAGATTGTTAAATGAAAAGGAATATATGGATAAGGGTAGGTAATTAATTATTAACTGGTGAAGAAGGGTGATAATTTTAGGATTTAAAATATATATAAATATATATATAACTGAGCTTAAGCAAATAGGATGAAACGAATAATAAACTAGTAATATGAGAATAAAGAACTTAGTAGTTAAGTTAGTAACTTGAAACTGACTGATTGATTAACGAATGATTTGGTAGTATGTTGAATTAAAAAATTTATATGATAAAAGTTAGAATGTGAAGGAGAACAATGAGTAAAGTAATAATAATATCTATATATAAATATATATAAATTTAATTTAATAATATAGTTTGAAAAACTTGATAATAAAAGGACAAATAAGATAATAAAAAAACAAGTTATTATCACACTCGAAAATTTGAGGGGATGGGAGTTTAAAATGAAGGGTGAAATAATACTAATACCTTGGTAAAGATTAGCTAGAAAAAATTAGTGTATTTCGTATAGATATAATGTTATCGGTATTATATGTCGAGTTTTGGGTTAGTAACAACTATAAGATATTTTATATATGGGATAACATTTCTATTGTGGTGATTAGTACATTGGTGGGCTTGTAACAATTAAGGTGTCGGATAATGAATATGACCATTTAAACTAATGCACCGAAATTCGAATACTTCTAGGAGATTTTCGTTTCCAATAACCAGCAAATCCTCAGAAGATGAAATCGGTGGAGAAAGGCAAATAAAATAGTAATATTCTTTTAACTAAGGGAAGTTAGGAGTTAATGAATTTGCATCAACTTTCATAATCTAGGATTCGAGTAATGTGATGCACTTGGCTGGATTTGGATGGGTTGGTACACATGGCTAGGAGTTTATATAAAGCTACAGCATTAACCAGGTACGATTTCTCGTACTCAGATACTTTTGCTAATGGACTTTGTGGAGTGTTTTGGGAAAACGTCAACTGATCTTGAATGGATTTCAAAAGGAAATTATTTGTGTGACTAACTCAGCCTGTTGTGACTGACTGAGCCTTGGATGTACAACTTTCATGATTATTGGTTCCTCTTATCTGGTTGTCTCATTGGATATTAACTGCTGAGGGTTTACGCCTCTGCACTCTGTAGGACTGAGTGTTTTGGTATTGCACTTGTGCAGTTACTAATCTAGTGGGAATATTGGAAAATGTCAATCTTGGTATTGAGTATGGATTATTTCTATTAAGTGGTGCACACACTTTTCACCGATGACCGAGAACGGGTCGGTGGCAGCGGAGGTCTGCTATACCTCGTCCAAATGGACAACTGACAGCGGAGGTCTGTTTACCTCGTCCTTGTGACAACTGACAGCGGAGGCCTGTTTACCTCGTCCTTGTGACAACTGACAGCGGAGGTCTGTTTACCTCGTCCTTGTGACAACTGACTAGTGGTGGGGGCCATCTCTCCCAATTGGTTCTATTCCACTCTTGAGTTATGGGTCTTGGATCTCTTCTTCCATTTCTAGTCCTTGTGACTACTTGAGTCTTTCTACTCCAATTGGAACTGAATCTAACACAAGCAATGGATGTTCACTAATTTATGGTGTGGTTTCTTTTTGATTGACTAACTTTACCTTCCTGTTATTTATCTCTATCCTTGACTTGTTACCTTTGACTTGGTGATTTGGATGTGCCTTGTTCTTCTGTTTTAAGCATTTGACTTCAAGTTATTGTTTGTTTTAAGAGTTATGTTTTAAACTTTTGTTTTGGAGAGTTGTACCAGTTCCATTCCAGGGAACTGACTCACCTCTCTTGGGGTGGGCTGCTTGGTTTCATCTTGCAGGTACGAATTGTTTATACAGGTGGCCACGAAGAGTATGAGAGATTGGGATGGGAATTAGGAATTGTGGAGAGTTATTATACTTTGCACTTATTAAGTTTATGTTGGTTTTCTCGAGTTCAGGCCGTAACATATGTAATTTGTAAGTTGTCATTGGTGAGGTTTTGTACCGGGTGTTTGGAACCCGATGATCTGTAAACGCCGGTAGTATTTTATTTTTCTGCTGCATTTTCGTTAAATAGGGGCGTTACAATGCAGGCGTTCCGCTTTCTGAGGAAAGGATGCCAGGGATATCTGTGCTACATCCCTGAGGTTCGCAAGGATGCGAAGTTGGAGGAGATTCCAGTAGTCAGAGACTTCCCAGATGTGTTCCAGGATGACGTACCTGGGCTTCCCCCTGTTAGAGAGGTGGAGTTCTCGATCGAGCTCGCACCTGAGACTCAGCCGATTTCGAAGGTCCCATACAGGATGGCGCCTGCTGAGCTTAAGGAGTTGAAGGTCCAGTTACAGGAGCTGCTGGATAAGGGCTTCATTCGCCCGAGTGTGTCGCCTTGGGGAGCGCCAGTGTTGTTTGTAAAGAAGAAGGACGGTAGCATGCGGTTGTGCATTGACTACAGGGAGCTCAACAAGGTTACCATTAAGAATAGGTATCCTCTCCCGCGCATAGATGACTTGTTCGACCAGTTAGCAGGAGCTAAGGTGTTTTCGAAGATCGATCTGAGGTCGGGATATCATCAGTTGAGGATTAAGGCAGACGACGTGCCTAAGTCCGCCTTCAGGACTCGTTATGGACATTACGAGTTCCTAGTGATGCCATTCGGTCTGACGAATGCGCCTTCTGTATTTATGGACATGATGAACCAGGTGTTCAAGCCGTTTTTGGACCAGTTCGTTGTGGTGTTTATTGATGACATCTTGGTGTATTCCAAGAGTGCTGAGGAGCACGAGGAGCATTTGAGGACCGTTCTCCAGACTCTGAGGGAGAACGAGTTGTACGCGAAGCTGAAGAAGTGTGAGTTCTGGTTGGATCAGGTGGGGTTTTTGGGACATGTGGTCTCTAAGGATGGTATCTCCGTAGATCCGGAGAAGATTCGAGCTATTACCGAGTGGGCCAGGCCTACTAATGTTGGAGATATTCGTAGCTTCCTTGGATTGGCGGGCTATTACCGCAAGTTTGTGGAGGGCTTCTCCAAGTTGGTGATTCCGTTGACTCGTCTGCTTCAGAAGGATGTGAAGTTCGAGTGGAGCGATGCCTGTGAGCAGTGTTTTCTAGAGCTGAAGAAGAGGTTGACTACTGCGCCGATCTTGACTCTTCCAGAGGGGACCGAGGGCCTGGAGGTTTTCTGTGATGCGTCCCATAGGGGACTTGGATGTGTTCTGATGCAGCAGGGGAAGGTGGTGGCATATGGCTCTCGTCAGCTTAAGCCATATGAGAAGAACTATCCGACCCACGATCTGGAGCTAGCTGCTGTGGTGTTTGCTCTGAAGATTTGGAGGCACTATCTGTATAGAGCAGCGTGCAAAGTTTATACGGACCACAAGAGCCTCAAGTATCTGTTCACTCAGAAGGAGTTGAACTTGAGGCAGAGGAGGTGGCTGGAGTTACTGCACGATTATGATCTGGAGATCCTCTACCATCCTGGTAGAGCGAACGTTGTGGCTGATGCGCTCAGTAGGAGGGGTCCATCCGGGACCGTCTGTGCTTTGTCTGGTGTGCAGAGGTCTGCTTTGGAGTTGCAGCGCATGGGTATCTGGGTCGTCCGACCAGAGAGATCTGGGATGTTAGCAGCATTACAGATTCAGCCTACCTTGATCGACAGGATCAAGGCCAGTCAGGAGCTTGATGTCAGTTTGGGTAAGATCAGAGATGAGTTAGCTGCGGGTCAGGAGTCTAAGTTCAGGGTTTCAGAGGATGGCTGTCTGAGGTTCCGGGACCGCGTTTGTGTGCCTGCTGACGATGCTTTGAGACGTGAGATCGTGCAGGAGGCTCATGGAGCTCCTTACTCGGTGCACCCAGGAGGTGTGAAGATGTACCGGGACTTGCGTGAGACATTTTGGTGGAGCAACATGAAGAGGGACATCTCCGACTTTGTATCCAGATGTAGGACCTGTCAGCAGGTCAAGACAGAGCATCAGAGACCGGCTGGTTTACTTCAGCCTCTTCCCGTTCCGGAGTGGAAGTGGGAGAGCGTCGGTATGGACTTTGTCATGGGACTGCCTAAGACTCCGAGGGGTTTTGATGCAGTTTGGGTCATTGTGGACCGGCTCACGAAGAGCGCTCACTTCCTACCTGTCAGGAAGACCTTCAGTTTGCACCGTTTGGCTCAGTTATATGTGGATGAGATTGTACGTCTACATGGGGTTCCTGCTTCGATTGTGTCTGACAGAGATCCGAGGTTTGTGTCCAGATTCTGGCAGAGTTTGCATCAGGCTATGGGGACGAGGTTGTCTTTCAGTTCAGCTTATCATCCTCAGTCAGATGGTCAGACAGAGAGGACGAATCAGGTCCTTGAGGACATGCTCAGAGCATGTGTGTTGGACTTTGGGGGCAGTTGGGATCAGCATGTTGCATTGATTGAGTTCGCCTATAATAACAGCTTTCAGACCAGTATCGGGATGGCTCCGTTTGAGGCCTTGTATGGCAGGAGGTGCAGATCACCCATCTGTTGGGATGATCTGAAGGAGAGAGCTGTGATTGGTCCGGACTTGGTTCAGGATGTTGTGGGCAAGATTCAGTCTATCAGGGAGCGTCTGCTTGTGGCTCAGAGTCGTCAGAAGAGTTACGCCGATCAGAGGAGACGACTTCTAGAGTTTGAGGTGGGCGACCATGTGTATCTGAAAGTTTCTCCGGTCCGTGGAGTTGTCCGGTTTGGGAAGAGAGGCAAGCTTAGCCCTCGTTTTGTGGGCCCTTTTGAGATCCTCGAGAGGATCGGACCGGTTGCCTATCGCCTGGCTTTGCCTCCATCTTTAGCAGCAGTGCACAGTGTTTTCCACGTTTCTATGCTGAGGAAGTATATTCCGGACCCATCTCATGTAATCGACTTCAGTCCGCTTCAGTTGAGGGAGGACTTCACGTTTGAGGCAGTTCCCTCGAGGATTCTAGCCCGAGATGTTCGTAAACTCAGGAGTAAGACCATGCCCTTGGTAAAGGTGCAGTGGTCGGGTCAGTCAGAGGAAGAGGCGACCTGGGAGGTCGAAAGTGAAGTCTGTTCTAAGTTTCCCGCCCTTTTCGAGCAGTAGGTATGTTTTAATTTCGAGGACGAAATTCTTTTAAGGGGGAGGTGATGTTATAACCCAAGATTTGGTTATATTTTATTCCGTCACTAGTGGTCTTACATTATTGTATTCTGAATTTAGGATATGGAAGTCCTTATTAAAGAAGTTGGGGACGAGGAGGTCCTTTCCCATCCGTTTTGTTTTATGGTGAGTTAACCTCATATTAAATCCCTTAACCTATTTTGATTCCATATTCTTAATTACCCTCTCTTCAAAACACGTTCTCACGATCATTCACGCTCCTCTCTTCATTGTTCTCTCTCTCCCTCTCTCAAAGCCGCTTCTTCTCCCATTCACTCAAGACTCCTTTGATTCTGCTGTCAAGATTCAACTGTGGGTTGGTCTGTCGTCGCGAATTGCTGGGCTATACGAGGTAGAGTTGTCAGATTACTTTGTTCGTTAATCCCTCGGTTCTGAGTTCTTCTCATTCTAATTTCTTTCCCAATCTGATTGTGATTCAGCGTTGGCTTCTGTTCCGTTCTTTCTCTTCTGCGATTGGCTCCGTCTGTGTGTTCGACGTTGGATTCAGGTGAGGGTTTCGTTACAGTTTGGACTGCAGTTTCAGTTTTGGGTTAGGTTTGCGTTTCTGAATTGGCATTGTTCTGCGTTGTAGTTATTCAGAATCCTGGAATTGCATTTGGTCTGACTTGCTGTGTCGGCGTGGTCGGTTGCTCTGTTTCGAATTTGAGATTCTCTACTGTTCAGACCGGGTTTCGTCTCTGCTGTTAATTCGAGGTAGGTGGCTTTCGGATTCGATCCGTATGTTCGGCCTTGGGGAGTTTGGGTTCTGCAAATTAATTCAATGATTGCCTTGTGTTTGTGTGTGACTTGTGCCTGTTTTAATGCCATTTCAACGGATTAAATCCCCAAGGTTGTTTTGTAAATGTGTGTGTTGATTTAGATTGCTTTTGTGCCTCTGTTCGTGTTGAATTCGCTTCTGTTTTTCTGAGTTTTCGGTATGTCCGAACGTCTGTCCGAGCTTTGACGTTCGGACATACCCTGTTGCGCTTTTATTTTCGGAAATCTTCGCTGTGTCCGAACTTCCGTCCGAGCTTTGAAGTTCGGACACAACCTTCTGCATTCTCTGATTTTGGCTTCGACTTGTGTCCGAACGTCTGATGTCCGGACACAAGTTCGGACTCTCCACGTTCTGTTTTCCGAAGACCGTCCGAACATCCGTCCGAACTTGGATGTTCGGACACCTCTGTCTCTTCTTCTGTTTTAAGGTTCGACTTGTGTCCGAACTTCGATGTCCGGACACAAGTTCGGACATCTGTCTGATTTCAACTTCTGAGTCTCGACTTATGTCCGAACATTGACGTCCGGACACAAGTTCGGACATGCCTCTGATTTGACAATAACTTGCTCGTTTGAGCTCCGTTTTGACTTCCGTTTGCGGGGTTGGATTCCCCTTCTGCTTCCCAAGCTTTCTATGTGCTTTCTGGTGCCTTTGGTGCACATATGCTTATCTGTATTTAAGCTTCTGTTTTGGGACCTAGTTATCTCTGTGTCTGAGCCTTTGGATGGCTGGTTACGCTGTCTCGTAGCGCGCTATGTAGGATCCTTCTGTTCACGGGTGATGTTCCCCGTTCTGTTCACGGGTGTTTACACCTGTTCTGTTTACGAGTGAGGTTTCCTCGTTCTGTTCACGAGCTGGTTGCTCGTTCTGTCTGTATGCTGTGATCGCTAGTGTCCCACTCTGTTTTCTGTTTCCGTCTGCTTCTGCTCTGTTTAGTCCCTTATTGATTGGACTTCTGTTTCTGGTTTCTGACATGTTTATGGATTCTTTGACTCCTTCTGATTTGTCAATATTCTGTAAATGTTTTGAGCATGCTGGTTGATGAAGTTGGTCATCTACTGGGCATAGTGGTGTGCTCATTCCCCTACTTCTAACGCTTTTGCAGATTGATTAGCGAGGATCGCCCCCCCCCCCCCCTCAGCTTCTGGAGTTTAGTTGCTTCGTATTTAGCTTCTTTTGAGACCTTTGTATTGAATTTGAGCCTTTGGGCATATTTCGTTAGCTTCCGCTTTTGACATCTGTTTGGGTGGGTTCTGTAATGACTTTTGGGGATGTTTTAACATCTCTTGTTTTATACTTTATTTAAGTATTCCGTTTGGGCCTTATTTGACTATCTGTCTGAGTTCGTTTATTAGAGCCTTGCGTTATTATGTATTAATACGCGGCGTGTAATACCCCTAACTCCTAGGCCAGTGTTTGGGGGGTGTTACAATGGATGTATAAGGAGATCGGACGGTAATGACGGTATTAGCGGTAGGGGTGTTACAATATGTACAACAAAGAACAGATGTTAGAATTACCCTACCTAAGACTAACGTGGTTTGCATTGTTTGCACATGTTTATAACTTAATGAAGCGTGACTGGATGAGCGTCAAACAAGCTAGTATAACTCTAAGGTTCAAACCTAACTAAACTAGCATTTTCATTTCAACAAATCATTGCATTTTTTAAATCAAAACCAAAGTTAAATTACTTACTTGTTTTTATGATGTATAGAGAAAGAAGGAGGCTGGTTTGTAGACGGGCAGCGGCAATAGTAAGACCTGATAATGAAAAATAAAAAGTGTTATAATGAGACAAAATACAATATTATTTTGACTTTTAAGAAAAAAATTGGCATGACCTTTGCATAATTTTACCCATCTCATGCTTATTATTAAGCATTCACTAAAGCCATACAACATCAAAATTTTCCAACCATTGACAACAATTAAACTTAATCACAATCAGTCAAGAGAATTAAGATAGACATAGCAAAGGATCAAACCACATTTTTAAACAATTGACAGCAATCAAATACAAATTCAATTATCAAACTGCATTTAATCATTCCAATTCTTCACTAGCTACAACTTCTAATTTTTAATGATTGCTTCACCAGGTGTCGTGACAAAATAAATAAAAAAACTTCTATTGATGTAATCACTGATGGAAGAAGATAAGTTCAAGAGTATTACCGGTTTAGAAATTAACCTGTTTTTAGCCCCGTCTTCAATTTGGTGTGTGAAAACTCCTAAGTGTTTTCAGCCCTTCTTCAATTTGACGTGCTAGATGCAGCAGTTCCTGTTGAGGCGCAGATACAAGAAGTGAATAAAGACAGAGGCAGGGCATGTATGTTCATGCTTGCTAGTTATATTAGCTAAATTACAACCCATTATTTAATTTGGTGTGCTAGATGCAACAATTAACCCAACAAATACGCATACACACAAAGATAATGAAGACAACAGAGCATGTATTAAGCCAAAACACACATTTTTTCCATTCAAACATTTTATCGACCACCTTGTGTGCACAAGTAAAAATATTAAATCAATACTCACATTTATACACATATTTTGCACACACAACTAAGTTCAATATCCACAATCACATTTAAACCTAAATCTAACCCTTATTACAAAAAAGTGACAGTTTTTAAATTGAAATTCGAACTCACATCTTTCTAGCTTAAAAAATGAACTCAGTGGCGATAGACAACAGTGGACAACGGTGGGTGACGGTGGGCGACAGTGGGCGATGGGGAGGGAAGACGTGAAGATGGTGGCCGACGTGATAGTGTGATGGTGGTTGACGCAAAGGGGTTTATTGTAATAACAAAGAAAGAGAAAGAGGGATTAGGGATTGCAAGAATGAAATAGGTGTCGGATTTGGAATCGTAACATATTAAACTACTTATTTCGGTAGTTCTTAGTAAGGAACTGCCGAAATAGGGTGCAAAATTTTTTTTATAAAAAAACTACCTATTTTGGCAGCTTCTGACTATAAACTGCCAAAATAGATCCTTCATTTAAAAATAAAAAATAAAAAACCTATTTCGGCAGTTTCTAGTAAGAAACCGTCAAAATAGGTTCCTGATATTTCCTAAATAAACTTCTCAATGGTTGTTTAAACAATTGTCGAGATAGGGGCGCCGTAATAGGCCATTTTTGTACTAGTGTCACTTTACTTTCACTTGGATGATAGAAAGGATAAAGTGGTAATTTAGGGGAGAAGGATATCCAAGTTTTCCAAATGTAATGAACATGGTCAAAACCAATTAAGCTATTCAAACATACAATACATTATGCCCTTTAACAAACGGAGCCTAAAAGTGCTCTTAATTTATGTAGCAGAATATCGATTTTTGCATTTCAGAATTCTTATCATCAAACGGTGCACACCATCGGCATCTTACTACCGTCACTCAGAGCCAAAATCTCTCAATTTCATGAAGCTGGATAGTGTTTTTTCTCTTTTCGGATGTAGCCTTGCCATAAGCACTCAGCTTCTTACTCTCTTGCCTATTTCGTCTTTATTAAGATGCCTTGGGAAGATCCAAGTCATGATTGATGTTTGCTTCTCTAAAGTGATTACTTTTTTTCTCTAGGCACCTGTCTTTACATCTTCCTCCCATCCCTTTGTTGCTTATGTAATAATTCATGTTCAGGATTTTCCTATTTTCATGTGTCACATATGAACAATCTAGATCTTGTCTTATGGGTACTTACCAGAAATGGATTAGGGTCTCCAAGTGCTCTTGTTCCCACCTTATTCCCAACTATTTGCTTATGTTTCTTATCTTTCTCACTTTCACGCTTCTCTTCTCCCTTGCTTTCTAAATTTTTGATGCAGATCTTTGGCATTCACGGCCCCATGCTCTCTATTGATCGATGTCTTTTTGGAAAGTCTTTTTCCCACTCTCATCTCAATCCTTGCCCGTAGCTAAACTCTCAAGCATAGTTGGAGTCACTATGGTGAATTCCGCTTTTCCAAGGTTGGTCTCTACATGTTTGTCTTTGAATTCACTGAGACCCAAGCCATGCATGTTGTTCTTCTTAGAGGCCCTTAGATTGTCAACGCCATGCTTTTTGCAATGTAGCACCTAAAGCCTGGGATCTCTTGGGAGGATCACGAGTTTCTCTGGGTTCCTTTCTGGACCCACGCCTATGACGTTCCCAAAGTTTCTTGTACCATCGACTTCATGGCACGAGTGGCCTCTAAGATAAGGCGATTCACCAGTGTTATAGAGAACCAGGCTTTTGCAGACTTCAAGTACATTCGCTTCAAGGTCTTATTAAGCATTCCAAGACCGGTTTAGCACTTCCTCCCTATCTTGCTGGATGGCAAGGACCTAGAACTAGTAGAAAAAAGGTCTATCTCAACGCCCCTAGTACAACGGTTGTACAAGAAACCAATGAGATGGATCGATTTTAAAAATCTTGCTAACCTATCTTAGCTATTTTTACTTGTAACCGCTGACATAGGCACATTTTAAAATTTTCATGAACCTATCGCGACGGTTCCAACTTAAAACCATTGAGATAGGGTAGTAAAAACCTATCTCAATGGTTTTTAGTTGGAACCTCCGCGATAGGTTCGTCAAATATACCAGCTCACGCTCTACTCTCTCAAATCCCTAATTTCCATCTTCTTTGTTCCCGTCGACAAAGCTGAAGGCGGTCGACCCTGCGACGACCACCGCCCCACCCCACCGTCTCCACCTGTGCCACTTGCTTCGCCGCCTTCACCGTCGCCTTCCACGCCACCGCGCGAGCCACTGGTCGTCACATGATTTGAATCAGGCCACAACAAGCTGCAGAAAGGTTAGCATATTTATTCTGAATTCGTAACTTGTAATTGGCATAATTATGGTATGATTATTAGCAAAAAATGATGTAACGTAGTTGTTAATTTCTAGTTTAGGTGAGTGTGGATAATTTGTGTATAGTTATATTGTTGAATTAGTTAATTAGTTGTGCATACATGGTGTTTGATAAAATGCCTGAGTGGAAAATTGTGTTGTTTGTGCCCTCTGCAGAGATTGGTTAGAAGTCTCTACATCACTCGCACGTCAAATTGAAGAAGGGGCTTTTTAGATCCTATTATCACTCAAAAACTAGTAATATACTTAAACTAATGATCTCTTCATTCTCTCCAATCACGTAATTTTGCAACACTAAATGGCGTAGAAGGAATATCATGAAATAGTGTGTCCACTTCATTTTCTGCTAGATATTAAGAAAATAATTGTAGCATAAAAAATGGGATAGAGATGTCACATGTAGTCATTAGTTGCTGGTGAAATGGCAAATAGTGACAATGTTTGTTTGTTTAATTAATTATTGCGAAAAAAGTGGATGTGGTTAATATTGAGTGATTGCGATTAAGGAGGGTTGCTGCCAATTGTTGATTTTTTTTGTTGTTGTAAATAAGATATTGGTGAATGCTTAATGATAAGCGTGGGATTAGCACGATTACGCAAAGGTCATGCCGACTTTTCTAGAATTGTATTAGTCCTATAATTAATTTTATTTGTTGTTTGCGTATAACAGTCTTTACTTTTCTTTGTCAGGTCACCTGCATATTATATCGAATTTGTACCAGTACTTTCCCTGCCCATCACCAAAGCAGTCTCCTACCTTCTCCCTCTGTACAACCTAAAAACAAGTAAGTAATTAAAATTTAGTTTTTGTTTTAAAAATGCAATGATTTGTTGATGTTAAATATAAACTATCTTAATTACTTGTGTTGGAATTGTTAGAGTAAGGTAGGTTACTTACGTTGGAATGTTAGAGTACTTAGGCTAGGTTAGTTTGGTTGGAACCTTGGAGTAGTGCTTAGTTTGGTTGGAACCTTAGAGTTAGGAGAGATATCATGAAATATCAATCCAGTAGAAATAAGCTCTACATACATACAAATGCAGACGAAACTGAAAGACAAATCGATCTTATACATGTTTTGTTTTCCCATATAGAATGGAGCGTGACTGGATGTACGGTAATCGAGGGGATCACTTTGACGAGAAGCTGAAAGAGTTTCTCAAAGCGGTAATGCAACACCAGGACAGAACAAAGGCGGTAAAAATTTCATATCCTTGTGTTGACTGTGGGGTCACAAGGACATATGTAGACATTGAGGACATCAGATTCCATCTTAAGACCCATGGATTCATGCCACATTACAAAAGATGACATTTTCATGGAGAAACTGTTGAAGATAGTGCTTCAACATCATACAATTATGATAACAAGTACCGACCACACCTTCAATACCGTCAACGAGTCGATACCGCTAAGTAATTCAGGATTCAATGACAGTGAGACCATTCACCATGATGAGCAAATGGATGACATGTTTGAAAATGTTACGGATACTTTTTTCGATAGGCCGGATGAGTATAAAAGATTGTTGGACGCATCAAAGACAGCGTTGTACCTTCGTGCGTTAAATACACAAAATTGACGGCTGTACTTAATTTGTTCAACTTGAAGGGGAATATGGAGTTAGTGACAAGTGTTTCACGACACTTATAGAGCTGGTACATGATATGCTTCCGGATGGGAATTGTCTTCCTACATCCACCTACGAGGCAAAGAAATGAATGTGTCCAATGGGAGTTGAATATAAAAAGATTCATGCTTGCCCAAATAACTGTGTTGTATGTGGGTGAAACAAACATTTAGACAAGTGTCCTAAATGTTTGTTGTCCCGATACAAGGACAAGGATGAGGATTCCTCATTTTAGAATAAAAATCGTCCAGCAAAATTATTGTGGTACTTGCCGATAATTCCTAGATTCAAACGGTTATTTGCCAACCCGAAATATGCGAAGAACTTACGATGGCACGCGGATGGTAGAAAAATTGATGAGAAATTAAGACATCCTGCAGACGGACCTCAGTGGAGAAATATCAACAAAAAGTTCAAACATCATTTTGGGGATGAGGATAAGAATCTGAGGCTTGGATTGTGTACCGATGGGATGAACCCATATGGCACGTTGAGCAGTCAGCACAACACTTGGCCGGTGCTACTAGTGATCTACAATTTACTGTCATGGTTGTGTATGAAATGAAAATACATTATCTTATCATCTTAATATCTTATCCAAAGCAACCTGGTCATAACATTGACGTATATCTTGCAGCACTGATCGACGATCTCAAGTTGTTGTGGAATGAAGGGACAGTGGTATATGATGCTCACGTGAAAGAAAATTTCACACTAAATGCATTGTTGTTCTGTACTGTTAACGACTTTTCTACCTATGGGAACTTGTCAGGATACACAATGAAAGGATTCTACACGTGTCCGATAGTGAGGATGACACATGTTCAAATCGTTTGAAGCACTACGGCAAAAATGTTTACATGTGTCATCGACATTTTCTTTCAGTAGATCACCCTTACTGTTCAAGAAAGCGAAAACTATTCAATAATGAGCCCAAGACTAGTGTGGCCCGTCTACCTCTGACTTCTGAGGAAATGTATGCAAAGGTCAAGGACATTGAAAATGTCTTTGGAAACACATCCAAGCCGACGAAGAAGATTTGGGAAAAATGTTCCATTTTTTGGGATTTACCGTATTGTCGGCATCTGCCTGTTAGACACTGGATATCATGCACATTGTGAAGAACGTCGGTGAGGCAGTGAGTGGTACTTTGCTCAACATACCCGACAAGATGAAGGACAGATTGAAGGTGATGAGAGATATACAAGAGTTGTGCACACAGAAAAAACTTCACCCACAAGAGGATGAGAAATGGACATATCTACCTCCTACTTGTTATACCCTCTCTAAGAGTGAAAAATTCAGTTTTTGCAAATGTTTGCACTCGTTAAAGGTACCATCTAGGTACTCTTCAAACTAGAAGAACCTAGTTTCGATGAAAGATTTGAAGTTGTTAGGCATGAAATCTCATGATTATCATGTGTTAATGTTGCATCTTCTTCCAGTTGTAATCCCAGGGATATTGCCAGAAAATGTCAGAAATGCTCTAACTCGATTATGTTTCTTCTTCAACGTTGTTTGCTGCAAGGCAATTGACTCAGACACCCTCAATGATCTACAATATGAAATTGTTGTGACAATATGCCAACTTGAGATGTATTTCCCACCATCTTTCTTTGACATAATGATGCATTTAATAGTCCATATTGTCTGGGAGATCAAACTGTGTGGTCCAGTCTACTTACCTTACATGTATCCTTTCGAATGATACATGGGGATCCTAAAGGGTAGAATGAAAAATAGATATAGACCGGAAGGTAGCATCATCAAAGCAACAATGACTGAGGAAGTCACAAAATTTGTGACAAGTTAGTTGAACGATGTAGAGTCAATTGGTATTCCTAAACCACGTCACCATGGTAGATCTAAGGGTAAAGGTGTTATTGGCAAAAAGGTCATACATATCTCTTGTGATCTGATTTATCAAGCACATTTTTTTGTACTACAACACCTTGAGGTTGTTGAACCCTACTTCGATATTCACATTGCTGAGTTGAGGCGACAAAACCATACCAAAAACCATATCTGGCTTTAAAAAGAACAAAATCGAGTGTTTGTCCAATGGGTTAAGGTATATGTGTTTGAGCAAGCTTCATTGAACCCAGAAGATGTTAGAAAAGAAATAAGATGTTTAGCAGTTGGTCCTAGAACTGATGTTGTATCATTTGAAGGGTATGACATTAATGGATGTACATACTACACTGCACGCCAAGATGCTAAATCAATACATCAGAACAGTGGGGTAAAAATTGAAGCATCCGTGACTAAATATGGTCTTATTTTGGCTACCACATTGATTTGTTTCTAGTGTTCTGCTGCAATTGGGTAGACAACCGACATAGACACCAAAAATGATAAAGGACTTATTTTGGCTCATCTTTCATGTGTTACAAATTATAAGGAAGATCAATTTATGTTGGGTAAAGACTATGACCAGGTGTTTTATGTTGAAGACCCAAAAGATAGTAGATGGTTTGTTGTTCTTCCAGGGAGAATACCAGTTTTGTTTGAGGATGAAAGCAATGACGATGATGATAGTGAGATGATAGATGAAACAATATTGTTTCATACAGGGTTGCATGATTCAACTGATGATTTGCAAAATGATGATGTTTAGACCATCTACGCTCGATCAGACCATGATGAGGGGGTTTGGGTAGAAAACACAAAATGATATAAGTTACCATGTCTAGGTAACACCATTAGTTTAAATTTTATATTTGAAGTTAGACAAGTCATATTATTGTTGCTACAATGTTATCAAAATTATTTATTAACTTTATGTTTTGCAATTATATATTGCTACATGAATATTGATCTAATGTTTGTGCTTTTTTTTTCTCAGTGGACGATCATCCGATGGACGATCCTATAGGAGAGTTGCTCACGACTAGGGAAGTTCAGCCCCAGCAGGGTAGACTGGCAAAACACATCACACGAGGTGGTAAAAATAAATCAAAGACAACATACACCCCAACACAGCAGACTAAAACAGTTGGGCCTTCACAGGAAGCACAAGAGATAGAAGTTGCTCCTCCACCTCTCAAGAAACCAAAAATGCAAGGCATTACCTGTGGACTAAAGGCCAATAGAGGCCCCCTGACCAAGTCTTTGGAGTTCAATCAATGGAATCAGCCCATGGTGTATAGAAGAACGATTTCACAGCTTGGGCTAGGTATCTGCTGAGTTCATACTGCAACATAAACCACCATTGGAAGCAAGTGCCTACGGCGCTGAAGGAGCAGATATTTGAGCATCTCTAGGTATTAATTGATTATAGTTTGTTCTAAGTTTAATGTAGTTACTATTTAACACTAATCCATATTTTACATGTAGGCCAGTTCAGCATAGATCCTTCTATGAAGGATGATGTGATGATGGGAATTTCCCGACAGTTTAGAGACTTCCGATCTATGCTCACAATGCAATACATTTACTGTGAGGAGCCAGCAGACATAAAAGAAGCAGTAGATGGAGATGTGGATGATCAGAGACCACCGTGGGAGAAATGTGATGGTATTACTGAAGAACAGTGCACAAAGTTTGTTGAGAAGCGTTTGTCCCCTAAGTTCAAGGTGAGTTTCACACTAGTAGTTGTCCTTTCATATGTTAAATGTTTAAAGTGTTCTTAGAGTTCATTACTTGTATAAATTTTCTTTTCCATATATTATTTGTATAATTTATCTTTTTCATACATATAAAGTAGGCTTTACGTGAGAAACAACAACTAAACACAAAGAAAAATCTTTACCCCTATCACTTGGGCGGTAAAAGTATTGCTCAGCTTGTACCAGAGTGGGAGAAAGAGGGGTTGCTACCAGCTGAATCGAATGTCAGTGACAGTAGGATAAAGGTTTGGGACTTAAGTCGTCGGAAGAAACCTTCATATCCAGCGACACCTGCTCAGTATGATGATGACACGAGAGAAGTCATCAACCAAATGGTAAATGTTTTTTAGTTTAAAAAAAGTAGACTATTTATTATATAATATCAGAGTAACAATAGCAGTTACATGATATGTATCTTACTTGAATTATTAAACTCCATAACATGAACAGTTAAGCTCCCAAATCACCCAAGGTACTTGGCAGCCTGTTAGGTAGGATGATCCACTTTCTTGCGCTCTCGGGAAGAAGGATCACCCGGGTCGTGTAGTGGGATTTGGAGGTCATGTCGGCATACGGCAAGCCTTCGGCAATCCTGGGTCCAGAAAGAGTGCGAGAGGGAGCATGACCTATGAGGAGCACTTACGACTGAATGTTGAGCTCGAGCAACGACTAAGAAATGAATTCTAGTAGCAAATCGCTCAAGCTATGGCCATGATGTGATTTGAGAGGATGAGTCAAGAGGTTTCTAACAACCAGATCACTCACAAGCATCAGACCCTGCACCAGTGCCTCCCAGTATTGTTCACTTCATCAATCTGTTTCCATATTCATCTCTCTAGGTTAGAATAATATGTTAATTACAAATATATAAAAAATCAAATTATACAATTATTCTTGTGCATCTAAAATCTTTAATTTTAAAGATTCAGAAACCGGTTGACTGCTCATTGTTGTAAATAATTGGCGCTGATGAAGTTGTGGTAGGGTGGGGTAAGCTTTTTAAGTCTGCTTATGGTGACACCGTGTTGAATGAAGCGCTCCAGGAGTACCATGCCCGGGTGCTCGTTGATGATTTTGCGCCTGAGTATGGCAATGTTCAGATACTGATGCCAATTATAGACATATCTACCCTGCTTCAAGCACAATCCATTACAATACAGTGGCCAGTTAGATTGATAAAGCTAGGGGAGCAGTAATTAAGCACACGAAAAACTTACTCTTAATCATATTATAGGGTAGAAACATATACTTATTAAATTAATATCTCAGGAACACATCCAATCAAATTTTGATAAGAGAAAATGAAAGAGAATTACTAATGTTGCACCAGCTAATCCTTCAGTGGCATCCGCCACTAAATTTGTGCTGAAAACTAATTTGGTGGAGTCGGCGGTTATGAATGTCTCGCCCCCAAGCGAAACTCCTGCACTCCACTTTGTTGATGACTCCACCGGATAGAGATTCAGTTACGGTGGAACCAAGACCAGATCTTTTCCACTATGAAGGCGCTCACATATTCAAAATTTACATCAGTACTTTTGTGGAGTTGTTCAGAAAAGATTGGTTGAGTGCGTCGATTCTCAAGTCACTTGCATGTGAGTAACTAGCACACCTTGTACATATTTTACTCTGTACACTTGAAAATTAAATCACTAGTATTGGTTTCTTTATATTGTGCAGGTTTGTGGATGAAAATGCGGTCCAAGTGCATGACAATAGTAGTTTCGGTTTCTTATGCCCTGACATGTGCTCCGAAACTACTATGTGATCTGACCCCCAAGCTTTAGTCCAGTACTTGTCGGCTACAATACATGCATGTGCTGATAAATCTTATATACTCCTACCACTTCATCAGGGGTAAGAATTTTATCAAGTGTTAAGTTAATCTAAAAATTGTGATACTTGTATTATGTGTTCAATTGAATTAAGTTCTGGCTGTGTTGCAATCTACGAACAGCTGACATTGGTCTTTGCTGGTTCTATGTTTAAAGAGCCCAAGAGTCTAGCAGCTTGACTCCGTATCTCGGCGTCCCAAGAAGCCGATTATATCTAACATGTTGATGAGGTGAATTATTTAACTTGATTAATTATCAAATTTCAATTTTTTTCTTAATCATTTGCTTGATAACTTTTACTTTATCTCTGTGTATGAATTCCAGTACCTTTCAAGATGTATTGACGTAAATTCGGGAAACGAAGATTAAGAACATTCAGTGGAATGTAGTCAAGGTATTTTTGTAATCTTTATTCTAATGTTGTACTATGATCATTAGTTATCGAGTGGTAATAGTATTATAATATGTGTAGAATTGATTTTGAACATGTACGTATATGAATGTGCAGTGTCCACAACAGCCAGAAGGTTCAGAATGTGGGTACTTTATCATGCAGTTTATGAGTGACTTGGTAGCGACATCGACGCTTTTGCCAGAGAAGTCATTAGACAAGGTAAGTAGCATTCTCTAAATATTTTGATTTTGTATATACTTTTTTAGCATTGATTCTTACACTTAAAGTTTTTAGCAACTAATCATAACTTTTTTTTATTCAAGGCTTTTGAAGATTTGGTAGCTTGTCAGTACTGTGAAGGACATATAATTGAGATGCTCGAGGAATGGGCGAAATTCATCAACATTAATATAGGTTGTTGTTAGTATTGAATAAGATTAAGTAAGATGTTTTAAAAAATGTCATGGTACAATCGTTTGTGTAATGATGCTATTGATGTTTGATTAAATATTGCTCATATTAATTTGTAAGTGAAAGTGTATTATTGCCCGTTGGTGGGTGCATGCCTTGGTGGCCATTTAAATGGCTTAATGGTGGTGTGATATATTGCCCCACTGTGGTGGCATTGTGGATTTTGATATGTAAATAGGTTTGAGTGATCTTTGGGTGTGCTTGGTACAATTGTAGGGTGAAAAGGAAAAAAAACACCTATTGCAGCGGTTCTAACCAAACAACTGCTGCAATAGGCCCTGTCTAATGACTATCTGATGACAACCTAATGCAATGGTTCTTTAACAACCGCCACAATAGGTCCCTCTAACGCAACGATTCTTTTAACAACCGCCACAGTAGGTGAAAGACCTATATTGCAGCGGTTCTACAACCGCTGCAATAGGTCCTCTACCGCAGCAACACCCATTTCAGCGGTTTTGAACTGCCGCCAGAGGGGCCAAACAACAGCCAACACAGGGTCTTTTTCTACTAGTGTAGTGTTCACAACAACATATGATAACATGCCTGTATCTGTGAGAGTGGGGGCTGTTCACGCATGCCACTAATCGATGATGGTGACCCCGAATGCTCTTGAAGATGGCGATACTCCTTACAAGATATGGTTCATAACGGAAGTCTTATTGAGTAAACTACGTTCCAGCGGGGCAAATCTTATCCCGGAAGTTTGGTTGTCTTCTAACAGTTTGGCCTATAATCTTCTTGGCCAAGGCACATTTTCCATTGCCATAAACCTGGACTTGGTATCTCCAGTGAAAGCTCCTCTCCTAGTTAGGTCGTGGAAGAGAGTAGGTTCGTCACCTTCTTTGATGACATGTAGATCGCTGCCCCTGCTCCGGAGCACGAGCCAGGTAAGCGTACCTTTGATCAGCTCATTGAGGCGGCATCATGTGAAGAGCTATGAGACTTAAGGCTGCCTTATACAGATCAGAAAGGTAAGAAGGCCTTGTCTCAGTTTCCGTTTCTCCTGCTGAAGGTTTCCAAGGTCCAATTGGAAATGGAAGAGTCAGTGGCCCAACGACATTAAAGAACCTCCAAGGCTGCCTTCGGAAGAGATTCCCCGGTATCCAGGCCAAATTTGGCTTGGCATGTCTCAGGTGGTTTGTCAGTTGTTGGCAGACTTCCGGTCTTTTGTCTTTCTGTTATGATGGTTATGTTAGGTTTGTTAGTTAGTCCTTAATTTTAATAGCTTTTCACCATCTTTTAGATGACGACTTTATTGCCTCTCACACCCTAGTAGACGATCACCTAGTTAGTTCAGAAACAAGTTCAACTTTTAAGGTAAATAGATTGTTGACATTAACCCACTACTCTTGCAACAAATCATAAAGCTTTAGGTTGTTGTCAGCAATCTTGCCACAACCAGAGGTTATTGTATGTTTGTAGACCTTGTAATATCTTTATCTACTTCGTATGTTTAATGAGTAGATGGTTGCGTTAGAAAAAAACAAAATCTCTCAATTTCACCCCTTTCGATTTTTCTTTCTGCTCTCTTTTCCGTCGTTCTCCTGATCTGTACCCATTATCCCCGTCCGGCACTTCTTCTGTTACTCCCGTCACTCTCTTCTCGTCTCTCCATCTATCTCTCTTTGTACCCCGCGGTGGGGAGGGCAGACTCTCGGGGAAAGGAAACTGAACTAGGAGCTCTCTCTCCCAATGGAGCAACTGAAGACAATTGGAAGGGAGCTCGCGATGGGTTCCCAGGGAGGGTTTGGGCAATCAAAGGAGTTTCTGGATCTGGTGAAGTCGATCGGTGAGGCGAGATCGAAGGCCGAGGAGGACAGGATCGTCATCGCTGAGATCGAAACCTTGAAGCGTCGGATCACTGAACCCGACATCCCAAGCGCAAGATGAAGGAGTACATAATCCGCCTCGTCTATATCGAGATGCTCGGCCACGACGCCTCGTTCGGATATATCCACGCGGTCAAGATGACCCACGATGACTCCATCCACCTCAAGCGAACAGGGTACCTCGCCGTGACCTTATTTCTGAACGAGGATCACGACCTCATTATACTGATCGTGAACACGATCCAGAAGGACTTGAGATCCGCCAATTACCTCGTCGTTTGCGCCGCTCTGAATGCCGTTTGTAGGCTGATCAATGAGGAAACAATCCCAGCCGTGCTGCCGCAGGTGGTCGAGCTGTTGGCTCACCCCAAGGAGGCGGTGAGGAAGAAGGCGATCATGGCGCTCCATAGATTTTATCAGAAGTCTCCGTCCATGGTTTCGGATCTCGTATCGAACTTCCGTAAGGTAGCAATTGTTATTGTATTGCCAAGTGATTATGCTCGTTTTTCTGCCAAAAATATTAGAAGCTGGAAATTTTCTTTATTTTGTGAGGTTTATGGGTTTTCGTGATTGAACTCTGGTATTCAGCGATCTGCATTGCTCAAATTTTGACGGGACACTGAACTTTTTTTCTCTGCCTCGCCGTAGATGAATTCAATATCTTGGTGTGATTTGCAGAACTGTTTTTTTTTTCTTTTGCAACGCTGATGCTTTAGTACCTGACGTATTGACTAGATGTAGAAGCTATTGCCTTTAAATATAGGAAATGCTACTCCTTGGTTCTGTGTGATTTTGGCTGTGTCACCTCATTCGTTTCCAGCTAAGCCATTCTGCTCATCTTGAATATGTACTGTCTTCTATTATGTTTATATTATTATAGTTAGGGTAATGCTTGAGAAATCTCATTATTCATATACTGAACATGTTCCAAGTCAGCAGAAGGTGGTTCGCTCACCTGAGGTGTCCTTATGCTTGCCCCATGACCATTTGGAGGAGGAAATTCATAGTACACTGTGGCATGTTAAGGAAAGGTGGGGATGCATGTGTGGTGACATTTAAGAACCCCCCCCCCCCCCCCCAGTACCTAACTCTTGTTAAGAATTTCCTAATTAGGCCTCATTCTTTTGTCACATTATCAAACGAGTTTATTTATCAGTTAGTTTTTTCTCTCTGTATGTCACATTCATAAATGATCATATCAATTATTTTTTCTCTCTACTTTTTCTAATTTCAGCTGACAATTGACATCAGTTATATGTTTCAGTTGATAAAAGAATTGGGCCTTACTAATAGCATTAAGAGCAACTCCAGTTTAATGGTCGGGTTGTCTATAAATGAATCCCGTGTCTAGACTAACCGGTACTGTTCTTTAGTCTATTGATTGCCGTAGTTCTCACTTGTAAGCAAACAAACTAATAAAATCTAGTAATTGGCCAAGTCACCAAAGATTAACAATTAAAACAAAGAAAAGTACTTCACTCTATTAAATCTGGAGAATCACAATAGAAAGTAGAATTGTTGAACTAGGGATACATAGCAAACCGGATTTAAAACTAACTACTCAGCCATAGGCATATTGACAAAACTAAATTCTAATGAAAAGAGTATTAGGGGAAAAGAACAAAGGAAAAACTCTAATTGAGTACTCCATCGAACTGGTCTAGTCAGGAAGCTTCATTCTCCAACAAAAGTCTTTCTTTCTCTTCCAAACTATTACCAAGAGTCTTCAAAAACTATCCTCTCCGTGAGTACTCTGTTTTCAAATAATAGATCCAATTTTTATCTAAATAGGCTAAACCGTCTCTTTCTGCATCTGGTTTGGGTCTTTGTCCTGAAATGAGTCCCAGACCAGACGCCGTGGCGTGCTTTAGTTGCTTAAAATGCTCGGGTCTGGGAATGTTTCTGGAATAAATCCCGGACCAGTCATCAAAATAGGTAGTAAGTCTTCCCAACGATTGGTCCGGGAATACATTCAACAAGACCGTGCCGGACAAGTCTCCAAAATAGGCAGTAGCATCTGGTCAGGGAAAACAAATTCGGACATATACCCAGACCAATCCCACGATTAATCCTTTTGTGATCTTGCAACCTGGTCCAGGCATATGTGCTGGAAACATACCCGGACCAGCACATAAAATGACAATCTCCCGGTTTGACTTCCAACGCCCGATCCAACTTCTTGGGACTTCATTTAAGTATCTGAACACCCTTAGATTGATACGAGAACACTCTTTCAAGCTTTTTAACCTAGAAAATCATAAAACCAATCATAGGGAACAAATATACCAATAAAGCATAATCAATCCTATAAGAAGGGAATTTAGGGCCAGATTGTGGATAATTAAGCGTGAATTAGCGCAAAAAGCTTAGGCGAATTTCCAACCTATCAATAGTAGGCACACTTTAGCTGGGTATGGAGGTGTGGTGATGGTGTTTAGTTTTGTCTAGTTGGAGCAAGTTGGAATTTGAAGGTTTGGATTTCGCTGACCTCGAAAATTAAATTTATGGACCAAGGTGTAGGATGTTGATGATGTGTACTGAAAGCAGCTGAAAGAGTCTGATCTATGGGCTTTTCTGGAAGAGTGTACTTTCCTGTTTGATCTGGGGTGTAGCAGTAAACCAGCTCTGGGAATTTGTTAAGTTTGCTCAGATTTCATGTATAAGACCTCAAGGAGATAAGTAGGAACACTAATAAGCCTGAGTAGGTGCATATTTCTATTCTAGGTGTTAGAACATTCAGATGGCAAGAGGCTATTTGCTCAATTTGATGAGGTCGTGGTAACATTTTTCTTCTATTGTCATGTCTATTCTCTAAACTATTCTTTATCTGCCCTACAGCCTGGGGTATGAATGCAAGATTTTGTTGTACTATTAATCTCAGCCACACTCTCCATGAGTGCAGTTAAAATGTTGGGCAACCTGTTTTACTATTAATGTCAGCCACACTCCTCATTGGTGCTGTTTTACTTCTAATGTCAGCCACACTCCTCATTGGTGCTGTTAAAATGTTGGGCAAATTTATTTCGGTGATGTTATATCTTTTCACGCATAATATGGTCTTTCATTCAGGACATATTAGTTAGAACAATTTTGTCATTTTGGCAAGTCTGCTGCATGTACCAGTACCATAACCTATTGTAGTAATGAGAACATTTCTGTGTTTTAATGAACAAAATTGCAATTCAACAAAAAAGTGGTTTGATGTCCTTGTGTTTTTGTTGTGTTTGAACTGGAAATCCATGCTTAAAATATGTAATTGCGATAATGATGTATATTGATTGACATTTCAATCATTTATATGGGCAAGCATTAGCTGGTATATCATTTAAAGTCACAGAAAGACATCAAGCATGTTGGTTGTTTAGTCGTAATATTGTACATTAGGAGTTCGCTTTTTTGGAAAAAGAAGCAAATCCTGTGAATCATTAAGTTCATATGCTGTTCATTGTCACAGAAACTGTGTGATAATGATCCTGGAGTCATGGGAGCTGCACTTTGTCCTCTATTTGATCTAGCTACAATAGATCCTAGTTCGTACAAAGATCTGGTGGTCAGCTTTGTAAGCATTCTAAAGCAAGTAGCTGAGCGAAGATTGCCTAAAACGTATGACTATCATCAGATGCCTGCTCCATTTATTCAGGTATTCCACCTAATGTTTGATCTCTTGTTTTTCATTGGGAGTATCTATGGTAGATTGATTTATACAGATTCTGGAGTCACTTTTGAGTTTCTTGGCTCTTCACTTCTCTCCTCTATCAGTGTTTTTGGTGCATGGACGAGCATGTAAAGTGAGCTGACTTAGACGATTTCGCAGTCAATGTGCCCGTTCATTCTTATTCGTTTTCTGTTTTCTCTATCGAATTTTTGAAGAGCTTATCTGCTTATATTGCTTCGAATGAGATTTATTTTGTTTAACAGATCAAGCTATTGTTTACAGATAAAATTGCTGAAGATATTGGCAATATTGGGTGGGGGTGACAAGAATGCCAGTGGGCAAATGTATACAGTTGTAGGTGACGTACTTAAAAAAAGTGATCCACTAAGCAACATTGGGAATGCTGTACTGTATGAATCAGTATGCTGTGCCGCTGCTATATATCCTAATGCCAAGTTATTGGAAGCTGCAGCTGAGGCAATATCTAGGTTTCTGAAGGTTTGGCAGCTCCTTTCCTTTTATTGTCTTGTATAGGGGTGGCAATTCGGGTTAATGGGTCGGTTTAAAGCTCTCCCATATCCAACCCGATTAAAATTGTATTAACCCATACCCGATCCAAAAATAATCGGGTTACAAATTTTCAACTCATATCCAACCCATTTAAAATCATTGAACCCTTATCCAACCCGTTTAACCCATTTAAATACAAATACTCTTGTTTTTCTGCAGAATGATCACCCTAAAAGCATGCACATGAGGGTCATTTATTTTGGATCCTTATGTGTCGGTCTTTCAAATGTCAATATTCTGTTAAATGGATCAATAATCTTAATTCATATCTGTTATTTGTGTGAGAAATGGTGTGAACAATGGAGTTTGTGCGGCTGCAAGAATGAATGATAGATTATTTAGGTTTTTAAACATAGAGTGAATGGTGGATATAGATGACCTATATAATGAATTTGGATTTTGAAGAAAAATTATTTTTGTGGGCCTAAAGAATTGGCAGTATTTTTGTTTACTGTTATTATACTAGTAGTTATAAAATTAATACATATCCAAATAACATATTTACATATTCATCAATTTATTTATTTTTAAATAAATTAAGTAAACTGGTCGTGTTGAATTCGGGTTAAAGACTTTTAACCCATACCTAACCTAAAAATTTAATAGGTGACTCATACCTGATCTAAATATGGGTCAATAATCTTAACCCATACCCGTTATTTATGGGTTGGGTTTGGGTTGGGTTTTCAGGTTGGGTCAAAATTGCCACTCCTAGTTTTGTATATTTATCAAGCTCCTGCTATTCTTATTCATTCTTGTCTTTGCAATAATGTCCTACGAGCAGAGTGATAGCCACAATTTAAAGTATATGGGCATTGATGCCTTGGGTCGTTTAATAAAGATTTGCCCAGAAGTAGCTGAACAACACCAGTTAGCTGTGATTGACTGCTTAGAGGTGAGACACTTTAAGCTTGTATGGAATGGTTGCTAATTCTTGTTATTCATCAGATAAGCCAAACAGTCTTTAGTTGCTCCAATGTTTGTCTTATTATTATTAAGGAAACTTTATAGTAAGAATTATCTCCATTCTTCGTCAAAGAGTGAAAGAGAATGTGAAGCATCTGTCTTTCAGATGCAGCATACAGTAGGAGTGTGGAATCATTTTGAAGGTATTAGAGCTTCTAGTGATTGCAGTAGGATTCTAAGTTGGGTAAGTAGTAGATGGAAGGAGAGATGTAATAGAAACAGATTGAACTCATTTTGTCCACTTCTCGTGTTTATAGCTGTAGAGAAAATAACAATATGATTTTTAGAAACCTTTTTCCTACAGCACACTCTTGTGCTTCACTTCTAATCGTGGTGATCTTCTAGTATACTGCTAGTTATGAAAAATAGTTATCTTCATATGCTCCAATCTGCTTGCAGCTAGAATGTGCGGGTTGCGGTGGGAAAGAAAAGTCAGAACATTATACAGGATATGGGTGTAAATAAAGAAAAGTCAGTGTGTATTGGAGAAAAAACTTTGTTTCTACATACACTTCCATTTTTCCAATGTTAGCCTTCTAATTCAAATAAAAGGAACATACCTATGCTGAGAAAGAATGTTTTACTAAAGTAATAATCTAAACTATTCATTTGTTTTTGTGACTTTGGGTTTCAGGATCCAGATGATACCCTTAAGCGAAAAACCTTCGAGCTTCTTTACAAGATGACAAAGTCCACTAATGTGGAAGTGATTGTTGACCGTATGATTAATTACATGATCAGCATCACTGATAGTCACTACAAAACTGAAATAGCATCACGTTGTGTGGAACTTGCTGAGCAGTACGCTCCCAATAACCAGTGGTTTATTCAGGTGTGGGACATCAGTTAGATTCCTCATCATATATCATATATTCATTGTCTACACTGATGTTTTTGCTCCACAGACGATGAATAAGGTGTTCGAGCATGCTGGTGATTTGGTAAATATCAAAGTAGCTCATAACTTGATGCGCTTGATAGCGGAGGGATTTGGCGAGGATGATGATACCGTGGATACTCAGCTTAGATTGTCAGCGGTTTGTCTTCTTATACCCTGTATATCTATCCTATAGCTACATTAAACTTTGAAATATACTTTCTGTTCATGTTGAATCTTTATTGTGTATGATTCTCGTTTCTTGCTGTTTTATGTTTCTTATTTGCTGCACTGCCCATCTGGCTCATGAGAACGTTATAACTGTATTGAAGTTTCTTAATTGGGCCCTTAACTTAAGTTCATGCGTTGCACACATTAGTTTCTAGTGATAAGATATTAAATTTGGCGAGTGTATAGCTCCCTCCTGTTCACAATATAAAGATTTTCTGGGTAACTTTACTACCTACTTTTCAAATTTACCTTTATCTTTCTCTTTCTCTTTCCTCTCTTACCTTTATGAATATACGCATATCTCCATGCAAAAGTAAGATCGTAGTCTACTTTTATTTTCATTACTTGTGGCAAGCACTAAAAAATTTATATTTAGATCAAGAGGGAGTATATATTTCTATGGGAGAGCTTCTTTAGATTAACTGAAGAGGATTATCCATACTTCTTCAGTTAGATGGCACTGAGAGTTGTAACTATCTGGTAGTTAATCATGATCAAGTGATATATCTGATTTTATTAGTGTTTTAATGCTTTGTGTCTTTTAATGTTTAAAAATGTGATATTGTGAACTTGCAATCGAAACTAAGATCTTCCGGTGCTTTGTAGAATCTGTACTTCTCTTATTTTCTTGCTTCTTTCTGCTGTTTTCTATCTTTGGCTGGGCACACATTATGGTTATGCCATTACCAATACACACTCTTTTCTTCCCACTGAACTCGAAAACCACTATTGTAATCATCGGGGGTCTGATTCGTGTAGTCGAGAGTTATTGGTGTTTTCATGCTGCTGTACTGAGAAGTGTATTCTTGGACCAGACATGAAAATATTTTTTTAAAAAAGTTATTGATAATGTGAATAATTCTTATGGGGTAGTAGGTCAGGCATACCACCCTCTTCATTGTACTACCGTAGTTCGAAGCAAAGGTTATCATTTCCTGCGCTCATTTTTTATTGTAGAATTGTTGCTGTGAGTTCCCCCTATATGTATCCAATTGTTCCCTAATAGTAATTATGAGGTTGTAGTGGACTTTGCTCACTTTTTTGGACCATTTTTTGGCTCAACAAATTTTAAAGTATAAAGAAGAGAGCGGAATGCCTGACCCTTCATCGTGTTTATATATCATATTTGATGTAGCAAATTATATTGGAAAATTCTTCTTTGTACTGTGAAATTTGCTGAGGAGCTTCAAAGTTTTCAAGGCAAAAAGTACACTTCATAGACTAAACTATCCCCAACCGTTCCAAGTGTTTCTGAGTTCCAATGTTCCTAGGTTGTGAAATATTAATAGGGTATCTTGGACGAAGGACATACTATTTTCTTAATGTTGCTATCACATAGGATAACATATGTGAATAAACGGAGCGCTTATTAACAACTATGAGCTGCATAATACCGTTGAAATGGATTCTTATTCTTTTTGTTTGAGATGCTATACGCTAAGATTGATTCATAAATGAAACAAATTCATGTCTTATCAAAGTTTTTGTGCTGCCTGATTGATGTATGATGTTTTTTTGTGTTGTGTCATCTGTGCATTAGTTATATATGTACTCATCCTGCATATCAATCACTCTAGTTAACGTTTCTGAGAGAGCCTGTTTGTTCCTTGGTTGAACGTGAATGGTTGCAGGTGGAGTCATATTTGGGCATAATTGGAGATCCAAAGCTTCCTTCAGTATTCCTTCAAGTAGGTTTCCATATGACAGTTTATCATCTGCTGTTATCATTTTCAGCTGACTACTGACTGTTATGACTTGCCACTTTTCCTGTATCTCTAAGATTGTTCTTCTCTTCACTGTTAACTTTTCATTAGACCTCTAGCTGTTAATTTATCCATTAACTCACAGATTGAATGCAGGTAATTTGTTGGGTTTTGGGGGAATATGGAACCGCAGATGGAAAGTACTCGGCTTCCTATATCACTGGAAAACTCTGTGATGTAGCAGAGGCTTACACCAGTGATGATACTGTGAAGGTATTTCATGGTTACTTGTAATGTAATGCACTTATTTTCTGGACTTGCATCTGCATTTGACGCCTTTATAACCATTTTGGAACAATGAACATGTAGTTTGCTTGGCTTTTGGACATCAAATCCATGGATGGAGAGTTCTTTACCAGTAGTGTATTAGGTTGTCGAAGGAAGCACATATTTTTAGGCAGTGAGTCAAAATTTGGTAGATTTTGTCCAATTGGACAAACTGCATCTACGCATGCTCTTGTTTGAATTTTTCTTGTCTGGAAGTATGTTGGATTTAAACAAAATGTATTGGTCATGTAAGAGACAAAGTTAACGTCTATAAACCTTTCCCCAAATGCAGAGGTATGTGGTGGGTACTAATCATTGAGCATGGGTGTAGAAAATGGTTCTTGAGGATCTTTTTGTTGAGGCTATGGTGGACATGTTAAGGCTACTAGTAGTTATTTGCTGAATTATGTGTTGCCTTGTCATTTGTGTACCGTAAGAATAAACTTTGGAGTCTGTTAGAGAAAAGAGCACACAGAGACGATGAGAGGCAGGGCAAGAGAACCCCCTAACCTCATAAAACTATATTTCACTTTTCAACACAGCTGACAATACAATAGTAAGGAAAGGCATGACTACTCAGGTGCTCTCTTATTCTATTTATAGTCTAGACAAAATTGGCAATCCCTAGAAGGAGTCTCTCATCTGTGGGCACACTAACAACTTCCCTAGGCCTTCAGCCAGCTGTACATTTCATTTCCTTTTTAACCTCCACTAACGTCCTGCTTTTTACGGCTATATACTATCCAATTCCCCCTTCCCGAAATGGGCCTACTAACATCCCCGCCCCCTTCAGGACAGGCTTTGTCCACAAGGCCGGAAAACGGAAATTGGCCTCTGAATTCTGCACAACTAATCCACGTGACCTCTTCAGGTGGTTTGCCCTGCCATTGAATCAATAGCTGGTGACAGGGCTCTTCTGCCCGGACTCTGGCCCTCACTGCTGAATTGACAGGGATAAAAACTCTGGTGCATCCACAGAGATCCGGAAGTTCTAGAGTAGCGGTGTGGTCTCCGGTGGCCCGTTTCAGCTGGGATACATGGAATACTGGATGAACTCGAGAGGAAGGTGGCAGGCTGATGCGGTAAGCTAGAGCGCCAATGCGCTCTTGCACCTGAAAGGGGCCAAAGAATCTTGGAGACAGCTTCTGGCAGATGCGTTTGGAGACCGACGGATGCCGATGAGGCCGCAGTTTGACTCACACAAGGTCACCCGGATAAACTCCACATCCTGCGGTGTTTGTTAGCTGCTTTCACCATTCGTTGCTGGGTTCGATCTAGATGGAACTTTAGCTGGCACAGTGCCTCAGCCCGGTCATAGTATGCCTCAGCCACTGCCGCCACCATGAATTCCCCGGGCATGAACTGCAGTATAGACAGCCTCAAATGGTGTGGTGTTGGTGGAGCTGTAGAAATTTGTGTTATACCATAAATCTGCCCAATGTAACCACCTGCTCCAAGTTTTGGGTTGCTCACTGGCAAAGCAGCGCAGGTAAGTCTCCCAGCAGCGGTTTAAAACTTCTGTTTGCCCATTTGTTTGGGGATGGTAAGCGCTGCTCATACGCAGAGTTGTCCCCTGAGCGTGAAAGAATTCCTTCCAGAACCCGCTGAGGAACAAAGGGTCTCGATCGCTCACAATAGACTGGGGTATGCCATGCAGACGCGCCACTTCAGCCACAGTTCGATCAGTAAAGTGGTGACGAAGTCCCACAAAATGGCCATATTTGCTGAGACGGTCCACCACCACAAAGACGCAGTCAAACCCACCAGAACGGGGAAGACCCGTGATGAAATCCATTGAAATATCAGACCAAACTGCTTCGGGAACCGGCAATGGCTGCAGCAAGCCAGCGGTGACAAAGTCAAGTACTTGTGCTGCTGGCAAATCATACAATTTGCCACAAATGCTTGCAGTCTTCATCATCTTAGCCCAAAAGAAGCTGCTGGGCAGATGGCGATAAGTTTTGTAAGCACCCGCATGTCCTTCCGAGGGTTTGGAATGAAATTCAGCTATGAGTTTTGGAATCCACGGGGAGTGGGCGGGTAAGAACACTTGCCCTTTATGAAAGATGCGGCCCTGGAGCAATTGAAAGGGTGGGTGGGAGTGAGGATCCTCCTCTAATTTCACCTTGAGCTGGTGATATTCCGGGTCACACTCCACCTCTGCTTGTAGTTTGGTGGCATCCCTCCAAAAGGGGATGGAAATTGCCATTAACTCACTGTCGCCACCCCTGCGAGGCAAGGCATCAGCCGCTCGGTTGGCAGCCCTTAGTTTATATTCTAATACGAAACTGAACCCCATTGTTTTGGCCAGCCAATGCTGCTGTGCTGGCGTGGTCATGTGCTGCTGTAGCAGATGTTTCAAGCTGTTGTGGTCTGTGTGAACGCGGAACTGTCTGCCCAACAAATAAGACCTCCAATGTAAAATGGCAAGCGCTACCATCATCTCTTTCTCATATGTGGACTTGGATGCATTTCGAGGAGACACCGTTCTGCTGAAATATGCGATTGGCCGTTCTTCCTGCATCAACACGGCACCGATTCCCTCCCCGAAGCATCACACTCCAAGGTGAACTCTTTAGTGAAATCTGGCAGCGCTAAGACTGGGGCTGTAGTTACTGCCTTTAGGAGGGCTTCGAAGGCTAACCCCGCTTCTGCGGACCACTGGAACTTGACAGCTGCCTCCTTTCAGCAAGGCCGTAAGTGGTCTTGCTGTGTGACCATATCCACAAATAAACCGCCTGTAGTACCCAGTCAGTCCTAGGAAAGCACGGACTGCCTTAACAGATTTCGGAGTAGGGCATTCAAGGATGCTAGCAACCTTGCTGGGGTCCATAGCAACTCCTGTTGCGGACACAATATGCCCCAAATATTCGACTTTCACATTGCGCCCAGCAGCATTTCTTGGGGTTGGCCACCAATTGATGAGATTCTAGGCACCCAAAAACAGTAGCAAGATGCTACAAATGGTCAGTCCAATCTCTGCTATAAATCAGTATGTCATAAAAAAAAAACCAATACAAACTGTCGCAAATAAGGCCAGAAAATATCGTTCATTGTAGACTGGAAGGTTGCTGGGGCATTTGTAAGTCTAAACGGAAGGCAGTCTTGTGAACATCAGCTTGATCAACCCGAATCTGGTGGTACCAGAACGCAAGTGGATCTTGGAAAAATATTGTGCACCATGCAGTTCTTCAAGCAACTCTTGAATAACTGGTATTGGGTATTTTTCAGCCACTGTTTCCTTATTCAAAGCACGGTAGTCAACGCAAAACCGCCAGCTTCCGTCTTTCTTTTTAACTAACAGTACTGGGCTCGAGAAGGGACTGTTGCTCGGTCTGATTATCCCAGCTGAAAGCATGTCGGTCACCAACCTCTTTATCCCGTCTTTCTGTCCATGCCCGTATCTATAAGGCTTCACGTTGACAGCGGCAGTTCCCGGCTGGAGCGGAATCTGGTGATCCGTTGGCCGAGCAGGGGGTAACTCGGATGGAGTTCGGAACACCTGTTGGAATTGCAAAAGCATTGCCTGCAACTCCTGCTGTTGTTCTGATAGCAGGCCATCGCCCGGTTGCCCCAACGGCACCGCAGCGCACACTTCCCACAAAATGACACCAAACTCCCCCTCCTGCATATTCAGGATTGAACGGGGTCCAACAGGGAAGCGGGAGAGGGAGCGGTCGCCTCTCAAACAAAACTCCTTCTGTTCGATTGTAAATTTCATGTACATCTCAGACCAGTTAGAGACAAGGTCCCCTAGCGTCGCAAGCCAAGCCACTCCCAGAATTATATCCACTCCTCCAAGGGAAAGTGGTAGCAGTCCAACACCAGTTTAGCATCGCCCACCTCAACCGCAAGTGCTTGGCTGACGCTGCTGGCTGATGTTCGACGTCCATCTCCTAGGCGGATCCCATAGTTTTCCGTCTAAGTCCATGGCAAGTTTAGGGTTGACCCCAAATGTTGAGCAATAAAATTGTGGCTAGCTCCACTATCAACCAGGAGAATGACGCCCACCCCTTGTAAATGCCCGCGAACTTCAAGGTTTGAGGTCGGTCAATACCTTCGGCCGAGAATAGTGGTCAAAAGGTGTGGTTCGGTTGGGATTTGGTTCACTTCAGGTTCAGATTCAATGCAAACCGGGGAAAGTTCCCTTTGGGGATCTTCATCTTCACCCAGGATAAGGGCGCGCAGTCCCTTCTGTTTGCATTGGTGTGTTGGTGAATATGGCTCTTTACAAAAAAAACAGAGACCACGGGCACGGAGGTCAGAGTAGGATTGCGCTGTTAAAGGGCGGGCTGGTCTGATGGTGGTGGTGGTGGGATGGGTTGGTTGGGGTTGTGGACGGTCGGATTGGGGTGTGGTGGTATGATTGCGGCCGAAATTAGAATTAGGGTTAGGGTTTGGGCGAATTTGGGTCTGGGTAAGAAATTTGGGGAGTGTGACGTATTTGGGTGCTGGGTCTCGGGCCTAGAGTTAACTAATCATTGGGCTTTTGGGTTCGGTATGTTGCCGGCCCACCTGGATCTGGGTGCAGCTCCCTTTGGACCTATCCGCTCCACTTGACAGGGGGAAGCAATTCGCAACCCAGTAGGGTTCCAATCCCCAACCTTTGGTCGCGCCTATCACTGAATCGGCGTTCTTCCTTGGCCCCATAATTTCCATCTCCATCTCAATTTCCACCGCTAGCTTCATCACCCGGTACAAATCAGTTGCATCCCGAGACCTGATTTGAGCTCCAATTTCCTCCTTCAACCCACTGAGAAAATATCCCAGGCTTTACGTAGGACACTGCTCAGGACATAACTCGGAACGAGCCAAAAATTCGTCAACGTATTCAGTGACGGTTCCCCACTGCTTGACCGACGCAAGTGACTCAAAGGGATTAACCGCTAGTCCATCACCGTACCGATGAACCAGCTCCGATTTAAGCTTCTCCCAAGTAATCTGGGGTCGTTCATTTCGCAGCCAGTTGCTCTAATGCAGTGCAGCTCTATCCATACACACCAGTGCCCACTGGACTCTCATGGATCCTGGCGTTAGGCGGATAGAAAAATAATGTTCAGCTCGTACTATCCAAGAGTATGGATCGTCGCCATAGAAACTTGGGAGCTCAACTTTCTTAGCCGGGATTATGGTGTCATCGATGTCTCCTGCGTGCGCCTGTCTGTTCGGTTGGGGAGTAAGCACCAACCTCCTATCCTCATTTTGCTGGCTCATCTCACTTCCATCCTCTTCTTCCTGACTTCCAACTTGCCTCCTGGTGGCCAGGTTTGCCAGCATCCGCTCTATCCTTGATAGCTATCCCCTCTGCATTGATAACTCCTGACGGATCTCCTTCTCTCCTCTCTTAATAATTCCCAACTGGTTACTCAATTCCTCTACGCCCTTCTCTAACCCATTGATCCGACCGTCCATCCGGGTCGTCATTTTCCACGCTCACCGCACCAAGTGTTAGAGAAAAGAGCACACAGAGACGATGAGAGGCAGGGCAAGAGAACCCCCTAACCTCATAAAACTATATTTCACTTTTCTACACAGCCGACAATACAATAGTAAGGAAAGGCATGACTACTCAGGTGCTCTTTTATTCTATTTATAGTCTAGACAAAATTGGCAATCCCTAGAAGGATTCTCTCGCTTGTGGGCACACTAACAACTTCCCTAGATCCTCAGCCAGCTGTACATTTCATTCCCTTTTTAACCCCCACTAACGTCCTGCTTTTTACGGCTATATACTATCCAATTCCCCCTTCCCGAAATGGGCCTACTAACGGAGTCACTGTTGTACCTTTGCTCATATCTGTCACCTGAAAATAGGACTTAGTATAATTTTGGTCGTCTTTGGTTAGATTTTGTTTGATGATTTGAACTCTTAGCTGCTTATCATGTTCTTGGAAATTGTGAAGGGCTATGCTGTCTCAGCAATTATGAAGATATATGCATTTGAATTAGCAGCTGGAAGAAAATGGACATCCTTTCTGAGGTATCCTTCATTACATTTCATTACTTTTCTTTCCTGTCAGTTCTGTCATATTTTCTTCTAATTTGATTAAAGCTCGAATTGGGATACTTGGATTGCGAGGAATCATCTCCCATTATTATCTCCCAATTCAAATTAAAACACAGAAGTTGTTCTTATTCTTGAATTGATGTTTTTTTAGAAAAAAAGGAAATTTCAAAATATGCCTTTGAGGTTTTGAATAATTGATCATATGCCACTATAGCTTAAAAAAACTATATCTTAATATGTAAACCGTGTCATGCAATACACAGGATCTTAATTTGATAGAGTTCCATAAAAGTAAGTATATCTTAATATGCCAATCATCTCATGTAATCCCCATAATTTTAATTTGCTAAAATTCCTTGAAAAGATAGTATATCATAATATGCACATTGTTTCATGTAATATATTACCCAGAATTTTAGTTTGATAAATTTCATAAAAGAAAATTATATTTTAATATGCATATTGTCTCATGAATTTAATTTGATAAAACCATGAATACATGAATGAAGTTTTGTCATGATGTGTGTTGCGGAGAAATATGTTTTTTTGCTTAAGGATGTTGAATAGGTTCCCCCTCTCTGTCTTTGCCCTGACAACAAGGGAAGGAAAAAATTAAATTATGTTATGTTTAATGAATGGTTATTTTTTTCAGTGTCAATCTTTGATTGAAGAACTATCAGCATCCCACTCAACAGATTTGCAGCAACGTGCGTATGAGCTACAGGCACTGATTAGCTTAGATGCTCATGCTGCGGCCAGTGTAATGCCACTGGATGCAAGCTGTGAAGATATTGAGGTTATATTACTACATGTCTTGATGAACTGTATAGCTGTAATTTGCTTGGTATAGCTGTAATTTGCTTGGCATAGCTGTAATTGTATCAGGCTCTTCAAGAATGGTTGTTGGTGACTATTCCACAGCTGTATCGATTTTTCTTGGTATGTATTTTGTTAATCTCTGTTTTGTTTCAGGTTGACAAAAACCTCTCTTTCCTTGATGGCTATGTCGGGGAGGCTCTTCAAAAGGGGGCTGAACCCTATATTCCTGAAAGCCAGCGATCTGGGATGGCTAGTATAAGCAACTTTAGTGGACAACATCATAATGAACCGTCATCCCACCACGCTCTTAGATTTGAGGCGTATGAGATGCCTAAGCCTCCTCCAGCTATAGTACCAACAACGAAGACCCCTCCAGTTTCACATCCAACGTATTCAACAGACCTTGTTCCGGTTTCTGAACCTGTTTATATGAAGGAATCCCAACCATCCTCCTTGGCTGTTCAGTTAGGTTCAGATTCGAGATCAAATGATGTGAAACTTCGCCTAGAAGGGGTCCAAAAGAAGTGGGGTAGGCCGAACTATTCATCATCTCCTTCACCTTCCACTTCAAGTGCGTCAACTCAGAAATCATCGACCAATGGTGTCACGTCAATTGAGGGTGGAATAGGGTATAGTGGTGGTTCAAGGGCCCGTGGTGATTCCACTAATTACAATAATTCTAAGAAGCAGCCGCAAGTTGAGATTGATCCTGAAAAGCAAAAGCTTGCAGCTTCGCTGTTTGGGGGCAGCACATCAAGGAGTGAGAAAAGACATCATTCAACCACCCACAAGCCTGCAAAAGCAGCAGCTGTTTCTCAATCCCATGTTGACATGGCGCCTCAGGCAACTAGATCTGCTAATGAGTTGCAAGAGAGGACAAGAAGCCCAGCTCCACCACCCCCTGACCTTCTTGACTTAGGTGAGCCCGTGAATGCTGGAAGTGGTGTCGATCCTTTCAAGGAACTAGAAGGGCTGCTGGACCCAGGTCAAGGTGGTGCTGCTAGTACATCTGGTTCCGTCAAAGATCATTCCAATGTTGTTACTGGGCTCTATGGTGATGTGGGTATAAGTGAACAAAACTTTGGAGTGGATCTCCCCCTTTCTGGTTCTGATAGTAGCCACAATGGGCTTTTGTCGGCTGCTGGAACTAAAGCTCCTCTTGATGGTGTGGAAGGCCCCACACAACCATCCCAAATGAGCAGCAAGGGTTTAAATATGAAGGATATTTTGCAAAAGGATGCCCTTGTTAGGCAGATGGGTGTGACTCCAACCACTCAGAACCCTAACTTGTTCAAAGATTTGCTTGGCTGAGAAATGATTCGTGATCAGTTCCCTTTTTATGATGTCAGCATGGCAATATTACAGAGAAGAGACCACCAGCCGTGATAAGCCTTTTTGATCCGCCAGCCTCGTGTACGACCATGATCCTTGAGCAAAGCGGTGCTCTGTCCCTCGTACATTCTGTGAATTTATTTACAAGCGCCCACAATAAGTGGATTGTTGAGAGGTAGGATTAAACATCGAATCTTTTTCTTTTGCGGATGATGCTAGCTTTCCTTTTTGAGATTTTTATAGGGCAAGAATGATTCAGTTTGGCGGTGGTGTATATTGGGATTGTTCTAGTTCTATTGCTTTTGATTCATATGTCTTGTTTTGCCAATTTGAATACTGATTATGAAGAGTCTTTTAGAGCGAGCGGGGATAGTGTTCTATTTGCTTGTTTTTCCAGTTTTCTGCTGCGGCGGGTTTGGCCTGCTGCCCTGCAGCAGGAGCTGCAAGTGAACCAGCATACTGTACTGTTGTAATAGCTTTGGTGTAAGTTGTATAATTTTTCTCTCAAAAGTATTGCTGGATCTCTTTCATTTTTTTTTTGGTTGCGAAACTTAAGAATCCATTGATCATAATAAGTGTGTACATAGAGAGGGAAGATGGACATATAGACCTGGCAAAGTGACCCAAACTAGAAAAACTGAGTCGATCCAATCCGATCCAAACCCGAATTTTAATTGAATGATGTGATCCGGAAATCTGAACTGAACCAGACCAATGTCGAATCAAACCGAAGTTTGATATACCCGAATCTATCCAAATTGAATTCACCCGAACCAAATTGACTCGAACTGAATTCACTCGAATCAAATTCACCCAAACCACACATGAAACTAGACAAACTTCTACTATCCTTCTGTTTAAAATTAATATTAAAAATATTGTCATCCAATTTGATTAAATATAACCAATAAAATGTATAAACTTTTCAGTTAATAAATATACTAACCACGATTGATATGTAGATGTTGAAGAATAAAGATTACAAAACTTACACCTTACTTAAATAAAGATTACAATATCAAGCTTGGGAATGGTTTAAATGTGTATGTGTGTATATCATCACATCACTACTTAGGTTTCTTATTAATACCACAAAAGAATAAAGATTACAAAACTTTCATCTCATATAAATATATCTATATGAATAATTAAATTAAATTAGGGGTAAATATCGACAAAATAAGAAGATAAAGGGAAACCCCTGCATAGGAGCAATAAGCTACTAGAGGACGCTTGCACGAGGCGCGCATGCGAGACAGTGATCGGTGGGGCACACACAACATGAAGTCATGGACATGAGGTGATGACAGGCGCATAAGGGCACAAACACAAGGTGGTGATGGATTGGCATGGACGCGTGACGCTAGCTCGAGATGACGAGCGCTGACGCAGGATGCACACGGGGTGTGACGGGCGCGGGATGGTGGGAGGCACAGGCACAGCGTCAGGCGTGGGGGTGGGGGGTAAACTCGGCATCGAGTGCCAAATATTGACCACTGATTCACCAAATTTTAAATTTATACTTGGTCGATACAATTAATAAATCTATAGTTAAAAATTAATATTAAATATATTGTCATCCAATTTGTTATGTATAACCAACCAATACACAATAGCAATCTTCATCAACAGTAACACTACATTAAGAGAATTTGGATCCAAATATGAAAATCTATACAAGTCACCCAAACTGGACCCATAACCCGAAAAAGCCAAAAAATGCAGAGGCTAACCCAAACTGAAAGCACCCAAACCCGAAATCAACTAAACCGAAGTCACCCGAATTTAATTTTAAACAGATAACCCGACCCGATCTGAACTGAATAGTGAATATCTATAAATAGGTCCGAATCGAACCGAACCCGAACCGAGTGACCCGAATTGCCAGGTCTAGACATAGGTGCCGTTCGGTAACAACATTAATCTTTAATGCCCAGATAAAGGTGTCTTTTTTTTTTTTGAAGAAAACCAGCTTTATGAAGTGGGTCTTCGATAAAAACATTTAACTAAAAACTGTCTTTATTTAACAATATTACTGAAACACCATCATCCTTCTCGACAGTTTCTACTTCATCTTCTTCAACCTCATCTCTGAAACACCCCGCTCTCTAAACTCAATCGGTAATCTTTCGCCTGATATTTCATAAAGAAATTTCTACTTGAACAAGCCGACCACATAGATCAGACCCGGGAAACTATATTCCATCTTTATTGCTTTTATCAGATGTCCTTTAATTTATGATTAAAATTTGAAAATTCGGATGCATGTGTGCAAGCAAATCAATGTGGCGTGTTGTATCTAGACCTAGTAATTCAGGTTATTCGGTTCGGGTCAATTTGTAGATATTCACTATTCGGTTCGGATCAGGTTGGGTTATATGGTTAAAATTAGATTTGGGTGACTTTGGTTTGGTTGATTTTGGGTTTGAATGCTTTCGGTTCGGGTTAGCCTCTACGTTTTCTGGTTTTTTTGGGTTATGTGTCAAATTCGGGTGACTTACCGTGTTACGCTTAATTGACAAATTTTTTGAAGTATAAATTTAAGCAACCTTTGTAATATTTGGATCCAAATTCTCTTACTATAGTGTTACTCTTGATGAAGATTGCTATTGTGTATTGGTTGGTTATACATAATCAAACTGGATGGCGATATCTTTAACATTAATTTTTAACTATAGATTTATTAATTGTATCGACCAAGTATAAATTTAAAATTTGGTGAATCATCGGTCAATATTTGGCACTTGACGCCCAGTCTATCCCCCCCCCCCCCCACGCTCGACGCTGTGCCTGTGCCTGTGCCTCCCGCCACCCCGCGCCTGTCACACCTCGCACACCCTGCGTCAGCGCCCGTCATCTCGAGTGAGCATCGCGCGCCCATGTCAATCCATCACCACTTTGCGCATGTTCCCCTATGAGCCCGTCTTCGCCTTGCGCCCGTGACTTCATGTTGTGTGTGCACCACTGATCACCGTCTCGCGTGCGCATCTCGTGCGGGTGTCCTTCAGTAGCTTATTGCTCCCAGGTAGGGGTTGTCCCTTTATTTACTTATTTTGTCATCTTTTAACCCTAATTTAATTTAATTATTCATACAAATATATTTACGTGTGATGTAAGTTTTTTAATCTTTATTCTTTTGACCAATTTCCTTGGACACGACAAAAGATGACAAGAATTTTAAAATGGAATGAAAACATTCATTATTTCAGCCCCAGTTCATGGAAATTATGCGTTTGTACATGCCAATAATAAACAGATAATGGAAGTTTGTCTAGTTTCATGTGTGGTTTGGGCGAATTCAGTTCGGGTCAATTTGGTTTGGGTAAATTTGGTTCGGGTAAATTCGGTTCAAGTGGATTCGGGTATATCAAATTTCGGTTTGATTCAGTTTTGGTTTGGTTCGGTTTGGATTTTCGGGTCACATTTTGGGTCACATCATTCGGTTTAAATTTGGATTCGGATCGGCTTGGATCGGGTCGGTTTTTCTGGTTCGGGTCACCTTTGCTAGGTCTAGTTATACCCTTCTCATATTCTATAATCTATACACTTCTACGAGGAAAATGGTGGTGGATCTTACATATAAATCTTTCTGTATATGAAACATGGAAGCTCCTGATTCGAAAGGACCATTTCCCTTGCCAAGGTCGGATGAGGGAAGAGGGAATGAGGGAAGAGAAAAGTGAGTATGTTGCTAACTTTTCAAGGGTAATCTGTGTAAATTGTGCAAAAGGACAAAGGGTAAACTTGTATTTTAATAGAGTTAGAAAATCCCAAAGCACTTTAATGTCCGAAAAACAGCAAAACCAACATTTATCATAAAGCTTTTTTTGAGCATTAATCGGACCTTTATGTAACTTCATTTTGACAAAATAAAACTACCTTTTGAGAAAAAGCAGGATAAAGGTGGTTACCGAACGGGACCATAACCTAAGGACACTAGCATCCAAAAAGATTCAACTGCTGTTCGCAACCTGTTCTCATAGAACGTTACCATAATAGAGTATGATAATGGATACGACAAATCTCTCTTTCTAAACATTTAGAACCCATCTCCCCGCGTGAAACAAAAATCATCACGGGTTAAGTCCTCATAATAAACAATCTAAAAGCTAAACTTGAAGCAAATCTCTTTTTTGTTTGAGTGACCTTTTCAGGCCGGCGATTGCACTCTTAACGCTGGGAAAATTTCTTGGAAGCAAGTATTTGGCCCGCTCAATTCCTTGTCACGGTTGCTTCTTCCTGGAATCCCTGAAAACTGGTGTTTTTTTTACTTGTACAAAAACCGATAATTCAATTATCGGCATCTAGAAGCCGATAATTGAATTATAGGCTTCTGTACAAAGCCTCTGAAAACAAACTATAAAACAACATGTGGGGCGACGTAAAAGTTCCTCACGCCTCATTTTCCCCCCTCCAAAATCCTCTCATTTACACTCTCTTTTAAAATCTTCTGTTTCCATAGAGCAATATGGGATACCAATACCAGATAGGCAAACAAGATCCATTGGAGTCGCCGCCTTTCAGCTTGCAGACGACTCATATATCTGCGGTGTACATCTTAGACGATCTGGTTAGTATGTATTAATTAATTTTTATTACACTATTTATGTATATATGTTATAATACGTTAACCATTAACATTAGTAGTTTATTTAGTTATTTGATGTAGTTAAATTAAATGTTATTCTACCATAATTATTAATTCTAGAATAAATAGTTAAATTAAATAGTAGTTTATATATAATGAATCTTAGTAATTATTTTATTCTCATCGGATTAGTTAATTATACATAGTTTATTTGTTATAATACATAGTTTATGAATGTTCCTTAGTTAATAGTTGTTTAACTAAATGTTATTTTTTTGTATCATCTTTTTTAAATTACACCAAAACAATCAATGAATTTTAGTAACTAATGTATTTCATATGTATTTCATAGTTTAGTTAATTACATATTGTTTATATTATCTATCTACGTAATAGTAGTTTAACTTAATTGTTAATTCAATGTAGTAGTTTAGTTTATGCACCGTATGATTTAATTGTAGATAATGTACCCTAGTAATTTATTTAAATTAAATTGTAGTTAATTATATATTGTCTAGTTAAATAACACATACTATATGTAGTTGTTTAGTTTAATTATTTGTTCGAAACAGTTTAAGTGAATGCTAGTTTTTTAAATTGTATAATAAATTGATAATTTAAGGTGTATATGATTCTATTGTATTTAATATTTTATTATTAGAACTATTTACATGTGATTGATATTTCTTAGTGGTTGAACGATTAATTTATTAGAATTAGTATTAGTAATCTATTAAACTGTAATTCGTATGGAATGTAGAGATATGCACAGTACAGAAACATGACATTGAAAACTAGGTCTTGTTGGAAGGGTGCTACAGCCCCACATGATGCTATCTTACCCTACGTTGCTAGAGCTGGTTTTTTTGGGCTAGCGAATATGAGGATTAATAAATGCACGGGCATCATTAGTGCTATGATCGATAGATGGTGTCCTGAGATGCACACTTTTTTGATGCCATTTGGGGAGGTCAACATAACCTTAGAGGATGTACATATTTTATTTGGCCTTGCTACTGAGGGGTTACCCATCTGTTCCTCTACTAGTAATGTGGATGTGAATGCCATATGTCTATGGTTTTTGGTGATGTCCCCCCTTCTCACAATGAAATACCCCAAACCTTTATATGCTGTTTAAATATTAAACTATGGTATTTAAAGGCTAAAGAGTGCCTTAGAAACATTGGTGAACAATTTAAACCATAGTAAAAACAATAAAGTACCATAAAGACAATTTAAGCAAAAACATGCTCTAAGCTTAGAGTGAACTTGGTTAGGACCCAAAGAGCCTACCAAGACTTAATAATATTCAATTATGATTTAATAAGGCTAATTAAGCCCTTAAGAAACATTGGTAGACAATTAAACCAAAGAAAACACAAGAAAACACCTTAAAGTCAATTTAAGCAAATACTTGCTCTAGACTTGGTGTAACCTTGTATAATACCTAAAGGTCATTACTAGACCTTATTAACACGCTAATGAACATTTAAAATCAATTACTAAAGAAAACCAAGCTTGAAAACAAGTTAAAACACAAAATGTGCTTTAAGGAACCTTAAAGCACATTTTTGAAAAATTGTCTTGGAAATGGGTTTTGAGTGGCTAAATGTCCATCATTACTCTTTAATCAACATGTGTACTACTTAGTATCACATTAGGAAGCCTAAATCAATGGGAAATGAAAAATTTCACAATTATGTGCCTTAATTTGTGAATAGTGCTCAAATAGTGCTAGTTTAAGTTATAAGTCAACATAAGTCAATTAATTGGTTAACAAAGACCACAAATCAGCCTATATACAAAAGGGGGGCCGATTTTATAAGTGGTGAGTTATCACCCTTGCTAGTTAGTTAAAGAAAGAAAGAAAAAGTAAGTAAAAGGTTACTATTTGCTTTATATGTAAAATATCTCACAAAAGTCATCCTCTCACCTCACTCCCCTCATTTATTTTGATTCCCACCGTCTTCAACCTCCTCCTCCCTTCTCCATTTCGTTCTTGCTACAGCAAACCATACCATCTCCACCTTTGAATGCTTGTAACTTATGGCTCCAAGCTCCGAATTTAATTCCGAAACTACCGTTGTCTTAGTTAGAGTAAGCCCTACATTCCTATCTTTTCAAATCTCCAAGAACTCCAATTCGGTGCCATGGAGAATCACCATTGAAGGAGCTTGAGCTCATCTTTTCATGCCTTGTTGTTCTCTTTTGCTTCAAGGTAAGGAAAACCAAAGAAAAACTTCATTTCCTCTTCTTTTGTATGTGACCGAGAATCACCTTGTAATGGTGTTTTCTCTTGCTTTGGTTTAGCTCCATTTCAAACTTCAAAGGGCTAGGTGGAGTCCTATCTTGCTACTTAATCCAATCCTCATTCGATTCCAAGGTAAATTGTTATTTTAATGTTTCAAAACACCTATGTAAAACTAGGGTTTATATATGAGTTTAGGTGTGAATCTTAAAACTCATTACCCTTATATGTGTGTATGGATAGAAGGTTGACAAGTGATCAAGTCCTTGCTAATTTTCAATCCAAGGAAACAAGAAAGAGTTTGGAGGGAAAAGAGGTAAATAACCTAACCTAATGTGGTTTGATGTGTACTAGGGAATTGAGCTATATTTGCTTAATAAATAACCTAAAGAGCCAATGGGAAATGAGATAGAAAACTATCCACAAGGTGGACTAAAAGGACATGGGAGCATTGTTGTGTGTATTTGCAGGTTGAAGGCATTTAAATGTGGAAATTCAGTGTTTAAGGTTTATGCAATTTAAGGGCCTAAGTGCCAAGCAATTTGTAACACCCCATCCATAACCTTCACACTTAATCAATAATCGCAGCGGAAATCATTACTTAAACATATCCCAAAAAGGGCGGTGTTACACGCCGTTAGCCACCCTCGTGGCTAACAAGGCTGTTACATAAAATGTATCGGTCTGACCACGTGAATTCCGAGCATAATTACAACCTTCCAAAAATCACTATCCAAAAAGAATTACAATATACCGAGTGTAACTGTACAAAATCACCAACTAGCTTTACATCCACCAAAATATAAGACCTCGAGTGTACAAACACTACTCGGGTTCAATATCCAAAAATAACAAAAGTATAATCAATCTAGGACCTAAAGCCATTCTGCTTCCTCGATCCTCATCCTGCAATAAACATAGCCCCAAAGGGGGTCAGCAACCTTTTGCTGGCATGGTTAACGTGCAGCCCGCTGACTACCGGGATACACGCAACTATTTGTCATGATAACATGGCGTTGATTTTAACATACAACGTGCATAAACTTAACAAGAATTATTGCAGAACAATAACAACACATACATAGTGAAGACAACTCACTTTAGAAAACAACCAACATGGTTAGTCAACTTTGAAGCCTAGAGAATGACTTCATTCTCATGTTAAGCTTAACACATATCACATTACTGTTTGTTAGTCAAATGAACAACTTAACTTAAAAGATGAGGCGGGTGTAATTACCCGTACACATCAACACATAATTTCCCCTAGCCCGAGTGGAAGTCAGGTAGGCAAGCTTTGGCTAAGCTAATGGGAGGTCGAATTCCCAAGAAGGGAAAACTACCCTAACATAAGGAGAGAGCCGAATCTGATTCAGATGTCGACACCCATACATACACGCGTGACCGGAACGACCGGATTCCTCACTCCCCAGGTTAGCACTCGTTAGAAGTCCCACAATGGGAGCTTAACAATATCTCACACAAGTAAGTGTTTAAGTCAGTTAGACATACAAGGGAAGCAAGGCATGATTCAGCAAATACAACGACAACTATACACACATAGCCGCGGTTAGAACGTTCCTTAGGTTGGAAGCGTTATTACCGGATACCGTTCTCTTACGTTCCTAGCTTTGGTTAACTAACAGTTAGCACGCATACGAGGTCACCGGTATCAGTACGCACACATCACAATAATAACAAGAACTGTAAACTCATTTCATGATTTAATCTTACAAGGTTGTAACACACAGAAAAACAAACAACACACAAGCCGGTGTAAACCGGTAGGCAACAGACTGCAAGAAAACCATACCTTGGTCCTTGCCGCTCTAGTGTTCCACCGTACGTTGTTCCTAAACATGATTGATAATGTCGGTTAATTAACTTATTTGACTTCCGAATTTACTAAACACTTTACATGTTTATATGACATGTTTTTATGCTTAAACTTACACTTGGTTATCTTTATTATACCCACTAGGGTTTACTACCTAAACCACACTTTGTTTGTTTTTTTTTTTATAGATTTTGGGCCGACCAAACTTGCCGACCGAACTTACCCAAGTTCGGTCCATTCCAGTAGCGTCCGAGTTCGAAATTTTTCACTCCGACCGACCTTGCCAAGTCCGGTCCCAAGGCCGGTCCGTTCCAGAAGACTTCCCGTTTGAAAATTTTACCCCGACCGACCTTGCATGTCCGGTCCTAAGGTCGGTCCATTCCAGAAAGATTTCCGCGCACAAAATTTTGAGTCCGACCGACCTTGCAAGTCCGGTCCCAAGGTCGGTCGGTTCCAGAAAGGTTTCCGACGGGTTAAACTGGGCTCGACCGACCTTGTAAGTCCGGTCCCAAGGTCGGTCGGCTCCAGACCCTTGTTTCTAAATGCCCATTTAACTCCAACTTCTTCCCATTGTTGCC
>CM041777.1:47956048-48221984 GCA_023374045.1 Limonium bicolor
ATATAGGTGATCCATCAGCACCACCATTTCCTATCAGTTCTACAATCCCCTGACAACCTCCCCGAGGTGTCCCTAACATACCACTGTTCCACATTCCATATCTAATGATTCATTTCGTATCTAGGCGATACCATATGTAATCATTCTACAAAGCAATATAAATATATATATCACAAGCAACATAAGAAAAGCATTACACACATGGGTGTAATTACAACATTCAAACAGGTATCTCATAAGATACATACATACAAGTGCACATCACACGCAAGCAAACCAAACAACGTACGCCCCGCGTACCAAACATAACCAACAAAACCAATTCACAATTCACTGTATGCCATGCATACTAAACAAGCAACCTCGTATGCCCCGCACACCACCAATTCCTTGTATGCAATGAATACTAAACAACCAAAACTTAGTGCACACATGTGCACAGCCAAGAGGCTCTACCCCCCTTAAAAAGGGTTACGCCCCCGTACCCCACAAGTATTCAACAGCCGCTCAACAAGGAGCGCTGGATACTTGGCTCTCAAAGAGTTCTCCAACTCGTGGATTATCCTCATATGAGAGAGACGGGTATGACTCTAGCCCTTCTAGGCTCCACAATGTATAAAGGTGAGGCACTAAACTATGTGTGCTCTCTCCCGAGTTCGTTCTTATGGGCCCACTCGCTCCGTACTGAGGTGCAGACCCATGAACATAGGCTCAATTTGCCTCTTTTTTTCCATTGCTGTGAGTCCACTCGTTTGGGTCACTAGCATACTTGCGTGTGTCTTCTCTCACTGACATTCAGTTTAAGATGTAATATGACATTGGCTACTGTTAGTACTTAGTGCTCTTTGCACTTGTCTTTGTAATACTAAGACGTACCAACCTATATGTCCACAAAGATGATGATTGTCATCTATGTCTCCTGGTGGTTTTGTTCCGGAGTAACACACTGTTGTAGTTCTCTCTCCCCCTTTTTTTTACACACTCGTGTTGATATCCACTTTATCTTTCTGCATTCCCACTAGATTAATAACTGCACGAGTGCAATACCAAAACACTCAGTCGTACAGAGTGCAGAGGCGTAAACGCCCAACAACTAATATCCAATGAGTCAAACAGATAAGATGAGCGAATTATCCTGTGAGTGGTACATTCCAAATCCACTGTTCCTTAAGCAAGGTATCTGCTATTATATAGCTTTATATTTTATCCTCGCGTAGTCACGTGTTTATATCCATATCATCTGGTAGACTTCCTCTGGATTGCAAGAGTTTGCTCGATCCTTATGAGGATTCTACATATTTTCATCCATAATGGTTTCCATGTTCCTATCCTTAGTATCCATGTCCTTGAAAGGTTTCCTTGTCTTCTCTGTATACTGTCTACTGCTCTGTGTTGAAGGTTCTTGATTTCTTTAGCCTGTTGTTTAACTGCGGCTCTCCTCGTCCATCTTCGAGGTAATCCGTCTTACTGTCCGTAGTATGGAGTTGACTACTTCTCGTGTTCCTAACACTACTTGTCTACTTGCATGGGGTACCGTACTGATACATTACTACTTACCTGACTAACTCATAAATAAGTCTGTCAGGCCCACATGCTCCTAACGGAGTGCGGTCGTCCCATGTCTCGTTTAGTAAACTGGTAATGTCTGTCACACGTGTATTGTGAAGTATTCTGTTGTCAATCTCCCTCTGATGGATATCCTGTTCTCCTTTCTCTTCTTCTTCTTCTTTTTTTAATAGTTCATGGTATCTGTTATCTAGTAATAAGTGCTATTGCCCTGGTGGCATCAGTGGTAATTCGTGCCATTTAACCGGCGTAATTTAGCTCGGTGTAAGTAAAATCTGTGCTACATTTAGCAAACTTGGTTCTCCTAATTCAATCTCATTGAGTTCAATACATATTCCTTTTCTCCCTGTTTCTCATGATCATATCTCATCCATGGTTCATATTCATTCCCTCATCCGTTCAATTGGATGTATTGCAGATTGTATAATACCTTGAGCAACTTGGCTCTTCACTTCCCAACCATCCTCACTGGCGGTGGTGCATCTACAAAGGGTATGCTTGTCCATACGGACTAAACATTTATCACTAGTAGTGATTAGCATTAAATGCGGGTATACACTGATGGTATTTGGCTAATAAGCCATGCCTGAAAATTCCCAAACAATCAAACTGGTGTGGTTTACAATCACAGTGGTTGTATAATTCCCAGTTGCATAGGTCGGACTAACGGTCTTCCCAAGGTTGCATAGGTTTCTAATCTTAGGGTTTGTATGAAAAGTTTGAAAAACATTTTTTTTTGGTATACTTATAATAAAAGACTAAAAAGTAGTAGTTGATGCAGTTGCATTTGCAGTTGCTGTTACTGTTGCTGTTGCTGCACTTGCTCTGTCAAGTGCGCAAGGCAGATGGAAATTTCAGCGGTTTACTTGTCATAGCGCTTGCAATAGCAAGTGCGCCATGCAGGTGGAAATTCTGGTTCAGTAATCATTGGTCTCATTGACTCTGCGTCGTCGAGTATGGCTACATGATAATGTAAGCTTTAAAATCATGTTCATATATATATAATCCGTTAAGGTTCCAAGGTCACTCGCATCGAGTCTACATAATCTCAAAAGTCATACACAAAAGGGCGAGTGGTCAATGACACACTCCCACATACTAATAACATAAGTCTGTTCAACATCCAAGGTAAAGTACATAACAAGATAGGTAAGTCTTCCACCAGCGGTCTCATGAGTTCAGGGTACTCATGCCCTATCTACTCACCTTTGCCTCTCTAGGCTCCAGAATCAGTAGATGTCTGGCCATCCTGACCGCCTTGGGTACTCCAGATCCTCCAACTGAGGTCTTCTGAGTATTCCTTGGTGGCCTGTAATTCGGCTCTCAGGGTTCATCCAGCATTTGAATTCCTTGTGGCCCTCTTTCTTGTAGCAACCAAAGCAGAATCAAGCAGCACCGACAGACACTTTACAACGGCCTTCTCAGTCTACCCCAGATGATCCTTCCCACACGCTTACAATAGAATATGGCGTTGGGGGCTGTCAGGTGCCGATGGTAATATTTAGTTTAAGTTAGTATCTGATGATATCAGGTTAAGGTCACATCAATTCAGAGTAGTGTTCTCACCCTTAGGAGTGCAGATCTCAGAGGCTGTAGCATCAATAGCTGGGCCGGTCACCGAAGGACGGGCTCTTTCCCTGTGACCCCTGCCTGCCCTTTCTTTTGGAATAATTTCATGTTTAAGTTTCGGGTCAGCATTCATAAGATATTTAATATAGTAGTTTAGAATGGGATAGTCCTTACTTCCCTTCTTTTGGCTATCAGCCTGGAGATGCTCCTCCACCCTCAGACTCTCCCTCAGGGTTCTTTCTCTTTCTTTCTGGCCCCGAGAGTCCTTCTTCCCGAGTCTAGAGCATTAGCTCCGTCCTCGAGGCACTTCGTAACACTCCTGGAATCTCATTGGTAAGTTCTCACAAGTTAATCGGTAATGTAGTAAGTAAAGATTTTAGCTTTCATGTTAATACCTGGATGGTAGTGTAGAGGGTAGCACCCATCGCTATCTGGATGCGAAACAATATTCCTCCCCGGAACTTCTCGACCTTCACGGTCTCTGAGTAATCCACACCGGGGATGAAGTCCAGTAGACCAATGAATCGAGCGTAATACTCATCCACGGTCAGACCTCCCTGGGTCAATGTCTCGAATCCTGGCGCTTCTTCTGTTTGAGATGTGTTGGGTAGTACTTCCCCCTTAATAACTCGACAAAGGCAGCCCACGAAAAGTCGGGCGTAGCTAGATGATGGTCCTTGACCAACCTCCACCAAGTGCTGGCTGCATCCTTCAGATGGAAAGCAGCAATGGCAACCTTCTTGTCGTCCGGTACCTGTAAAGCTTCATATGCTTTCTCATGTTCAACAATGTAACGCTCCAAGGCTACGGGGTCTGGTTCCCCAGAATATGTAGGTGGTCGGGTCTCGCCAACTGACTTCAGCCAGTTCGTTTCCCTGGGCTGTGGCGGGTGGGCTGGTGCTCCTCCTATTTGGGTACCCAGCTGTGTAAGAACGGCTGCAACCGTCTCTGCAACTCCTGGAATCGCGGGGGCACCGCCTCCACCTCTTCCAGTACCACGCCCTCTAGTTCTCCCAGACATCTGTAGTACAGTATGTCACATAAATACTAGGTAAATTACCATATACAACCAATAGATATTGAATTGCCTTAAAGGCTAATCTATCACGCACTCTGCGTTATTAGACACAATATCTTTCTAAGACGAATCGTCCCATACCTCCCAAATGTTTCCCAATATTTCCCAAGTCCTAAGCTCACTGTCTTAACCTATTATCTCGTCATCAGAGCGGTACTCCGCTCTGATACCACTTTTGTAACACCCCTCTCCATAAACACGATATAATCTCTCACATAGCAATAAATAAAACGTCTCGCAGCGGAAAATAGATAACAATTACAAAACTCACTCGGGTGTCACCGGCCATTACTCGCCCATGCGAGCAACGAAGCCAAACTACAACCAACTTCCAATATAAACAAATTACTAACCGCTGTGATAACGAGAAAACTCCTATACATCATACTAAGTCCATAAACCATAAACAGCGACAAGTGAGCGTCTACCCAATCCTGAATATACATAACCTTACCATAACACCATTCTCCATCTTCATTGCTATACCAAACAAACTCCATGTGCGGTAATTAAAGTAAACTCTAATTACCCTGTTCCTGCACTTCGGCTCCGGCGGTAATCAACAACCTGCAAGAGTGTAGTATCAGCGATAGACGCTGAGTATGCCGGGCCTGGACCCTAATGGTCACTTGTCATTTTAACCATCTGGTTATTAGATCGGTTTCATGTTTTACCATTTTTACAGTTATAATCAATACTGTAATAAACATGTATAATATACATAAACATCCACCCAAATATTCATAACAATTAACCATCCATCCAATCCAAACATTCATTTAATAATACAAATAACATTTGTATATCGAACGTATCGAGCAATAACAATATAATGTACAATGTACATTCACTGTAGCGTATACCATCCTTTATTAATTTAATTCAATTTGGCCTTCAAGGCCCCATCCATATGTACAATGTACATTCGCCGTGGCGTACAGTTTTCATATTTAATTTACCTTAGCCTTGTAGGCTCCATCCAACCATGTTTAATTAATACCAGTTGGGCGTCATGTTAGGATAACCCGATAACCTCACCATGGACAGTAGTCCTCCCGTACACACAAAGGTGCTCATTTCGCCAGAGGTCCGGAGGCCCCTGACTCTCTTATGTCTCGTAAGACGTCCATATAAAGGCCGTAGCCACCTGACCCACGATCTAGTTTGGGCTCGTTGGGTATAACCTGGAGCGGAATCCAATTAGGAAACCCCTCAGTGATCACAAATGCGCAACCAAGTAGTTCGTAAACTACCGGGATTCCTCCACTCAACTCAACTCAACTCAACTCAACTCATACCATCTCTCTCTCATAATGTTTAAGATATGCTCTTAGTCTTATGGAGAATATAATTATTAATTAGCTGCCCAAAGGGTCTCACGCATACCTAGAAGTAATCTAGGTTATATTCATGTTCGAGATCCATGCTCTAGAGACCGACAATGTCGTGACTCATCCCTAAGTGTTTTACTTAGGTTACCATATACTTAATATTAATATCATGGTATTATATCAAGTAACCGTCATGTCATCACAACGCATATGTATGTTTATATAAGTCGACGTAGTGTTAATCCCGTAGGACGCTCGTGCATATATAAATGTGCAGTAACACTTAACACATACATGTAACCACACACATATAACACACAAGTTATATCAACCAAATCCGAGCCCAAGGAGCAACCTTAGGACAACTCGGATCAAACCCCTTTACATACCGTTCACCCTGATCGTATTACGGTGGAGTATGAATCAGCAAGATCCTATGCTGCGTGTAGTCCACTAGCTCGTCAAGCGTCTTGTCAGAAGTATAATCTAAACGGTATTAAAACTATAAGTCAGTCTCCATGACTAACTACATCCGGTATTTCCGAATACAAGTAACCCCAACAGTTCACCCCTATTTTCTACAGTTGTTTGTTACGGGTTTCTCTAAAACAGTCGGCTTTGTTACTTAAAACTCATACGTCAAAATATTTCAACTGTTAAGTCTAATTCACTATTTTTTTTAATCTTTTCCACCGTTTATATAGGTACATAACCTGTAGTTGCATGTATGCATGCATTATTATATTATATCGTATTATTTTTCCACCATCCATTATAATACATTGTATTATATTATCCATTATCTTAGCAAATAACATTTGCATTCAAAAACTCATAACTTATAGTTTATAAACTATTTCCATGTAATAACCACCACCATTATATTATATGGTTTCCAACCATAATATATATCCATCCTTATATACATTATTCTTGTGTATGTATATGTTTACCACGTAGGTAATTCCCATGAGTTTAATAAACTCTTATATTTTATGTTACATTTTATCATCTTATTTTAGATGATTATTCCCATTAGTTGTATTATATTACACAACCTATATTAAGATTATTATCCTAATATTATGTAACATTTTATGTTGTACAATTACAACTCCTAAGGTTTATTCCATAAGTACCTTAGTTATAAATCTCATTTATTTATAGTTTGTCACATTATTTAATGTGAATATCCTTACTTATATTAATCCCATTTAAACCATATAATTGTTATAACATTTATAACATTATAGACCTTAGTCTAAAATTCATTTTCCAACTCTTAAATATTCAGTTCAGCCCTTGAATTTATTTAAACTCTATTTTGACCACATAACATTATGTAATGTTATTCCATATGCTAATATCATTTGATATGATATTTTTATTTCCTTTAACTTATAACCTATAATTTTTATACAAAACTATTAAATATTGCCGCATAGGCACATATATTAAACCTTATTCTTTTCCATATACCATAGTTTCCTTTATTTACAAATTCACCCCATTATTTATACCATGTTATATATACCATTTAATTTAACATTTCAACCTTAGTATAAATACAACCTATGGTTAAATATCCCTTTAAAATTTCCGAATAGACCCTATGTCTATTCTAAATTATTTTTCAACCCACCAACTTTCTATAATTGCCATTTGGCCCAATTTATAACATATAGTTTTATAATTCATTAAAACTATATATTATACATATACCTTATTAGATACTCTTATATAATTCTAAAAATCACCAAAGGGTTATAAATATCCTTATTAACCCATATACTTACGGTATTTACCATTCCACCATCTATATTTCTCCAAAGTGTCATAATGACATAGTAACTATATATTATACATATATAGTTCATTCTAATTCCAAAATCAACCCAATAAATTCCTAAAAATTCCTAATAGCCCATGGGTGTTTAAAATACCATTGTACACCCTAAATTTTCAGAAATAACATATTCACCACATATGTTATAAAAATATTACCATTAAGTACTTATCTTATTATAAAGTCTTAAATAAGTTATCTAACTTATTTAATTTGGTCAAAACCTACCATATGGTCAAGGTTGACCACCTTAATATTTCCTTGACCATTACTCTCCATTATTCACGGTTTGTACCCATACTTTTCAAAAATTACCATTTAACCCCAAAACTTTATATAATCTTATAAACTTTATTTTAAATCCTTTTTAACTCTAATTTTCGGCCTTATTTTATAAAGCCCCTAAATTTAATTTAATTACATCTAAGACCCCATTTCTTTTCGGTAATAATTATATATCACCTAAACTTAAATAAAAGCTTGTAAATGCATAAATAAAATGGCCTAAAATACATGGCCTTATTACAAACATTGGCTTGCAAAAATAAATTACACATAAATGTCCCAAAAATACTTATAAATCTCGGCCTCGCCATATATTTTTCATTTAATTACCAAACTTCCACATAATGTCTTAAATTTGACAATTATGCTTATTTAATTAGTTATAATATTTATTAAACCATTCCTTAATCACCTAAGGTCAAAATAAGACCTTAATATACATGTTCACTCACGGCATTTAATATACACAAACTTAAACTTGTGTTAATGTATCAAGTTAAGGTTTTAAGTGATTTATACCTTGATTTAGCTTGGATAAATCCTTGTTTGGATTCGGCCAGCCTTAGATAAAACTCCCACAGCTTCTTTTACATGTTTTCAAACAGAAACCAAGGCATAGTTAGTCTCCAAGCAAGATCTAACCATAAGAAGTGTTTTAATGTATATTTCAAGGCAAGATTTACCTTAGATCTTCAAGTTTGTTGGAGATCTACTTCGGCCCTATTTTTTCCAGAAAGAAAGAGTATCAAAACTCTCTTAAAAACAAGGCACAAAACCGTGGGTAGTTAGCTTGGAAGATGGCTTAGATTTACCTTGTTTAAGATGCCAAAAATGGTGTTTTTGGCTTGGATCTAGCTACACCTTGAAGCTCTTGATAGATCCACTGAATAAATATGTTAAGAAGAAGATTATAAGGCTAGGAGAACAGGTTTTACAACCGGATCTAAAGAGAATCAAAAGTTATGAGCTTAAAGCACATTTTTGTACCTTAAGAACAAGTTTGGGTTTCTCCACCTTCTGCTCTTGTTAGGGCCGAGATTCCTCCTTCATTTAACCTCCAAGAACAACCTAGATCCATGGATGGAAGTGGTTGATGTTTAGATCCACCGAAAGAGGAAAGATTGCTGAAGAAATTGAACATAAAATGACTAATTAAGCTCACCTAGTTACCAAAGTGTTCTTCAATGTTCTTGGTGACTTACCCACGACATGGAGAAGCCAAAGAGAGAGGAGGGAGCCTTGGAATCGGTTGGAGCCAAGGCTAATGAGAGATTAGGTCAAATTTTGCCTTAATACTCATTTTTGCTTTGTTTAATGTATTTAGGTGTTTGGTGACTCACTAAAGGAGATGGCATCGATAATTGGAGGGGCTGGAGCCTTTCAAGTGGAGCCTCCCACGTTTTTTGAAGGCTGGATAAGTCAAATAAGGAGCCAAGGTTGAATATTTGCATTATTGTATTGTAAAGGCAAAAGTGGTCCCTTAAAACATGGAAAGGTGTTGGGACCTTGTGTCTTGTGATGTAAGTGACGAATTTTGAGCTCCCTTTCTTTGAATGTCGATCCCATGTGGTCCAAGGGGTCAAACGTTGACCTCTGACCATTCTTAGTCAATGTTGACTCAAACGGGCCCCTTTTTAGGGTTTTATTAATATTTTAATATTAAATTTGTAAAAATTCGTAAATTTCTGGAATTAAATTCCTAACATGTTATAATATGATATATTATCATATTTAAGGGTAATTATAACCTTTTAGCCCATTTAAAACCAATTTAGAAGGCAATTACACAAAAATGTGCTTTAAGGAGTTTTAGCGCACATTTTGTGTCCCAAGGAGTTTCTGGGCTTGGTTTTCTTTGACAACGGTTTTGTTGTGTTCCTTACATGATATTTGATCATGATATCCAATTTTATATCATTTAGAGGTCATTAGACCTTTAAGGTATTCTTAGAGCACATTTTTGCTCTACTTGACCTTGAAGCATGTAAATGCTTGTTCTTTGTGTTGGAGTGTTGTCCAACAATTGTAATATGTTTAGTAATGTGTTAATATTCTTAGGACAAATTTTAGGTCCTAAGTAGTTCATTTGGGTATTTATTTACCCTAAACAGTCAAAGGGTGCAACATCTTGTTTTGTGTTGACCACTGTTGTTCTCAGTTGACTTTTAAGGCATGTTTAGGCCTTAATAAATGTGATTAGATATTTAATCCATGTTTTATTAGTTTGGGTATTTCAAGTGGAGTTAAAGAATTCAATTCTAACCTGTTTTGGCTTCGGGATTTGGTTGTTCCTTCACGTCGGGAAACTTCGAACGCGTCGTTGGTAGCCGATCCGGTTCAACTTCGACCCGAGTTTCTGATTTCTTCTTCCTTGTATGATTAAGGACGGTTTGCTTCTGTTTTTGTGGTGTTTTGGTGCTTGGAAGTTCAATAGGAAAAGAAAGGATGAGTTTTTGGTGATTTTGGGTGATTTCTGCAGTGTTTCGGTATTGATTTGAGGCTTGGAAGTGTAAAAACGTGGGAAGAAGGTTTGTGGCTGTGTTCTCTGACTTTGGAGGTGTTCTCTTCTGCCCTAATTCGTTTTTGGGAGGTCCTTTTATAGAAAGAGCATGGTCAAATTGATAGAGCAAGATCTTTATCTAAAACACTGATTTTGTGCTCTAAGGGAATCTGATTTTTTAGAATATGTTGCAGGACGATAAAATTCTGAAATTTTAACCCAAGATAAAGAACGAATTTTAGGAATTTTGAGAGTTGGAATCAGGTTATTTCGATAAATAACCTATTAGATAAAAATCGTACAATCTGGAATCTCCCATAATTCATAACTTATTATTGGAAAGTCGAAATAACGAAATTCCAACGGCATTAGTCTCTAAAATTATTCCTCTATCTTGTATTAAATTTCCATGACATTTTGTTTTGAATTCGGTATTTTCCAGAGGAGAGAGAAAATTACAAAAATGATTGTATTTCTCTTTTAAATTTTGGGATAAGGTTCCAAATAAAATAATTTCAGGTTTGTGACTGTATGTAGTCATTCTAACCATGTGACAATTTTATTTTAATTTTGGAAACCTTCTATTTTAAGGATATTTCATGTGTTAATTATTAAAGAAATTAGCTTATAATATGAATTAAAAGCTGAATTTCCAGAATAAATATTATCAGAAAATCATGAAATACCTTGCATAATAACTATGATATTTGGAAGTGTTTGGAGATAATGAACAAGTCATATGAAAATAGAAAATCCCGAGAATGTCCTTGGAAAATCCCGCATTGGTGCTTTTTGACCCCTTTTGCCCTTTGTAACACGCATGCCTTAGAGACTATTCCGAGGGGGTTAAAATTTTGGGTATAACAGTCGGTCGGTAGCAGAATGTTGCTACAGACCTTATTTTTCATTCCCTTTCTTACCCATTTCTTCTCCAATCTTCCTACATGTAACCCCACATGTTTTAGCACCATTTAGGCTTCCTAATATACGTCAATTCATCCACCAATCCCATTCCTAAATCCTTCAATCAACTTACACAATTTCCTCACTTCTTTTCCAACAAATGTAACAGTTTTTGTTTTACTCGTGCTACAGATTTTTAACCCAACTTCTACCATTCAATACTCCTACTATCAATACCATTACTAGCATCCCAAATACCTCATCTTACCATGCCTATTCATTTCCAAGAACTTGCACCATCTATACCCAAGTCCAACACCAATTTTACTAAATCTTGCACACTAGTTCCTCCTAGATTTTCCCACTACATTACAATACTTCTTGCTACAGATTTTACATCCTAGTATTCTCATACTACAATTACCATTCCATGGCCATTAAACATCTCTACTATCCCCAATACATACCTTGGTTCTCCCATTCACCAAGTCATCCATTAATGCACAATTCCTACTAAAATTTTGCCATAGTTCACTTACTTTTCTTACTTATCCACATACACACTTTTTCATCAAATTCATTCCAAATCTAGCCACACCCATACAAGGGTCCTACCAGCACACAAAGCTATATAAATCCATCTCAATTCATCAATACTCCATCACATCAATACCAATACAAATACACAATACTTGGCTCTAAGGCCTACAATCCAAATACAAGCTCACAATTACTCAAACTTCCATAACTACAATATTAATACAATGTTTTGGGTTCTTTAAATTGGTTTACCCATTCCCATTACTCTAATGAATTTAAAATAGAGCATTAAGAAGGAGCTCTTACCTTGAGCTTATTTTTCCTTCATTTCTTTTCCCATTCTCTTCTTCCTTCTTTCTTGCCCAAAATCGGTTATGTGGGGAATGGAGTTGCCAAACTCCATTCCCATCACCCAATGAACACAAAACAATTGCAATTAATATACTAACCCTTAAATTAGAGCTAGTTCATTGAAATGTTTAAAGCAAGGTTTTTAGGGTTTACCTTTGGAGTGTCTTAGGAGGGTTTTTAGCCCTTGGTTCAAGAAGGTGAATCCACCACCATTGCAAGTTTGATATTATGCTCAAAGGAGAGAGAGAAAATGGAGTGTTACAAGGAGTTAAAAATCAGTTATGAGCAAGGATGGAGAAATTTGAGTTCTTTCATGGAGATTTTTACCTTAATGGAGAGAGGAGACTCCAAGCTACCCATTGGTGCTATTTTCTCCTTTAATGGGGTATACCCACAAAAATGAACTTCCTAATTTTTGGATTTTGAAAATAGAGAATTGTAGAGGAGGATGAGGGGAGTACAAATATGTAGTTATTTTTACCTTTTGGAGTTCAAATGAAGGTGGAGCATGGAGAAGAAGAGAGAGTTGCCATTGTTTTTGTGGGAAGCTCTCCAAAATCGCCCAACCAGAGAGAGAGGAGGGAGAAATCGATGGGAGAGAGGAAGAAGAAAGAGAGGAGGGAAAATGAGAGAGTGAGGAGAGAGAGTCCCCCTTTTTACTTTTGTACTTTTTACTTTTTGACTCTATATTAATTTAGCTAGTTATGTGTGTGAGAGATAGGGTTATTTAACTTAATAAAACCGCCCCCCTACAGTATACTAGTTGGAGCGTTTTTCGTCTTTTACAGAAAACGCTCGTTATTGTACCCGGTTTTGGTACTATTCACTAACCGGGCCCGTTTTCCGGAATTTTCTCGTTTAATTATTTTTATTGGTTATTAAGCTTCCATAAATGCTTAATAATTATTATTTAATGATTCTTAACTTTTACGGGTCCGTTTGACCGCTTAAAGTCACGTTTTTGGGTTTTCTCGAAAAACGTGCACTAAAGCTCTACTAGCGTTTTAATACATTATTTGGATCCGTTTTCTTCGGGAGTTGTTCCCATATTTTATGTAGGTCTTATTAAGCCCTTAGAATCCATAAAATATGCTAACCAAGGTCTCATATCTCCTATGGTTATTTAACGCTTATTTAGCGTTTTTCGCTTTTTAAGCGTTTCTTTATTTCTTTGGATTTATTTTTCCTTACCAAAATTACTTAAGCATTATTCGGCTCTTAAATACCTATTAGGATAATTTTAATCGCCATATTTAAGTTCGGGGTATTTCAATACATCAAAACTCAAAGAAGACTAGGTGACCTTTAAGTATTATGAGAACCTAACTGATGGTCTGAAATACCCCAAACCTTGGTATGTTGTGTAAATGTTAAACTATGGTATTTAAAGGCTAAAAAGTGCCTTAGAAACATAAATGAATCATTTAAACCATGGTAAAACACAATAAAACACTAAGACACGGTTTGAGCAAAAACATGCTCTAAGCTTGGAGTGAACTTGGTTAGGACCCAAAGAGCCTACCAAGACTTGATAATGTTTAATTATGACTTTAGAAGGCTAATTAAGTCCTTAGGAAACTTTGGTAGACAATGAAACCAAACAAAACACAAATAAATACCTTAAGGTCAATATGGGCTAAAATGTGCTCTAAGCTTGGGATAAATGTGTACAAGACCTAATGGTCATACTTATACCTTATAAATATGTTAATGAACATATTAAATCAATTACCAAAGAAAACCAAGCTTGGAAACAAGTTAAAACACAAAATGTGCTTTAAGAAGTCTTAAAGCACGTTTTGAAAAATTGTCTTGTAAATGAGTTTTGAATGGCTATATGTCCATCATTACTCTTTAATTAACATGTGTACTATATAGTATCACATTTGGGTGGCTATATCAATGGGAAATCAAAAATTTCACTTCTATGTGCCTTGTTTTTGGTGAATAGTGATTTTTATAACTAGTTTGTAACATATAATGTTATAAGTGAGACAATTTAATAATAAAGTCTAAAGTACCCCTAGGTACTATTTGGGGCCGGTTTTTATGGTGTTGTGACTCACCACCCTTGTTAGTTTACTAAGAAAAGAAAGAATGACTAATTAGTATACTATTTGCTTTATAAGGATAAATATCTTAACAAAAGCAAACTTATCTCTTCATTCTCTTCTTTCCTCTCATTTCCCACGTTGGCCATCTTCTTCCTCCTCTCTCCAACGGTTCCAAACAGAACCATGACATTCTTCACCCTTCTTCACTTGTAACTTATGACTCCATGCTCCGAATTTAATTCCGAGACTACCGTTCTCTTAGTTGGAGCAGGCTCTACAACCTTGTCCTTTCAAATCCTCAAAACCACCATTTTGGTGCCAAGGAGAACTTCCATGGAAGGGGCTTGAGCTAATATTTTTATGCCTTGTTGATCACCTTTGCTTCAAGGTAAGGAAAAACCAAAGAAAACTCCATTTCCTCTCTTTTTAGTACATGGCCGAAAATTAACCTCACCATGGTGTCTTTACCTTGCTTGTTTAGCTTCATTTGAATCTTCCAAGGGCTAGGAGGAGTCCTCTCTTGATATATTCAAGCTCTCTTTCCATTCCAAGGTAAAACAATCATGTTAATACCTTAATATAATATAGGTAACTAGGGTTTACAATGAGATAAAGCTTAAAGCTTATATACTCATTTCAATGTTGGTATATTGTTTAGTTGTTGGCAAGGAACCAAATGCCTTACCGGTTTTACAAGGAAACAAGAAAGAAATTTGTGAGGAAAAGAGGTAAACAAGCTATCTCAATGTGGTTTAATGCCTTAGAAGAAATAAGCTTATAATGCTTGTTAAAACTACCTAAAGAGCAAATGGTGAATGACCTAGTAAAGTGTTCTCAAGGAGACTAGTAAAAGAACATATGTATGGTGTATGTATTTGCAGGTCAAAGGCATTATTGTGGGAAATTCAGTGTTTATGGATTATGCAATTTAAGGGCCTAAGAGCCATGTTATTTAAGGGCCTAAGTGCCAAGCAAGTTTTTATGCACTATATTGTGATGTAGTGTAAATTTGGTGAAGTTTTGTGAGTGATAATGTTCTTGATGGATTTAGGTGCTCTTGAGTGCTTAATGGTGAAAACTATGAGTTTTGGAATGATGATGTGCTAAGAGAACCCATGGCGAAATTTTTAAAATGTATAAGGGATTCTAAGTGCTTAAATGAACTTGGGTGAACTAGGAATGGTTAGGAATGGACACATGCTTCACTAAGGAAGAACACATGCATTAAGGTGTTCTAAGGTGCTATAAGGATTTAGGTGTTATCTTGGAAGTTCTAGGAATTCCATGTGTGTTTGGAGAATGTATTAAAGTCTTGGAGGAGTTTGTTTAAGGTTTAGGTTATGTGATGTGCAAGGTGGGAATAAGGTATAGATAAGGTTTTGAGAAAGGAACTTAAGGAGTTGTGAAAGAGAAGATTTGGTTAGTAAGAGAAGGTGCTTAAGAGATGATGTTAAGATGAGGAGAAAGTGTTTTGGGATAGTAGTTATAATAGGTGAGAAACACCACTTAGGAACCTAGTACAAATGTTGAAAGTGTTAAGAAATTTTACAAGGAAATAAGTAAAGGCTTAAGGAGTTAGAAAATGAGTTTCATGGATGTTGTATGTGGATATAAGGTACCCAAATGTTGTTAGGAAGCATTAAGAGGCCTTAGGAGAAGTTTGGTGAAGATTGGCAAAGTTTGGGTAAGTATAGAAGGCGACCGACCCAGGGGTCCGACCCAGTTTTGGGTCGGTCGAGCCTCTGTTAGATGTTAGGAAAGTGTTCGGTAATGGTCCGACCCAAAAGGGTGGGTCGGACATGGGTCGGTCGGTCAAGTTTCAAAGGAAGAAAATGTTCGCACATGGTCCGACCCAGTCGAGTGAGTCGGACGTGGGTCGGACGGGCATGTTTATAAGGAAGTAAAAGGGCTCTGTAATGGACCGACCCAGCTGTGGGTCGGACGGTGGGTCGGTCGGACCAAAAACATGGTTTAAGGTTATGAAATGATATGTGATGATGGGGATTGGTAGGTAATGATGTTGTAAGTGTTAAGGACATGTAGGTGAGTTTTAATGACAATAAAGTGGGCTAAAAGTTGTATTAGAATGTGAGAGTAAAACATGTTAAAATGTAAAGTTATGTAACAAAGTTAACGGGGAAAGTAATAAGCATTGGACATTAAATAATCAAGAACACTCTGATGTTAATAAAAACATGTGATGTTAACAGTTGTTCGAGAATTGCTCGAGGAACATAAGTGGACGTGGTAAAGTGGACTCCGGTGACAGGTATGGTTTTCTTGCAACCTGTGTCCTACCGGATTACACCGGCTTGTATGCCAATATGTTTTACTGAGTGTTTGCCACCTTGTAAGATTAAAACATGTAATGAGTTTATAGTAATTCATTTATGTGGCGAATTTGGCCTCCGATACCATTTAACCTCAAGTATGTGTTAAACCTTAGCTAACCAAAACTAGGGACATATGAGTGATCGGTATTCGGAGTTAACGACCCAAACCTTGGGAACGTTCTAACCACGGCTATGTGTGAGTTGGTTGGATATTGTTGTTGTATACAAGTGTGTGAACCTCCCTTGTGTGCTTAACTCGGTTATGATACCGTATGGTGTGTGGATGTGGTAGGCTCCATAATGGATCCCTAACTACTTATTATTAAGTGTATGTGTACTAACGGGGGGTGAGGAGTCCGGTTGTTCCGGCCACGCGTGTGATGGACGGGAGTCGTTATCTTATCCGGTTCGGCTCTCTTGGTGTATGTATAGGTGGTATTCCAATTTGGTTTCTACCTTCCCTTAGCTTATCCAAAGCTAGTTACTGACTCACGTCGGGCCACAGGGGCATACGTATGTTATTTCGGTGTGCTTGGGATTACTATATCCGACACACCTTGGGTATAAGTTAACCGTTCTATATAACCGGACGGTAACGAGGATGGTAACGAGCTTAACATGGGATTGGTAATAATCTCTAGGCTCACTGGTATACTAACTATGGTGGAAGGTTCCTTGTGAGAACCGATTTTATGGTGTTATGTAATGTTATGGTGCTATGCGAATTCCCTTGCTATGCTATGGTATATATATATACATATTGGATGTTTAGAATGATGGTGATGTTATCATGTGTATGTCGAAACAAGAAAGGTTGTTATGTTTGTCATATAAGGAATGAGATATGTTGTAGGATATGGAGTGTGTGGATCATGGAAATGAATCCCAGTTGTGACAAGAGGCGTTTAAGGATAACCCGATTAATGGGTACACGTCGTTCGTTAAGGAAGTAGCTCCGTTCTAGAGGAGAGCCACTCTAGGGTTTAAGGAATCATTGGATGGTTGGTTAAGTGTGGATGTGTTGGTTATAGGTTGAGCCCGTTGAGGCGAAATGTTATGTGTTGTATGACTATGGTCGTATGCATGATTTAAATATAATCAACTGCATGCTAAGACGACAATTAGTTGTGCGTGGCCCGGTAGCATGTGGGCTGCGGGATTACCATACCAGCAAAGGTGCTGAGCCCCTTGGGGGCCACCCTTTCTCTCCTTTTCTATTTCAGGTACAAGGAGCTGGAAACCGTTCGAGAGTAGGACGGGGCAGATGTTTATACATGGGTAGCCATTTAAATGGCGTGAGTATGGTAGGCGTAGTAAGACCGAAATTGTTATCGGCAGTAGTTTGTAAATACTCGGTACAGGGTGAGTGTGTGTACATAATAAATGTTGAAGATGGAATGAGGATTGTATTGTGTAGTTGCTCGGGAATCTAGTCCATCAGACCGATACAAATGTACATGTATTAGCCTTGTTAGCCACGTGGGTGGTTAACGGCGTGTAACACCATTGGAATAAGTAATGTGATGAGTTGAGTTTCCGCTGCAGATTGTTATTATGTGTGTGTTGTTGGATGGGGTGTTACATGGTCAACTGTTATAGTCTTAACTCAAGAATTGGATATTGTATCACTGACTAAAGGGATAACTTACAAAGAGAGGAATCCAGCTAGTTTCACTATCTGGTTGCGCATCATGATCACTACGAGGGACTACTATCAAGAGTCACTCAAGGGAATCCATTATCCACATTCGATGATGGCAGAGGGCACTACTGTTGATGCACAAGTTTCGGCCGAATTGGTTGCCTTCAAGGCAAATAAATTATCTAGGACCACAGGGTCAGCTGGCAACGGTTCCATTGGAACCCAGGGGACTACTGTCCATTATTAAGTTATTAAGGGTTGTCCTAACATGACGCCCGAGGTGGAAATTAATTGGAAGGTTTAAGTGGTTGGTTAAAAAGAACAAGGGCCATGAGGTCGACTAACAAATACAGTTAATTAATACGCGTATCTTGTTTGGTTACTGGTTATTGATTATTAGTTATTGATTATTGGTTTTGGTTATCAGTTATTGATTGTGTGATAATGTTGTTGGATGAACTATTGTGTGTTTATTTAACAGCTACAATTATTATTATTGTAAACCGGTACAGCATGTAATGAATCTAATATCAAGATGGCTAAACGACTTAAGGAATCCAAATGATTTAGGACTACATTTAGCATACCAGCATATCGTTTGCTGAGCCCTTCAATGGGCAAAACATTCTAGGTTACTGAAGAAGACACAAGCCGGAGTACGGGATACAGGGTAGCTGATGTGGTTTCAATAAACGCTTCTAGTTTTATTATGTACTGTATCATAGAGTTTGTTGTATTTGGGTTAGTTGCTCATTTGTTTAGTTTGGATTTGGATTGTAAGTTTAAGATTGCTCAGTATCTCGTCATCACAGCAGTGGAGAGTTGAAGTTGATGGATGGACTAAGGTTGCCTTGTTACTCACATGGGTGAGTGATGGCGTGTAACACTAAACGATAGTTAGTTTTATTTTCCGCTGCGAATTATATTTATTGTGCTACGACTTGCGATTATATTATAGGATCAGGATTAGGGGTGTTACAGGTTCAACTTCTCAATGATGGTGGAACTCTTTTCTTGATTCAAGGGTTAAAAGCCCTCATAAAACTCCAAAGGTAAAAACCCTAGCTCTTGTGCTTTAAGCCTTTCTTTGAGTTACAACTTCTTCTAAGGGTTAAGTAGTTTAATTATGTTAATTTTGTGTTCCTTGGGTGTTGGGATGGAGTTTGGCAACTCCATTGCCCACTTGACCGAAACTGATTAGAGGAAGATGAGAATTAAAAAGGGAACTTGGAAAACTTAAGGTAAGAATTCACCTTGATGTTTATTTTTATTTCCTTAGTATTTGGGATGGGTTAAATTAAACAATGAACCCAAAGTATGTGAAAGAATGTGTTTGATGGCTAGGAGAGAAAATTGTGAACTATTTTGATTTAAGGGTCTAAGTGCCATTGCATTTGAGATTTGGCGCTATATTGTTGATTTGGTGAATTTTGATTGAGCTTATGTGCTGGTAGGACCCTTCAAGGGTGTGGCTAGTTTAGGATTGAAATAGGTGAGAATTGATGGATTTGGAAATGATAGTGTTGTGGGGAAGTTATGATAAAATTTTGGTAGAAATAAAGTGTTTTAGATGAATGGAAGGCATTAGGTATGTATTGAGTTGAGTTGAGTTGATTAATAACCTTGAAATGGTAGTTTGAGGATGGATTGAAAAGATGCAAAAATCAGTAGCATAATCGATGTTGGTACCTTAGAATTTCTAGAGAAAGAGTTAGTGTTTATAGTCTTGGAAATGTAGGATGGAATTGAGCATAGATAATGCATTTGTCTAGGAATGAATTGGAATGGTCAATAGATGAATTGGTAATGAATGGTAGAAGTGCAAATTGTCATGGAAATGTTTTTAGAGCATTAGAGTGCAAAATGCAAAATGTGAGAATTGAATTTGTTGAATTTGAGCAAGAAGTTGAGCAAGGATTGGACCAATGATTTAAGATGGTTTATGGAGTGTTTTAGGGTGTTTAAACATGTGGAAATATTAGGGAATGATTAGGTGTGGATTAAGGGTTGATTTGGGGTTGAAAACTTACATAAGTAGTAGTTTTTAGCAGGGTTCAGGACCTAGGTTAGGAACAAGGTCCTGGACCGCATCAAAATAAGCCCCAAAAGTGGAGAAAACAGGTGGTCAGGGACTAGGGACCCGGACCAGTACCTGGACCACAAGGAAAAATCAGCCAAAAGTCATGAAATGCATTGGTCTGGGACTTTAGACCCGGACCATGTCCCGGACCATGCCCAAAATGTAACCGAGAGTGCTTTAAGGTTGTAAATGATGGGGGATTGATTGGTAATGGTTTTGGATGATGTTTAGGAGTTGTTTGGTGACTTGTAAAGGTCCTAAGAAGTATAAACTAGTGCTAGAAGTGAGTGAGAAGTAAGAACATAAGTTGACAAGAGTAAACTAAGATTACGGACACGGGTAGTACGGGAGTAGTAATTATTTATCTACCGTAAAGTATCGTTGTTAATAGAACCATTTGACATGTAATCAGTTGATCAAGTATGAACTGAGCAATGTGAGATGACCTGGTAAAGTTAAACCATGGTGTAAGGTATGAATTTCTCATGCCCCGTATGCTAACGGTGTTACTCTGATTTGTGTGCTTGTGTGTTTGTGTGATCACCTAAACAAGATAAATGCACGAATTGGATTTTGCACTATCTTGTGCTTGAATTGTATTGTTCCTTGTTGAACTATTTATTGAATTTGAAGTTTGTATAATTCATGAAATATGTGATTGTGGATGAAGTGCTTGAATGTTGGATGTGTACTATAGTTCAACTCATAGTTGAGTCTTGATTGATTAGTGACTCGAAGAAAGAGTCATGTTGTGAAATAATGAAAACGTGGTAACACACTAAAACTATTGAACCAAGAAACGATAACGCAAACCTATGAACTCACTAGAATGTGAGAGAGTGTACGGGATTAGTAAATTCCCGATAACGGTTAGAGAACCGAATTGAATTAATCCACAAAACAATTAATAGTGGAAGTATATGAGGAATCTCTATTTAGAGGATTATTGATTGTTCAAGACATGAATCTTGAGAAAAGTAAAGTATGGTAAGGGATCCCCAAACCCCTTAGAACAATAGTCGACCCACAATGAGAGGATCCGACTAAAATGAACAATGTCCCGAACATGAGAGTATTCAATAAGTTGGGTAAAACCTTAAATCTGAGAATACTAGACATTGAGAATTCCCTAAGCTAATGGAGGATATCGAGAGAGATACTTCTAGGCTAATCTATGAGATTGTGCAATAACTCCGAGAGAGGAGTTTTAGGAATTTGAGTAGTCCGGTAGAGAACCAGACATTTGAGAATTTGAGGAGCTAATTGTATAGTTTCGTTTGTATTTGAAAGCCCGTTGGTGAGTCTTGTGTATGAATCTGCCCGGAGGTCATAGGTAATGACTTAAAAGATACCTTTAAGTATTTGGTTTGAAATTTGAGAATTTGGTTGAAACTTGAGAGACTTGAGAAATTGAGTTTTGAGTATTGTAGAACTTGATTGAGGTTGAGAGTAAGAGAATCTGAGTAAGAGTAACCCAAGAGAGTGGGTTAGACAATGAGGAATTGACTAAGCCATAGTGAGGTAGAAACCCTCGAGGCCTAAGTGAAGGATAATATAAACTAACCCATTGATGTGTGAGTTAGTGTTTGTATTCAATGTCGAACATTGATTATGTTAATATACATATATAATGTATTGTTGCCTTGAATGTTGATTGAATTAAAAATGAATCGCATGTTCTCGACCAAATAGTCGGAGTACCCCCGTTAGCACGCGGGGTATGCGAATTTCATATGCAACAATTTGTTGAGCCCTTAGGGGCACCGTTTTTATTTTCCAGGTACATTGAAGCCGATCACCGTCCGAGAGTGTAAGACGGGATTGCTGTATAAGCATGGGTAGTTGGCTAGGAATGTTGTATTTATTGAAATATTGTATTGTGAGTCCGATTTGTAAATGACAGACTTGAGAATTGTAGATACTCGGTATAGAACTGAATTGGAGTTGTAATTGTATAAGGATTGAATTGAGGTTGTAATCGCATTGTGATTTGATTAAGGAATGGAAATATTGTTTGGATTAGAATACTCGGTATATTCGTCATCAGACCAATATTGTAAATAGATAGTTGTATTTGAATTTGGATTGGCCTGGTTAGTCACGTGGGTGACTGACCGCATTGTATCACCCCTGGTTGTATTGGAATTCCGCTGCTTGAGTATTGATAATTGAGACAGATTAGGGGATAATGACTGGATTACCGGTAGGGGTGTTACAGCTACCATGTAGTTCATGAGAAAGAAATCTGTGGCATTGAGGTCCTTACTATCCCTGGGCAGGATGTTGTGGTGGATCAACGTCAACATGACCCGCTTGACCGGATCTGTTACCATGTTCAAAGTCATCGTGACCTGAATATCCATCCTAGTTTGGTTTTTCTTTCTTCTCTGGACGGGCAGAGTGGAAAGGTAATGCCTCCTGTGGTTGCCGAGTTCACCAACTTTGATCCAGTGATGGTAGTTCATATCATCCCAAGGCAGCCCGAGGAAAGAGTGGAAGGATTGCCGAGTGATCGTGATCAGTCACCACCAACATAGGAATTGATCTCGAGTTCGCTCCTGTCCACTATGGCATTAGCATAAAAAATTTTCATTAAGTTCGGGTGGTATTGGCCACCCATGCTCAGTACACAACTCCTATTGATGCAGTCAAGGTAGGAGTGGAGCTAAAGATTCTCAGCTAGGGTGGGATCAACTGGCATTTCCCTCACTATCTCACGGTGTCGGGGAGAGTTGAACCAGCTTTTGGCATCTTTGTTGATGAAGATGTCGTCAATGAGGCCGTGGCTCGAGTAGCCCAGCTTTAGGTTCGGTTGGGTGGTGTTTCTCCTAGCGTTGTGGTGTGGTCGATTGGCCATTTTTCTAAAAGATAAGTGAAACAACACGGAAAAACAAACAAAAGAGAGAAACAAATAACAAGAGAGTTAAATATTAGAGGGCATAGGTGGGTATAATAAGTAATTAGGCAAAAAATAATCATTAAGAGCAATGGAAAGAAAAATGGATGACATAATTCTACAAAAATTTCGGCATGGTCTCTCTCATTTTTCTCCTTTTTCCCGGTTCTAAGAACCTCCACACTTTTACCAGAGAGTACATTATTGAAGTCTCACCCATCATACTTGCAGTTAAGGATAAGGTGATGCACTTAAGGTACTAAATGACTAAGTTTGGTCACTGACACAAATCACCATTCAAATCAACTAAGTGCACTATCTTAGGCCATTTAAAGATCACTAATGCTCACTAACCATCCAACAACACCCACGAATCAATAACATCATGTTAAACATAATTGAATAACGCTAAACAAAACATGATGCAATTTAAATCATTAATCCCAAAATTATGCTAAAATCACCACATTGCCACAAGTCATAGCCTAATTTCACTCATGAGCCCTAAAATGATCAAATAGAAGCCTCCCCTTTATCAAATTTGCCAAAAATCAGAAATTACACCTAAGGCCTTGTTTAGTTCGACCTAAACCTAGCCCAAAGTGTAACTCTTGCAAAACTCCACCAAATTGATAAATTAGTGATAGAATGACACACCATGGTGTTTTTGGAGAAGGAATTGAGCAAAATCTGACAATTGGGCTAAAAATCGAGAAAATCATAATTGGGGGGAAATTATAGAATTTAGGGATTTGAGGGTGAGATGTTGAGTGGCTGGCTGTTGCTAGCGCTTGCTGCTGGCGTTAGAGGCGTGCCCTCTGCGTCAGAAGTCGGGGGCAGCATGGTTGAAGCGTGCGCTGGGCTGCTGGGGGAGGAAACAGCTGAGAAGGGAAAGGAGATTGGGGAGTCGATTTAGGATGCTAGTGTCGTGAGGTAAGGGAAGGAAGTAGGATGGAAATTAATAGAAGGCAAAACGCGGTCGTTGCGACCTTTTTTTTAAAAAAAACAGACTTGACTAACCCACCTAGGATCGGTCTCGAGGGTCGGTCAAAGACAGTGTGTTGTAAGTTTGAAAATTTTGACCCGACTGACCCACCTGCGTCGATCCTACTGGATGGTGGGTTGGTCGACACCAGAACACTCTTTTTCCAAATTTTCTCTTCACCAAAACATTCACTGATACACTCTAGACTCCAAAACACAAAATTCAACCCGAAGCAGCCAAAATCAAGCCTCAAAACAAGCATAAACAAGTAACATAAACAACAACACTAAAAAGATGCAAAGAAATGGAAAGGAATTTGGGTTGCCTCCCGGAAATCAGCCCTTATTTTTAAGGTCTTTGGCTAGACCGTGGTAAGGTTTAGATAAAACCTGGAGGGTCTCTTAAGTAAAGAGTGCGAGCATCAACCTTTTGGATATCTCCTCCCAAGTAGTGCTTCAAGAGAGACCCATTGACCATGAAATTTTCCCCATTGACATTCTTTAGCTCGGGTTCTCCATTTGGGGTAACCTTTGTGACAATGAAAGGGCCAACCAAATGAGACTTTAACTTCCCGGGGAATAAGTTCAACCTTGAGTTATATAAGAGAACTCGGTCTCCCTCATGAAACTCCCGCTTCAAAATCATCATGTCATGCCACTTCTTGGCTTTTTCCTTGTAGATGTGGTTGTTCTCGTAGGCTTCTTCTTGAATCTCCTCTAACCTGGTCAGTTGAAACCTTCTCTTGTCACCGGCGCTTTTGAGATTATAATTGAGGGCTTTTACCGCCCAATATGATTTATGCGCTAATTCCACCGGCAAGTGACAAGCCTTCCCATAAACAACCCGGAGAGGGACATGCCGATTGGAGTCTTGTAGGCGGTCAGGTAAGCCCACAACGCATCATCCAGCTTGAAAGAACAATCTTTTCTTGAGGAATTGGCCATCTTCTAAAAGATCCACTTGAGTTCGCAGTTGGTGACCTCAGCTTGGCCGTTTGTTTGAGGGTGATATGGTAGGGCTATCTTCTGTCTCACTCTATATTTACTCATTAGTGCTTCAAACTGTTTGTTGTAGAAGTGAGACCCATCGTTGCTCAGAATTGCCTTGTGAAAATGTTATTTTTCAAGAACTTTATCACCACCTTGGCATAATTTATAGGGGCTGCAATTGCCTCAACCCACTTATGTAATAGTCCAGTATCCCACTATTGTGATATTGTCTGCTGATAAGTGTCCAAAATAAGCATGTTTTATAGGTGTATTTCATATATAATATTAACACTTTTCTTGCTCATTTCTCCACTTCGGTTAGTTTTCTCTAGTTTATGTTTTATTGTTTATCTCACAAATTTATTGTTTAAACATGAGGAAAACCAATCTGGGAGTAAAGTAGACAAAGAGACGAACGCATACACGCAAACGGCTCAGAAAACGGAGTCCAAACGAAGAATCTAGAGCCGGTCAAAGTTTGTAGAACAAAATAAAGTCGCGACCTCACTCGTACCTCACCTGCAACCGCTTGAAAGCAGGCGGACGTGAGTACCTGCAACCGCTTGAAAGCAGGCGGATGTGAGTACCTGCAACCGCTTGAAAACAGGCGGACGAGAGTGAAGGAGACCGCCCCTGCTACCTCGTGAAAACAGCGGACAACACTGAGAGGCAACCGCCTATTTAGAGGCGGACGTGAGAGGCGGACAACAGAGAGGACCGCATGAAATGAAGCGGACAACAAGCGGACGCATGTTAATGTTTAGATAATAACGGGAGCTTATCTTCTTCGCCGACTGTCTGCAACTCGCCCGCTCCAACTCGTCCACTGTCTCCAACTTGCCTCCGCCGACTGTCTCCAACTCGCCCACTGTCTGCAACTCGTCCACTGTCTTCAGCCATATCCATTAACAGTCGGCGCCCACCTTAATTCACTCACGCGTTGTCTCTGTTCCCTGCAATCAGTGAGCAATCAATGAGCTGCGCTGCCTCTTCCTTTCTCTATATAAACACGTACCTTCTGCTTTCAAAAATACCATCAATCCATCCATCGACGACCCATCGCTCCACTTCACCACAAACCTCACACCACCTCATTTCTCTTCTCCCGCCTTCTCCATTTATTTATTTCCACATTCCACCATATCCACCTCTAGTCCTACGTATATAAAATAGCAGAACGAATACAGGAGTGACTATAGATGATTTCTACTACTTGTTTCTGTTTATCTATTTAATATGTTAGGCTAGAATATTTATACTCTGGGAATGGTTATTATGTGTTTGTATTAATTATGCAATATTTTTACTGGTTTTATTTAAATACAGTTTGTTACGATTAAAGCTTATCTCTCGCCTTTTTAATAAATGTCATGAGTTTATTAAATTGCCTGTTAAGTCTATTTTGATCAGCTCGGTGATAAATAGATAGGTTCATTAAGTCGTAAATTTGGAGAAAGCTTATTATGATTTAATAAGTTAGTATTTTCAGATGCAAATGTAATTCCTCAATACTCCTCTGCCGTCCACCAGTGGGTGCTTGAGTTTTCATCGGACCTTGCACAATTGGAACGAGTTCTTATGAGTTTTCATCGGACCTTAAGATAATAACAAGAACCTTGCCAAATTATTAAACCAGTAGAGATAGCTTAATTATGCAGATTATAATAACCTGACCCAGAGTTCCATTTAATTTATCTGTAAACTTAGTTTATTTTATCTTTCCTTTTTATTTATAATGCAAGTCAATTAATCCCCCCTCTTGTGACACGCTTAGGTACTATAATATGTATATTAGTCCCACGGTTCGACATCCGGTCGCTTACATTTCACTATACTACCACGACCGGGATTTGTTTACAGCCCGACGTTTATTTTGAGTTTTTAATTTCTTTTCTTTTATTTTACACCAGTTTAACCATTCACAATATCACGTCTGCATTTGCTTTGCCGCAGCTCACGGTCCCATATCGATTGGAGGGGAGAACGAACCACTCCTTATATGGGTGGGGATACCTCTCCTTGTTATGAGACCTTTTGGGCCTAGGAAACCCAGAGAACAAAACCGTGAGCTGCGGCAAAGCAGATAATATCACAACAGTGGGATACTGGGCTGTTATGTATGGTATCAAAGCTAGACCCAAGTCAGTGTGCCAGTGTGGCCAGCGAGGGCGCTAGGCTCCCAAGGGGGCTGGAGTGTAATACCCTTAAGGTTTACCTCCCACATCGATTGGAGGGGAGAACGAACCACTCCTTATATGGGTGGGGATACCTCTCCGTGTTATAAGGCCTTTTGGGGCTAGGAAACTCCGAGAACAAAACCGTGAGCTGCGGCAAAGCGGACAATATCACAACAGTGGGATACTGGGGTGTTACAACTTAGTCACATAGTCTACCGTCACAAGGATGAATAGGTTGAAGCAAGAGGAGGGGAAAGGGCTTATGAAGTTGATACCCACAAGTTAAAAGGCTCAACCTCGATCATCATGTTGAGAGGCATCTCATGCATGCGGAAGGTGTTCCCAAGCCTCTAGCACTAATCACAAGAGGCAACAAATGAGTGGTAATCCTTATGAAGGGTTTTCCAGAAAAACCCAACTTGAAGAACCTTAGCCGCTGTTTGTGCCAGACCATGGTGTCCACCGGCTTTACCCGAGTGACAATGGATTAAGATTTCATGAACTTCACTCATGGTACACACCTCTGGATGACCCCATCAACGCAAACCTTGAAAAGAAGAGGATCTTCCCAGAAATAACTCTTGATGTCTGAAGAAATTCTTTCTCTACTGGAAGGTCATTTCTGGTGGTCTCAGCCTCTTGCCAAATAATTTACAAAGTCAGCATACCATGGGTCACCGGTCTCTTCAATCACGAAGATACTCTCATCGGGGAAGAACTCATTGATTGGCACACCGTCATCCGGCGCCTTTGTAACACCCCATCCAACAACAACCACATAACAACAATCTGCAGCGGAATACACACCTCATCAAATAACTTAACTCGTTGGTGTTACACGCCGTTAACCACCCACGTGGCTAACAAGGCTATTACATACACATTGTACCGGTCTGATGGACTAGATTCCCGAGCGACTGTACATTACTATACCTTTCATTAACAACAACCAACATACATAAGCCTTCTAACTGTACCGAGTACTTACAAATTAATGCCGATAACAATTTCGGTCTTACTACACCTACTGTATATATACAACTTAAATGATTACCCATGTACCACGACTACCCCGTCCTACTCTCGAACGGCTTCCAGCTCTTCGTACCTGAAATAGAAAAGAAGAGAAAGGGTGGCCCCCAAGGGGCTCAGCACCTTTGCTGGTATGGTAATCCCCCAGCCCACATGCTACCGGGCCACGCACAACTAATTGTCGTCTTAACACGCGGTTGGTTTTATTGCAATCATGCATGTAAACTTAAACATACAATACAACACATTTCGCCTCAATAGGCACGGCAAACAGACACTACATCCTTATTGGTTAAGTCACCCATGGTGTTCATTGTCCCTAGAGTGTTTCTCCTCTAATGGAGCTACTTCCTTAATAGACGACAACTACCCATTAATCGGGTTATCCTTAAACGTCTCTTTTATAAATGGGATTCATATCCATGATCCACATACTCCACATTATGCAACATATAACATACAACACATAACAACACTTTTCACATTTCAACGTGCACATAATAACATCGCAATAGATATTGCATCATAACAACAATACATAACATAACGGGTACGGTTCCCCTTATGAACCGGCCCTAACATAGTCAGTTCACTTGTAGCCTAGAGAATGTTGTCAGTCTCATGATAAGCTCATTACATAACTCGTCACCGTCTCGTTAAATGAACGGTTAACTTAACATAAGGTGTCTCGGATATAGTGATCCAAGCACACCGTACAAACATAACATAGTATGCCCCTGTGGCCCGACGTGAGTCAGTAAATAGCCTTGGTTAAGCTAAAGGGAAGGTTGGGAACCAGATATGACACGACCCTATACCTACTCACTCTCCCGCATGGGGGATGAACCTATGACAACGACCCCCATACTCACACGCATGGCCGGAACAGACCGGACTCCTCACTTCCCCCTTAGCACTTGTTAGAAGTTCATCATTGAACTTAATTAAACAATCACAACATTGGGTTAAGTCTTGTTAGACACACACATAAGGGAAGGGAGAGTCATACATCCACACACAAACATCCCAAAACTAACTCACGCGTAGCCGTGGTTAGAACGTTCCTTAAGTCGGAAACATTATCACCGGATACCGTTCTCTTACGTTTACCTAATAGTGGTTAACTACCCCTTCAAGCGCATTAGAGGTTACCGGTATCGGCACGTGAACATACAACAACAGTAACGACTGTAAACTCGTTTCATGATTTATCTTATAACGTGGCAAACACACAGAAAAACACATTGGCATACAAGCCGGTGTAATCCGGTAGGACACAGGTTACAAGAAAACCATATCTGTCACCGGAGTCCACTTTATCATGTCCACTCATGTTCCTCGAACAATTCTCAAATAACTGGTACATTACATTTACTTTTATTAACACCGGGGTAACATGATGTTTTAAAGTCCAATGCTCATAATTTCCCCCCGTTAACTAGTTAAATAACTCGACATTTTTAACTTGTTTTACTTTCACATTTTATTACAACTTTTCACCCACTTAATTGTCATTAAAACTCACCTAACATGTCCTTAACAACTTTATAACAACATTACCTATCAATCCCCATCATTAGCTATCATTTTCATACCTCGAACAACATTTTTAGAGTGGTCCGGGACTTGGTCCTTACCTTAAGTCCCGGACCAACACTTAATGAAACTCTCGGGTGATTTTACAGACTGGTCCGGTACCTTGTACTGACCCCAAGTCCCGGACCAGAACATTGGTGAAACTCTCGGCCCTTTTTTTGTGTATGGTCTGGGACATGATCCACTACCTAGGTCCCGGACCACTTAACAGAACTCCCAAACTTGACATTTTCAAGTCTTGTTTCATCTATTCTCTTCATCCATGGTTTACCCAAACTTCACACATGAACTTAGGCATATTCTAATACCAAAATATCACTTTGTTTCACCTTAAAACATTACTCAACTTGTTACTCATTTTTCGTACAAAATCTCCTAACACTTGTACATTTTCCATTTGGTTTACTAAGTGGTGTTTCACCTATAATGACCACTATACCAAGATGTTTTCTCACCATCACAACATCATCTTCCAAGCATCTTCTTTTACTAAACAAATCTTCTTCTTCTCGACTTCTTAAAGTTCCTTTCTTACAACCTTACCAAAACATCATTCCCTCCTTATTCATCAACATTACCTAAACCTTAAACAACTTCCCCAAGACTTTAATACATTCTAAAAACACTCATTGTATTTCTAGAACTTCCAAGATAATGCCTAAATCCTTGTAGCACACTAGAACACCCTAATGCATGTTTTCTTCCTTAGTGAAACATTTATCCATTCCTAACAATTCCTAGTTCACCCAAGCTCATTTAAACACTTAAAACTCCTTATACATTATACAAATTTTGCCATGGGTTCTCTTAGCACATCATCACTCCCAAACTCATAGTTTTCACCATTAAGCATTCAAGAACACCTAAATCCATCAAGAACACTATCACACACAAAACTTCACCATAATTTACACTACATCACAATATAGTGCATAATAAAATTGCTTGGCACTTAGGCCCTTAAATAACATGGCTCTTAGGCCCTTAAATTGCATAAACCATAAACACTGAATTTCCACATGTATATATTGCCTTTGACCTGCAAATACACCCAACAATACATATGCTCTTAATAAACTCCTTGAGAGCATTTCCCTAGGTCATTCACCATTGGCTCCTTAGGTATTTTATTAAGCAAATCAAGCTCATTTTCCTAAGGCATTTAAACTACATTGAGATAGTTTGTTTACCTCTTTTCCCTCACAAACTTCTCTCTTGTTTCCTTGTAAAACCGGTAGGGTGTTTGGTTGTCTGTCAACTTCTAAACAATGTATAAATAATAGAATGAGCATTCAAGCATTATGCTTCATCTCATTGTAAACCCTAGTTACATATATTGTTTTAAGGTATTAAAATGATTGTTTTACCTTGGAATGGAAAGAGAGCTTGAATAAGTATCAAGAGAGGACTCCTCCTAGCCCTTGAAAGATTCAAATGAAGCTAAAACAAGACAAGAGAAGACACCATTACAAGGTGCATTTTCGGTCAACAACAAAAATGAAGGAAATGGGGTTTTCTTTGGTTTTTCCTTACCTTGAAGCAAAGGTGATCAACAAGGCATAAAAATATAAGCTCAAGCTCCTTCCATGGAAGTTCTCATTGGCACCGAAATGGTGGTTTTGATGATTTGAAAAGACAATGTTGTAGACCTTGCTCCAACTAAGAGAACGGTAGTCTCGGAATTAAATTCGAAGCATGGAGTTAGGAGTTACAAGTGAAAGGAGTTGGAAATGGTGAGGCTTTGCTGTAGCATAACCGATGGAGCTTGAGAGAATGGAGGATGGGAACCGTGGGAATACAAGAAGGAAAGAGAGAATGAAGGTAAGTTTGCTTTTGTTAAGATATTTATGTATAAAGCAAAATAGTACTTTACTTTATAAGCTTTACTTTTCTAATTAAACTAACAAGGCGGATGACTCATCCCATTTAAGAAAACCGGCCCCCTTTATTGCATGAGGGGTATAATAGTCTTTGTTGACCAATTTAATTACCTATAACAACATATGTTACAAACTAGCTTACTAAAGTTACTATTCATGAAAACAAGGCACATAGTTGTGAAATTTTTGATTTCCCATTGATATAGACTTCCAAATGTGATACTATATTGTACACATGTTAATTAAAGAGTAATGATGGACATTTAGCCATTCAAAACTCATTTACAAGACAATTTTTCAAAACGTGCTTTAAGGCTCCTTAAAGCACTTTTTGTGTTTTAACTTGTTTTCAAGCTTGGTTTTCTTTGGTAATTGATTTAATATGTTCATTAACATATTTATAAGGTGTAGGTACGACCATTAGGTCTTATACAAATTTATCCCAAGCTTAGAGCACATTTTTGCTCTTATTGACTTTAAGGTATTTTCTTGTGTTTGTTTGGTTTAATTGTCTACCAAAGTTTCCTAAGGACTTAATTAGCCTTATTAAATCATAATTGAATATTATTAAGTCTTGGTAGGCTCTTTGGGTCCTAACCAAGTTCACTCCTAGCTTAGAGCATGTTTTTCAAGCTATGTCTTAGTGCTTTATTGCATTTTACTATGTTTAAATTGTTCACTGATGTTTCTAAGGCACTTTTTAGCCCTTACATACCATAGTTTAATATTTAAACCACATATCAAGGTTTGGGGTATTTCAATCTACCCCCCTTAAAAGAACTTCGTCCTCGAAGTTCACACTTCCCACACATCATTAGATTCGAACACAGGAATTACTTGGAAATAAACTTCCATAACCAAACATATTTTACATCACACCCTCGGACTTAATGGTCCGGGTAACCCATTCACATCCATACATAACATAACATATTCACATGATAACCTCGGACTCAATGGTCCGGGTATCTTAACAACATGTACACACACATAACAACCCTTAGACTCTCTGGTCTTGGGTAACATAACAACATTTAGACACATAGGTCTATGTAACACAACACATTTAGACACATAGGTCTTAATAGCATACACTTTAGGAACTCAAGGTCAAAATAATATTTATTACACATACCACACAACATGTCATAGCATGTATAGCAACCAAAAATATCTTTTACATACACTGTGATCCCGCAGAACCCGGTCGCGATGGACACCTTCCGTCCCCGTTCCTTTGGGAGATCAAAACAATCACTTAAATTTGAAATTTTTCCTTGTGAGGTTAAGTAAGAGAACTTTAATTATGTAAAGTATCTATCGACGTTTTATAAATACCAATTCAAAATCCTTTTGAAAAAACATACAACTCCAAGTCCAACTTATGCTCTTTGCTTCTTTCTTAGCGTGGTTATTTGTGACCACTTATAGGGAGCTTCAAGAATCATCCAACCCTGATGTGATCAGCATCATTGTTGAACTATCCTTCCACCCCAATTTGTGTTCGGCTTCCCTTGATCGCATGCAAATCAAGTTCCACTTCCCACTTCATTTTCACGCACCAAATAATACACTCATTTCCAATTTTCTATCTTTTTAATCATTCTAGTCATGATCATAACATCTCCAAAGGATAGAACTCCGTCTATCAGTTATTTCCTTACACTTTAATGTTGTTACCTAGGGAATCTTATTCTCACTAGGTTCTATGTCGGTATCATGCCCTTTCATGAATCACTATATAATATATATACACTTATATTTTATCAAAATACGACACACAGTTTCACATTTACACACCGTCGGGGTTTTGTTCCCCGAGAGTTTCTCTACTCCCCACACTTGTATTATCACACACCACTGTTAACAAATAAACACACTTATCACAATGGTATTCGCATATTCTGTGCGCAATTACCACAATTAAACCATGAATGAATGTGTATGTTTACGTAACACACACATCAATCATCAAAACAACTATTTTGTGCTATGCACAACATAGGTCACGTACACTTGTACGGTAATACACACTAAGTGGTTTTGCGCTCTACCCCCCTTAAAAGGGATTACACCCACGTAATCAATCACTTAATCATTGGTTTAAAACGTTCTGTCGTCGTGAAGTACTTCAACTTCCACGCGGTCTATTATACAATGGATTCTGATTAGAGGATCTTAACCATATTGGCGGTTTAGTCCCTAAACCAAGAATTCTCATTGGAGTTTGCTTTAACTCTTAACTGGTTTCGGTTCTGGCCTGTGAGGCTTCTAGGCATTAATAATTAGCCATTCACTCATGTTTACCATGCACATTCAACACTTGAATTACTAGCTAACTAGTTTCTGCTGCGAAACTCTAATAACTGTAGAGCTTAATTGCCTCATTTGTTATTCTTACTGTATTGTACATCCCCAATTGTCACCCTCATCTTGGTAACAATGGTTTCTTAACCGACGCGTGGTATCTCTTAGCGTTAGCGAATTCGGTGAGTAATAAACTTTCTATCCACTTCCATAATAATTTACTGTGTATACAGCTATGTATTTCACAACGATTGACTTGTTCCCCTCCGACTTACTGTCGGTTGAGATTGAGCTACTACCTAGTGTGTAGTGCTCTCTCAGCTATTTACAACATTTGGGGTATATTCCATACCGATATTTGGTTAGTGCTACTGTAGTCACTTACTGTTAATCATGTCTCCACATTTGGTTTTGTACAAGTACTCTTTTATTGGTGCGGTCTTGCATTTCCTATGCATCGGCCATTATAACATTATTCCTCCACAATTAACATGTTTCCAATTCCTAGTTATCCCACTCGATCATTACTGCGTAAGTGCAATACCAAAACACTCAGTCGTACAGAGTGCAGAGGCGTAAACTCTTGACAGTAAATCTCTTATGCGACTCGCCATGGAATTTACACTAAGTTCCTCATCACATAGTACCTACCACTGGCTTATTGCCCAGTCTGTTTAACATCACTTACCTTGCATCTCCTCTGAGTTTAACTCATAACTGGTCTCATCTACCACCTTATTATTCAACAATACTTATGCAACGGTCGCTTGGTGTGAACCGTGCTGTTACTCATTACATAACACTAACTTACATGGTATTTACTGTCACATTAACTTCCACACACATACTTACATTATTCGTATTATGGTTCATCACTCACTTGGATGACTACTGAATGCTCCTTGAGCATTGATCATTCGAGTCACAAGCCGACATTATTCAACTCGGTACTTCACTTTATACACACATACTGCTAAACTAACTGCTCTCAAATAATAATAATATTGTCCATCCTTAACATATTTCTTGAGCTTGGTTCACATAGCTACCGCTCCAGCGGTTTCACAGCATCGAGAGGTATCCCCACTCTTAGTGCAGTGGTTCATTCTCCACTCTATTCACTTATATAACATAAACTTCTGCAATCAGTCTAATTTATATAACACATTTTATTTGTGGCCTATAAGCCTTATTTGCCTTGAGCTGCGCTCATTGTAGGCTGTCCACATACATGTACTTCTTTGTACAACATTACATAGTTTGGATATCATATTGAGCTCCATGACAAGGTCGTTGCATTGCGTTTCCTTTCCTGGGATGTCCCTTAGGATTGTCAGTCCGTCTCCTGCCAACTTATGTCTAATCAGGGTGTTAGTTTCAACCCTTGTGTTTCTAGCATGTCTCTTCGTGCAACTCTTGTTGACGCGAACACCCTTCAAGGATTGCTCCTGGGTGTTACTAAGTTATGCCATTACGTCTGGTTCACACTTATTGGTATATTCAGTTAGCCACGCCGTTTGCGTTCTTAACTGGCTTATTATCCTCTTCTGTGAAGATCAACATTTCCTGGTAGTGTAGGTACTCATTCTGGGAGTTTCATCCCGTTCATTGCACATTAATGTGTCCACATCAGGCATCTGCTTAGCCATGGACAGGCTGGGTCTGCGTTCCAGCTATCATGTTTGTCCCTGAGGATCTTTAAGATGTATACGATGTCTTTACATTACAGTTAGTGCACTTAGCACCTCCTGACTCTTAAACATATCCTTGAAATGCATTCACTAATTCCTTTAGTCACGTTTACTTGACTTGTTCCTTTACTTCACCCATTCATGGTAATCCTTAGCTCTTGCTTGTTTTATACTGCTGACCGTAGTACGGAGTCGACTACTTCCCGTGTTCCGGACTCTACTCGTATACATATGTGGGGTACCATACTGATACATTGCTACCTACCCAACTAACCCATAAGTAGGTCTGTCAGGCCCACAAGCTCCTCACGGAGTGCGGTCGTCCCACATTTCAGTTGGTACACTCGTAGTGTTCGTCACACGCCTAGGTGAAGTATTCTGTTGTCAACTCCCTTATATTGTCCCATGACAATATGCGTCCCGTGCTTCCCGAACTTAATCGAAGGAAAGTTTATCCACTGTTGTATCCTTGTCAACTGCCCTTGGTTTTACTGGTTTGGTTTAAAAGAAGGTTAGAAAGAAGTGTTGGTTTGAAAGAAAATCTGGTTTTGAAAGAAAAGAGTTTTAAATAAATCTGAGTTTGAAAGAAAATTTTCGCGGTCTCACAACATCTTCTTACCTTAACCAAGTCTAGCTTCTTGCTGACTGGTGTACTTACAATTACAGAGGTTAGGCTAACAGGCCCTTCCACTGTTATGACGATCACATTTAACTTTATGGTACTTTACCAAGTACTTTGTAGTGGTTATAAATTTCCCGAACAGCCCTGTTATAGCAGCACTTGCTATGGCAAGTGCGCCATGCTAACTGGCTATCGGTTCAATACATACCGGTTGTGGTATTGTTTTTACCCGCACTGTCATCCGTGGCCTTGTTGGCCCTCACTTGATCTTACAGTCTTGATAATAATTCCTCTAGGTGACTTCTCACTGTCTTCACATGATGATTATCAACTGGGGTATCTCCCATTCTTGGAGTTCCCTTTTACTTAGTATTGTTTCCTCTTCGTAGCCCGTTCCATGCATTTGTCGTGGTTACTGAGACTTGTCTCCTGTTTGGGCACTACGTTGTAGTTCCCTTGTCGGTTGGTATACCGTTGGTGTATTATTTATCAACTGTGGTTCCGTAGACACTCGTCTCGGGTTTCATTAATCCACTTCTTGCCTGTTGCACGGTTGGTGCGTTGCAAGCTGGTTATTCTCGACTGCTTAGCATGTCGACCCAGGTTGCCGGAAATTCTATTCTTTTATACACAAAATTCCTCATTCTTCGCTATTCAATGCGGTCAACATTGTCCAGATGGAAACCATCTCCGGGATTCCCAGTTTTCGGGATCTACCGTATGACAGGTTCTCCCGTACTCTAAAGGTATTTAATAACAGCCAGATCGGGTATTCCCGAGTAAGAGTGGACTTCCATCTCTCTGGCGCTGTTTCCGAAGTTATAAAACAGGGATTGTGGAGGGCGGGAAGGATATTGTAGGTTTCTAGTACACACTGGTAATGCCTAACTAGCGTATCTCTCACGCTATCACTCAACCCTTAACCCAAGGTACTAAAATCCTAACTCGGTACTTCCTAAGCTCGGTAATTCAGTCATCAGAGCGATACTTCGCTCTGATACCACTTTTTGTAACACCCCATCCAACAACAACCACATAACATCAATCTGCAGCGGAATACACACCTCATCAAATAACTTAACTCGTTGGTGTTACACGCCGTTAACCACCCAGTGGCTAACAAGGCTATTACATACACATTGTACCGGTCTGATGGACTAGATTCCCGAGCAACTGTACATTACTATACCTTTCATTAACAACAACCAACATACATAAGCCTTCCAACTGTACCGAGTACTTACAAATTAATGCCGATAACAATTTCGGTCTTACTACACCTACTGTATATATACAACTTAAATGATTACCCATGTACCACGACTACCCCGTCCTACTCTCGAACGGCTTCCAGCTCTTCGTACCTGAAATAGAAAAGAAGAGAAAGAGTAGCCCCCAAGGGGCTCAGCACCTTTGCTGGTATGGTAATCCTGCAGCCCACATGCTACCGGGCCACGCACAACTAATTGTCGTCTTAACACGCGGTTGGTTTTATTGCAATCATGCATGTAAACTTAAACATACAACACAACACATTTCGCCTCAATAGGCACGGCAAACGGACACTACATCCTTATTCGTTAAGTCACCCATGGTGTTCATTGTCCCTAGAGTGTTTCTCCTCTAATGGAGCTACTTCCTTAATAGATGACAACTACCCATTAATCGGGTTATCCTTAAACGTCTCTTTTATAAACTGGGATTCATATTCATGATCCACATACTCCACATTATGCAACATATAACATACAACACATAACAACACTTTTCACGTTTCAACGTGCACATAATAACATCGCAATAGATATTGCATCATAACAACAATACATAACATAACGGGTACGGTTCCCCTTATGAACCGGCCTTAACATAGTCAGTTCACTTGTAGCCTAGAGAATGTTGCCAGTCTCATGATAAGCTCATTACATAACTCGTCACCGTCTCGTTAAATGAACGGTTAACTTAACATAAGGTGTTTCAGATATAGTGATCCAAGCACACCGTACAAACATAACATAGTATGCCCCTGTGGCCCGACGTGAGTCAGTAAATAGCCTTGGTTAAGCTAAAGGGAAGGTTGGGAACCAAATTGGAAAACAACCATAACATACAGAGGGGATCGAACCTGATATGACAACGACCCCCATACTCACACGCGTGGCCGGAACAGACCGGACTCCTCACTTCCCCCGTTAGCACTTGTTAGAAGTTCATCATTGAACTTAATTAAACAATCACAACATTGGGTTAAGTCTTGTTAGACACACACACAAGGGAAGGGAGAGTCATACATCCACACACAAACATCCCAAAACTAACTCACGCGTAGCCGTGGTTAGAACGTTCCTTAAGTCGAAACATTATCACCGGATACCGTTCTCTTACGTTTACCTAATAGTGGTTAACAAGCCCTTCAAGCGCATTAGAGGTTACCGGTATCGGCACGTGAACATACAACAACAATAACGACTGTAAACTCGTTTCATGATTTATCTTATAACGTGGCAAACACACAGAAAAACACATTGGCATACAAGCCGGTGTAATCCGGTAGGACACAGGTTTCAAGAAAACCATACCTGTCACCGGAGTCCACTTTATCATGTCCACTCATGTTCCTCGAACAATTCTCGAATAACTGGTACATTACATTTACTTTTATTAACACCGGGGTAACAAGATGTTTTAAGTCCAATGCTCATAATTTCCCCCCGTTAACTAGTTAAATAACTCGACATTTTTAACTTGTTTTACTTTCACATTTTACAACTTTTCACCCACTTAATTGTCATTAAAACTCACCTAACATGTCCTTAACAACTTTATAACATCATTACCTATCAATCCCCATCATTAGCTATCATTTTCATACCTCGAACAACATTTTTAGAGTGGTTCGGGACTTGGTCCTTACCTTAAGTCTCTGACCAACACTTAATGAAACTCTCGGGTGATTACAGACTGGTCCGGGACCTTGTACTGACCCCAAGTCCCGGACCACAACATTGGTGAAACTCTCGGCCCTTTTTTGTGTATGGTCCGGGACATCATCCACTACCTAGGTCCCGGACCACTGTAACAGAACTCCCAAACTTGACATTTTCAAGTCTTGTTTCATCTATTCTCTTCATCCATGGTTTACCCAAACTTCACACATGAACTTAGGCATATTCTAATACCAAAATATCACTTTGTTTCACCTTAAAACATTACTCAACTTGTTACTCATTTTTCTTACAAAATCTCCTAACACTTGTACATTTTCCATTTGGTTTACTAAGTGGTGTTTCACCTATAATGACCACTATACCAAGATGTTTTCTCACCATCACAACATCATCTCCCAAGCATCTTCTTTTACTAACCAAATCTTCTTCTTCTCGACTTCTTAAAGTTCCTTTCTTACAACCTTACCAAAACATCATTCCCTCCTTATTCATCAACATTACCTAAACCTTAAACAAACTTCCCCAAGACTTTAATACATTACTTTAATACATTCTAAAAACACTCATTGTATTTCTAGAACTTCCAAGATAATGCCTAAATCCTTGTAACACACTAGAACACCCTAATGCATGTTTTCTTCCTTAGTGAAACATTTATCCATTCCTAACAATTCCTAGTTCACCCAAGCTCATTTAAACACTTAAAACTCCTTATACATTATACAAATTTTGCCATGGGTTCTCTTAGCACATCATCACTCCCAAACTCATAGTTTTCACCATTAAGCATTCAAGAACACCTAAATCCATCAAGAACACTATCACACACAAAACTTCACCCTAATTTACACTACATCACAATATAGTGCATAATAAAATTGCTTGGCACTTAGACCCTTAAATAACATGGCTCTTAGGCCCTTAAATTGCATAAACCATAAACACTGAATTTCCACATGTATATATTGCCTTTGACCTGCAAATACACCCAACAATACATATGCTCTTAATAAACTCCTTGAGAGCATTTCCCTAGTCATTCACCATTGGCTCCTAGGTATTTTATTAAGAAAATCAAGCTCATTTTCCTAAGGCATTTAAACTACATTGAGATAGTTTGTTTACCTCTTTTCCCTCACAAACTTCTTTCTTGTTTCCTTGTAAAACCGGTAGGGTGTTTGGTTGTTGTCAACTTCTAAACAATGTATAAATAATAGAATGAGCATTCAAGCATTATGCTTCATCTCAATGTAAACCCTAGTTACATATATTGTTTTAAGGTATTAAAATGATTGTTTTACCTTGGAATGGAAGAGAGCTTGAATAAGTATCAAGAGAGGACTCCTCTTAGCCCTTGGAAGATTCAAATGAAGCTAAAACAAGACAAGATAGACACCATTACAAGGTGCATTTTCGGTCAACACCAAAAATGAAGGAAATGGGGTTTTCTTTGGTTTTTCCTTACCTTGAAGCAAAGGTGATCAACAAGGCATAAAATATAAGCTCAAGCTCCTTCCATGGAAGTTCTCCTTGGCACCGAAATGGTGGTTTTGATGATTTGAAAATACAATGTTGTAGAGCTTGCTCCAACTAAGAGAACGGTAGTCTCGGAATTAAATTCGGAGCATGGAGTTAGGAGTTACAAGTGAAAGGAGTTGGAAATGGTGAGGCTTTGCTGTAGCATAACCGATGGAGCTTGAGAGAATGGAAGGGAACCGTGGAATACAAGAAGGAAAGAGGAATGAAGGTAAGTTTGCTTTTGTTAAGATATTTATGTATAAAGCAAAATAGTACTTTACTTTATAAGCTTTACTTTTCTTATTAAACTAACAATGGGGATGACTCATCCCATTTAAGAAAACCGGCCCCCTTTATTGCATGAGGGGTATAATAGTCTTTGTTGACCAATTTAATTACCTATAACAACATATGTTACAAACTAGCTTACTAAAGTTACTATTCATGAAAACAAGGCACATAGTTGTGAAATTTTTGATTTCCCATTTATAGACTTCCAAATGTGATACTATATAGTACACATGTTAATTAAAGAGTAATGATGGACATTTAGCCATTCAAAACTCATTTACAAGACAATTTCAAAAACGTGCTTTAAGGCTCCTTAAAGCACTTTTTGTGTTTTAACTTGTTTTCAAGCTTGGTTTTCTTTGGTAATTGATTTAATATGTTCATTAACATATTTATAAGGTGTAGGTACGACCATTAGGTCTTATACAAATTTATCCCAAGCTTAGAGCACATTTTTGCTCTTATTGACTTTAAGGTATTTTCTTGTGTTTGTTTGGTTTAATTGTCTACCAAGTTTCCTAAGGACTTAATTAGCCTTATTAAACATAATTTAATATTATTAAGTCTTGGTAGGCTCTTTGGGTCCTAACCAAGTTCACTCCTAGCTTAGAGCATGTTTTTGCTCAAGCTGTGTCTTAGTGCTTTATTGCATTTTACTATGGTTTAAATTGTTCACTGATGTTTCTAAGGCACTTTTTAGTCCTTACATACCATAGTTTAATATTTAAACCACATATCAAGGTTTGGGGTATTTCAGCCTTCATTCGAGAAAGGTGATTAGCTATCACATTTTGAACACATGGTTTGTCCTGGACCTCTATCTCAAACTCTTGTAGCAGAAGGATCCATCAGAGAAGCCTAGGCTTTGCCTTGCTGAACAGATATTTCAACACTGAATGGCGGTGTGCACTATGACCTTTCTGCGCAAAAGGTAGGATCTGAACTTGTCAAGGGCAAAGACCACTGCTAGCATTTCCTTCTCGGTGGTGGTGTAGTTCTTTTGGGCATGATTGAGAGTTCTCCTAGCGTAATAGATACTCCTCAATATTTTCTCCTTCTTTTGGCATAGCACCGCCCTCACCGCATAGTCACTAGCGTCGCACATGATCTCGAAAGGGAGACTCCAATTAGGGGATACTACTATGGGTGTTGAGATGAGACAATGCTTGAGAGTGTTAAAAGCTTCAAGGCACTCATCGGTAAATTCACATTTGGCATCCTTGGCTAAGAGGTCACATAGGGGTTATGATATTTTTGAGAAGTCTTTGATGAACCTTCTGCAGAACCCGGCATGCCCCAAAAAGCTCCTGGCATCTTTCACTGATGTCGGAGGAGGTAGCTTTTCGATCACCTCGACCTTAGCGTTGTAAACCTCAATGCCTTTTAAATAGATTTTATGCCCTTATACAATTCCTTCTCTTACCATGAAAAGGCACTTCTCCCAATCTAGCACTAAGTTCATCTCTTCACATTGGATTAAGAGAGCCTCCAGGTTGTCCAAGCAAGTGTCGAAGGAGGGGCCAACGACAGAGAAATCATCCATAAAGACTTTGATGCTTTTATCTAGAAAGTTGGAGAAGATCGACCTTATGCATCTTTGAAAGGTGGCCTGGGCGTTGCAAAGACCGAAAGGCATTCGGGTGTAAGCAAATGTCCCATAGGGGCATGTAAATGTCATCTTCTACTAGTCCTTAGAAGCTATGGGAATTTAGAGGTACCCTTCCATCCAAGAAGCACTAGTAGTCTTGACCCACTAATCTCTCAAGCATCTAATCAATGAATGAGAGAGGGAAGTGGTCCTTTTTTGTGGCGGTGTTCAGCTTTCTGTAGTCGATGCAGACTCTCCAACTATTTGTAGTCCTCTGAGACACCAGCTCGCCTTTGGCATTACAGACAACTATAATGCCTCCTTTTTTCATAACCACTTGCACGGGACTCACCCACTTATTTGTTAGAGATGGCATAGATGATCAACACATCCAATAGTTTGAGAACCTCTTTCTTGACCACCTCCTTCATATTCGGATTTAGTCTTTTCTGAGGTTGGACCAACGGCCTGTAGTCATCCTCCATGAATATCCAGTGGGTGCAGAAGTGAGGACTGATTCCCTTGATGTCCGTGATAGACCACCCAATGGCACTCTTATGGCTTTGAAGCACCTTTAACAGACTTTCCTCTTGTGCACCTGTCAAAGAAGAGGAGATAATAGCAGGTGGAACACTATAACACCCCTACCGCTAATACCGTCATTACCGTCCAATCTCCTCAAATATTCGTACTCACGCAGCGGTTACATACTTACTCAACGGCGGGTGATACAATGGCGTTAGCCACCCACGTGACTAACAAGGCTACTACTACATACAGCATCAGTCTGATGGACCGGAATATCCGAGTACTACACAAATACAATACATACTCCCTTTACTTACTGAGTACTACAGTACTCCATTCAATACAATACTCCATAATTCAATACAAGATAATACACTACACATACCGAGTTTACTAAGTTCCATTCACAAATACGATACTTCCTCCAAGTTCTTACATACTCTTTAAAAGTCAAACCACTACCCATTTCTCACCACTACATACTTGCAACTTACATAATAGTGTACCCCTTAGTACATTTCTACATTCAGGGCTACAAGCCTTATACCATTTACTACAATCTACATTTCGTTTCTAGTAATCTAGGCATGTCCACCGGTCTCTTCCGTGACCATGTCTACTTCGGGTACCTGCACACTAAAAACATTCCCCCTAGGGGGTCAGCTTACGCTGAATATGATAACCGCATACCCCGCGTACTAGCGAGGGTACGCCGACCATTTGGTCGAATACATGCAATTCATTTGCAAACCATACATACATACATACATGCTTCATTCATGATACTACAATACTACGCAAGGTATACATACATTCGCGCACAGTACAATACATGCTTGGAAGACAATACAAGTCAACCAATACTTACTCACCATCTTCCATAATACACATACACAATACATACTCGTTACATACTCAATACGCAATACGGAGATACACTTCTCCAATTCACAGAAGGCTTGTTAGCTTTTTTACACACCCAGGTTAATCAGGTGTTCAATACTCATTTACTCAAGGTCAATGACTTACAATAGTCAAGACCGATACTCATAGAATACTTACTTCTTGCTTACTTTACTCCAGTTAAGTCGGTATGACCTCCGGGCAGGGATTACTACATTCCACCACCGGGCTTTAAGGTGGCCCACTAATCCAGGATGCTACCCATTCAAGGGATTTGGTCCATGGAAAAGATTACAGCCAGGATTCGGATCCAACCTCTTGTGTTTCCTTATCTTCACGCGTGGTCCAAAACTATATCGGACTTCTACTCATTCCATTTACTCATTACTCATGTTAGGAGTTAGATTGTTAGGAATTAGTAGAAAGTCAGTACTTCATTTCCACAATCCATACAATACACAAGTACACATTATTTACACATACTCTTCATTTTCATTCATACATTTCATGAATTATACAAACTAATGTTCAAGAAGATACACAAGAACAAAATAGTTCAAACACAGTTAAGTGCAATATAAGTCCGATTCGTGCATTTATCTTATTGGTGATCACATAAGCACACAAATCGGGGTAACCAGGTTAGGATACAGAGCATGAAGAAATCATACCGTACACCGTCGTTTTCGTACTACGGGTCCTTTGATGATCAACTATTTGATTCCTATACATACATGAAGTAGTATGATCAATGGTCCAACTTACTCTTTCAATAATACTCCTAATGTGTAATTACTACTCCTTTACATTCGTACTTGATTATTAAACCCATTCTTTTCTCATTACTTCTTATTCCCGCCTTCTTACTCATTTACTTATTTCTTACCATTACTACTTCATTAATGGTGTATTACTACTACATCTACATGTGTGTGTATAGGCATATGTATATACATACATATGATTAGGATAATCATATAATAAAAATATTTTTATTTTTATTTTTATTTTTTATTTTTTTTACTCGACCGAACTTGCAAGTCCGGTCGCAAGTTCGGTCCATTCCAGTAGCTCACATTACGGGAAAATTTCTAGTCCGTCCGAACTTGCAGGTCCGGTCGCAAGTCCGGTCCATTCCAGAATGTTCAGGCGGGGAAATTTTCTGGTCCGACCGAACTTGCATGTCCGGTCGCAAGTCCGGTCCATTCCAGAGGTTTCAGACAGGGAAATTTTCTGGTCTGACCGAACTTGCATGTCTGGTCGCAAGTCCGGTCCATTCCAGAAGGCTCGTCTTTGTGAGTCTGGGCTCGACCGAACTTGCAAGTCCGGTCGCAAGTCCGGTCAGGCCCAGTACTTCAGTTTAAAAAAACTGTTTTCAGTGGTTTCTTTACCCATTGCTTCCCCAATCTTTACCAATACTTCCCTACATGTTTACCACTCATTTAGATGCTCTAAATCACATTAATTTCCTCCCATACTTACTACTCAATTTCTACTCAACTTACACAAATTTTCCTCATTTCATTTCAGCACTTATACAAGTTTGTATCTCACTAATGCTGCAGATTTTGCTCTTTCCTCAAATGCTACAGATTTTCAACCTAACTTCTACATTTCATTACTTCCTCTACTAATGTCACTTCTAGCATCCCCAATACATTTCCAAGTCATTACACTACCTATACCCAAGTCCAACTCTCTTCTTACCAAATCTTGCACACTAATTCTTCCTAGTTCCACAATGCATTTTGACGCCTCTTTGCTATAGATTTTTACATCCTTATATCATACCACACTACCATTCCATGGTTACTAGATCTCCTTACTCATCCCAATACATACTTGGTTCTCCCATTCACCAAATCATTCTTAAATACATGATTCCTAAGAAAATTTTGCCATAGTTCATCTACTTTATTACTTAGCCACACATACACACTTTTCATCAAATTCATTCCTAACTAGCCACACCCTTACAAGGGTCCTACCAGTACACTAAGCTATATCAATCATCTCAATACATCAATACTCATTCAAACACCAATACCAATACTCATGCACAGTATACTTGGCTCTAAGGCCTACAATTTACTTACTAGTTCCCAAATACTCAAAACTTCATAAACTTCAATACTAATACAATAGTTTAGGTTCTTTTATGTGTTTACCCATTCCCATTACTCTAATGCAATAGGGTTAAACATTAGGAAGGAGCTCTTACCTTGAGCTTATTTTCCTTCATCTCTTTTCCCATTCTCTTCTTCCTTCTTTCTTACACAAATCGGTTTTATGGGGAATGGAGTTGCCAAACTCCATTCCCATCACCCATAGCATACAAAACAAGTATAATTAATATACTAACCCTTAGATTTATACTAACTCATTGAGATGTTTTAAACAAATTTCCAGGGTTTACCTTTGAAGCTTTTAGGAGGGGTTTTAGCCCTTGTTCAAGAAGGTGCTCTCACCACCATTGGAGGGTTGAAGCAAAGCTCCAAAACAAGAGGAAAAACAAGGTAAGAGAGAGAGACAAAATCGATCATACCATGGAGATGGAGGAAAGTGGGGTCTTTCATGGAGATTTTTACCTTGTTGGAAAGAGGAGACTCAAGCTCCATAATGGTGTGCTTTTCTTTTCAAATGGGGAAAACCCATGGAGATGAAACTCATCCTTTGAATTTTGAAAAGAGGGAATGATAGAGGAGGATGAGGGGATTACAATATGTATTTATTTTTGAGTTTGGAGCATGAATGAAGCTTGTACAAGGAGATGAAGTAGAGGTAGCCATGGATGGCTCCATTTTCGCCCAGCACCGAGAGGGAGAGGGAAGAAAATCGGTGGAGAGAGGTGAGGAAGAAGAAGAAGAAAAGTGAGAGGAGAGAGAGGGAAGAAATGTTTTATGCTTTTGCTTTTTACTTTCCTCTCTCTTCCTTTTCTTTCTTTCTATTTACTAGCTTAGAGTGTGTGTGAGTGGGTTGACTCCCTAAATAAAAACCGGCCCCACTATATTAGTAAGCTGGAGCGTTTTTCATCTTTTACAGAAAACGCTCATTATTTTACCCGGTTTGGATACTATTCACTAACCAGGCCCGTTTTCCGGAATTTCCTCGTTTAATTATTTTCATTGACTATTAAGCTCCCATAAATGCTTAATAATTGTTATTTAATGATTTATAATTTGTACGGGTCCGTTTGACCATTTAAGGTCACGTTTTCGGGTTTTCTCGAAAGACGTGCGCTAAAGCTCTATTAGCGTTTTAATGCATTATTTGGATCCGTTTCTTCGGGAGTTGTCCCATATATATTTAGGTTTATTACCCCTTTGGAATCCATATAATACGCTATCCGGGGTCTCATACCCCCTATGGTTATTTAACGCTTATTTAGCGTTTTTTCGCTTTTTAAGCGTTTCTTTAATTCTTTTGGATTTTTTTTCCTCACCAATACTACTTAGGCATTATTAGGGCTCTTAATACCTATTAGGATAATTTTAATCGCCATATTTAAGTTCGGGGTATTTCAATCTACCCCCCTTAAGAACTTTGTCCTCAAAGTTGTTCGAGGTTATAGGTTTACAACGCTTACTCATTCTTACATGCCTAATACCAAAGTCACACATTCTTCCTCCTTACAATTCCCCGAATCCATTACTCACAGTCTCTACATTCCATACCATACCAATGTACTATAATTACTACAATCCACGTTACTACCCATCATTGGTTCCACCTTACCAGGTTTTCACATATATACAATGCAAAGCTATCCCCAAGGCAATGCAATACACAATACAATCCCGTAGGCACTCAGGTCATCTAGACACAGGACTCCTCTATGTCCTGCTGCCCTTGGAATAATACAACATGTTACACCACTATCCTCTTGGTATAAGCTTCTAACCAAATCTTTATTCTCAGTCTAAGGAAAAAACCTTTCCAACAGCTAATTAGAACACTTTCTAAAGCATACAACTCCAAATTCCAATTTATATTCATTACTTCTATCCTAAGCGTGATTCTTGTGACCACTAAAGGGGAGCTTCAAGAATCGTTCGACCCTGATGTGATCAGCACCAGTGTTGAACTATCTTTCCACTCCAATTTGTGTTCGGTTTCCCTTGATCTGATCAGGATCAAGTTCGACTTCCCACATCAGTTTCAAACAAGCAATTAATTAGTTGTTTCATTTTCTATCTTTTTACTCTTTCTAGTCGTGATACGAGTTCATACATCTTCAAGAGATGGAATCAGTCCATCAATCATCCTCACTCTACTTCCCGAATGCTTTACTCCATGGTTCAATACCTAAATGCTCATTTCATCAACCTTCATTACTTTCCTCCATTACTCTCCATCATTTCAATTATTCTAACTAAGGATTACCATACTTATAAAATTTAGTCGTCCTCAATTTACTTCCCATAACTTACATACGAATACACTACTCATGGGCTACATTCCTCTACTACTCTCAATCGTTTCGTACTACTTCTTCAAAGGATACAATACTTGTGGAGCTCCGTCCACTACTCATTCTCAATTGTCTCAAAACAATCACCTAGGGAACTCAATTTCCTCTAGGTTCTACATCGGTTTTATACCGACTCATGCATCGTAATGCCATGTCTAACTTCAGATAGGCACACACTACATGGATTATCATTCCCCCAAGAGTTACTCTACTCCTCTTTACTAATACTTTTACACTGGGGTTACAAGATGGGTATATTCATCCAATGGTATTCGCATCTCTCGTGCCTAATTACCACAATTACAATATGAATGAATACGTATGTTTATCTGACATAAGTACTAATCATCAATTCGATTCTCATTTGTGCTATGCACATTATAGTTTCTGTGTTTTGTTCATGAAACTTACTCGATTTGGGCAATCTGAAGTGTTTAGCTTCACTACGATATACTATACAATATGCTCTGGTCAAAGGGTCTTAACCATACCAATGGTTTAGTCTTTGCACCGAGGATTCCTATATGAGTTTATTTAACTCATAATTAATTCAGTTCTAGCCTATTAGGCTTCAAGGCATTAATAGTCATTCTTTCATACTTACTAGGTGTATTACATCTCCTAGCTAGGGCCCACTAGCTTCTGCTGCGCGACCCTGATAACTTGGGTTACTCACCCTTCATGTTATCCTTAATGTGCTATACATCACCTTTTTATTCCTCTATTGTGGAAATAAGGTTTACTAAATAAATGTGGTATTCTTTTTACCGTGTTTGAACTCACGAGTTTTAGATTCAAACCAGTTCTCTGGCAATCTTATACGTATTATTCGTAGTCCTACGTCTATTCAGTGGTTTCCTCCGACTTATTGTCGGGTGAGGTTAAGTCACTACTCAGTTGTAGTACTTCCTCTATTGTCAATAGCTTCTGAATTATGCCAGTTCTCTGTTCAGTTCAAGTGTCCTTTACTTGTATGACCTTGCATTTTCTATGCATCGGTCCTAGTGACTTCTTCAGTCTCCTTTCACCTTTTATTCCAATGGAATTCACATCTTCTGATTGTTAGTGTGTTCTACACTCTTCGTGCTTCTTGGCCTTAGGCCGCACGGTCTGTTGCTAAGCTTGCTTAACTGGCTTATGCCGTGTTTGTGGTGAAAAGAAAGATTTACTACGGTTTACATTCTCCATGTTCCTAGCCATCCCATTAGATCATTAGCTACACCAGTGCAGTACCAAAACACTCAGTCATACAGAGTGCAGAGGCGTAAACGCTTGACAGTAAGTCACTTATGTGATCGCATATGAGTAAATATTTCTGCTTGTCTGCTCATACTTATACCCCGTGTCATCGCTAACTACTTCCACATAGCGGTCTCTTGTTGCGCACCGTATTCTCACTCATTATAAACATCGTTCTACTGATTCCGTTACTGTGGTAGTTTGTCTTTACTCATTGCCATTGTCAGTGGCACCGTTTCCTTATGGTGTGAATACACTAGGAGGTTCCTAGTTCACGTATATGATGGTCGTCGTAGCATACCGCAACACCATTATCTTCCCCTTGTGGGGGTGTTTTATTTCAATTTAGATTTCATGTGTAGGTTAGCTTACCTCACATTACTTCCTCATTCATGACATAGTTTGCCAAACAACTTGGTTGACCAAGGATGAAGTGGTTTATCGGGTTACAAGCTCTCTTGAGCGTCGGTCATTCATGGTGTGCAATGTGCACACTCATTGATTGTTTCTGACAATTACTGTCTCCATAGTGCTGAGCATTGATCATAGGCTCTAGCTATGCAGTTTTACTTTTGTATGTACATTACCGGAATATCCCAAGGAACTTCAAGGGTCCTCTGATTCCGTTCTCTATTTGAAGAGTATTTTATTACTGATAAATGTAAGTGATTGTGGAGGGGTTTATCTCCACTCACAGGTTTCATGATGAGGTTTACCGCATTGGTGTTTACAAAATGGTTCACCACATACTTGGGTGTATATGGAGTATACTTACTCCTTTAAATCGTAATGGTTTGGAAATCTCATTTCCTTATCCCATCACTTCTTGGCAATATCATATGCCTAGGCTCATTGTTATAGTAGAAGGAATCCTTTCTAAGGGTTCTCATCTTCACACCTTGGTGGTCTTCGATTAACGAGGGTACTTTTCCTCGGGTTTCCGTAGTGTCCAAATGTGGACTAGGCCAATGTTGGCATTTATCACGATTCTTATGCCTCTGTGCTATCATTGCTAAAGAAGGCATGAAGGTACTTAAAAGCTTGTCAAGTGTATACTAGACTGATGCTCTAGTGACAGTGACACCGAGTTGGCCACTACTCCAAGCCATTCAGGATGTTGGGCTTGGATTGATGGTCCAGTTGTTGATTTCTTGTTGTATGAGACGATATCTCTTGCAAGTTTGTTATCAAATGGTGTGGGTTATGCAACCGTTAAGGTTTACATATCATAGTTGGTTGATGGCTTTTAAGCCTATTACTGCAGGTTATGCTCTCGCAAGCTGCTTATACATGTTTCCACTTCATGTATACCCCATAGGTTGGAGCTATTACTAGGCTCCATGGTAAGTCATGACATCACGCTTCCGTTCATAGGAGACCCTTTAGGCAAGCTGGTGCTAATTAGTGCCTTCTTGTAGTTTAGGGTATTTCCTGTTAAGTGAAATCCCTTCGGTGTCCTAACCGAATGTCCGTTCTAGCCCATGTGCTCCTATCATGATGCTTGTTCAACTGTTGTTAATCCAGACACCCTTCAAGGATCGCTCCTGGGTGTTGTTGGTCACGCCGATACATCCGGCTAATGTTTTTGATATATTGTACCCACTGTACCTGATAAGTGAGAAATACATAGACATTTAAGGGTTTAATTGCCTTATAGTTACTTACTTTCAGGATAATATTTCTCACTTATCATAGTTTTCTTAGATTTATGTTTTGATATAAACAGATACATTTTGTGTTAATTGCAGGATATATATATATATAATATATATATAGTATAATAATACTATATATATATATATATATATCAAAAACTTGTGGAGTAAAAGTGTGTTAAACTTCTACCACTTAGGCAGTGTACCTAATCGTTTTGCGGAATAGTGGAATTGTGGGGTGTCGAACTCTTGGGGACCTTGCTGTGGTTTAACTGATAGTGTAAATTAATTGAGAATTCTAATTAGACTACTGAACAGAAACTTATCATTTTTTTTAGAGAAATTGTGGTTTAGAACTTAATGTAAACAAAACAGTAAAAAGAACAATTAATTAGAACAGATTAATAATAGCAGTTATGAAACTCTTTTGTTTTTAAGGAAGCACCCCGGGTTGTTCTGCTCACCTATTTTACTCAATTATATTATTGTAGACTTCCCCACTTTAGCAATAAACTCAAGAATCTTAATTAGTTTATTGACCGTTTCCTGTCTAATAAACCCTGATTAACTTAAACAACAAGCGCAAATCTTGCTCAAGTTATTAATAAATTAATCGTATTATTAATAATTCCTATTGGAGACTGGTTAACCTATAGGCGAAAACTCACTTCTAGTCGTTAACCTGTTTTGACTTCTCTTGTCTAGATTCTGTCTCAGCCTGCATTTTGACAAGAAACTACAAATATCACTTTAATAAATGGCCTAAATATTAAAGCGTAATAAGGAGGAGAATCAAAATATTGCTTGAACATATTATATTAGAAAGTCTACGTAACACAGTTTAGTAAAATAAGCTTGCTTCTCAACCCGGGAGCTAAGGTTTTACTCAGACATAATTATACAAAAAGAGGGTCGTAAATACAACAGCCATTTAAACAAATTACAGTTAAAGAAAAGAAATAGCTCTCTGCATTCGCACGCGCTGTATGGAATTTCTGTGGAGGAAATGTGATTTTGGGAGAGAACGTGAATATTACAGAGAGTAAGCTTGGGGCAATTGTGCGCAGGTTTTTCTGATGAAGTGGTAGTGTTTATATAGAGGAGAGGAGGAAGAAGAAAATAGAAGAAGAGCTGGAGCATGCGTGCTAGTGGATTAATAAGATAAGGGAGGTAGATGGATTGGGGCTGCAGAACGCGTGAGGATTTTCAGGACTGTCGGCAGCGCCTTATCCTGTTGTCTGTAGGCGCCGCAACGAAGAAGGAAGAAGAAAACTGTTCGCGTCTGAATTTAGTCACGTCCGCCTCTTGTCTGCCCCTGGTTATGCGGACGTCACACACGTCCGCCTTGTTGTCCGCCCAGACCAACGCGGACGTCTCTGTCTGTCCTCGCCTCTGTCGCCCAGACCTACGCGGTCATGTTCACGGACATGTTTGTTGTCCTCGTTTAAATCAGCGGACAAGGAGGCGGACATATCCAATATATATGCCGCGTTTGAAATCATGATGGTGAGAATATAAAAACTCATCGATGTTGTTTTGATAATGTATTGCGTTGATTATATTTGTTATGATGACAACATCATCTCCCTGTTCGTTGACTCCAGACTTGCAATATTGATATGATGCGGTATATATATATAGATGTACCGCAATTAACACAAAATGTAACTGTTTATATCAAAACATAAATCTAAGAAAAACATATGATAAGTGAGAAATATTATCCTGAAAGTAAGTAATTATAAGGCAGATTAAACCCTTAAATGTCTATGTATTTCTCACTTATCAAACTCCCCCACACTTATCTTGTTTGTCCTCAAGCAAATCTTTCAAATAATGTTTAAACAAGTTAAATAGACAATAATCAAGTAAGGAGAGCACAGAAAAGGTAATTGCCAATCTTTTCTGATTTTAAAAGGGTACTAATAACATTAAATTTATTAGAAATATTTCTCTATTTCTGAGAATAACTCTGAAGTCTTACAAAAGAAAGAGAAGCATTAGCATGAGAATTCTGCTTTTAAACCAGAGCCAATCCACCATTTTCTTTCACATTTCCTTGAACGACAAGGGGCATGAAGTAAAATCTTATTCCATTATACCTTTCAATGCCACATACTCATGATCCATAATGATGATTTTTTTTTTCATTCATTTGAGTACCGAATGCACAGATACTTGAATTTTGAAGTTTATTTTTCTTTTACCTCAGACTTTTCTCTCCACCCTTGTAGCGGTTTTGGGTCTACTATCCCAGATACCGAGTACCTTAGGTAGCCGGGTGATGAAGCACCCCTAAGAACTTAATAACCGAGTGGACGAGGCCTGCTTAGGATCAGAATATGCCTGTTTAGATCAGAGGAGTACCTTGCCTTGTTCTTTTTCCACCATTCATTCCAATTCAAATCCAGGCTCAAAATCAAAACAAATTCAAATGATAATTTCCTCAGAATTTTTTTTTGAGTAAGGAGCAGAGTGTTTTTTTTGTGTGTACCCTTTAAACCTGTTAATACCAGCATTACTCCCTCTATGGCTCCTTCTTTGATTATTAATCACTTAACAAATTTAAACACAGTGTCGAAAAAGAAAACTTAAGAGCAAGCTTTTGATTATTATCTCTCCCCCACACTTGAACCAAAGCAATGCCCTCATTGCATAGAAAGAATTAAAATAACAGGGCATGCAAACTACCTGGGTAATGATCAAAAAGCATGGTAATAAGAGATATTTAAATTTAAAGAGCAAGGTATGGATAGTGTACTCCCTAGAGTTATGCAGAATATGTAGTATAGCCCCCACACTTGAGTTCAGCTGTAGATGACGTAATATGTACCTGGATAAATATTCTAAACAGCCAGAAGAACTCAAGTAAATCTCCTCGTTCTCTCTTCTTTCTTTTTATTTCACTCTCTTTTTTTTGGCATAAATAAAATACAGAATATAAACACAATACAGATTAAAAAGATAGATAGTAGGGTGCCTCCTACCAAGCTGCCCATCTTTAAGGTCTTTGGCTAGACCGTACCTCAGTGATTTAAGTTGTAACTAGTTCTTTGAGAAAAAGCGCAGAAGCTTCTTCGTTGTCTAACGTGTTTCCCATATATAACTTGATGCGAGCTCCATTGACTTTAAATGATCCTCCTTTCTTATCTTCCAATTCTACCGCTCCATAAGTAGAGGTGGATATTATTTTAAATGGTCCAGACCAGAAGGATTTTAACTTACCTGGGAAGAACTTTAGTCTGGAATTATAAAGGAGGACATAATCTCCCACTTTGAAGTCTCGCTTGGCAATCATCTTATCGTGCCAACGCTTGGTCTTCTCCTTATAATCACTGCATTTTCATATGAGTTGTACCTTAGTTCTTCTAGTTCCGTCAATTGGAATTTTCTTTTTTCACCGGCTTGTTGTAGATCAAAGTTCAACACCTTTAGAGCCCAATAAGATTTATGCTCTAATTCCATAGGCAGGTGGCATGCCTTCCCAAAACTAGTTTGTAGGGAGACACGCCGATAGGTGTTTTGAAGGCGGTACGGTACGCCAGAGCGCATCATCCAATTTAAGGACCAATCCTTTCGAGAAGAGCTCACCGTCTTCTGTAGAATCCATTTTAGCTCTCTATTCGTTATCTCTGCCTGACCATTCGTCTGAGGATGGTAAGGTAGAGCAACCTTATGTCGGACTCCATATTTTTTCAGGAGAGCATCAAATTGGCGATTGCAGAAGTGAGATCCTCCATCGCTGATGATTGCTCTTGGAACACCGAATCGAGAGAAAATGTATTTCTTGATGAACTTCATCACAACTTTACCATCATTAGTAGAGCAAGCAAGGGCTTCCGCCCATTTAGAAACATAATCTACTGCTACTAAGATGTACAAATTTCCAAAAGAATTTGGGAAGGGTCCCATAAATCAATCCCCCAAACATCAAACAATTCGACTTCTAGCATATTGTTCAAGGGTAGTTCATTACGGCGAGAGATATTACCTTGCCTTTGACACCGATCACAAGTAGATACAAAGGCATGACAGTCTTTGTGAAGGGTGTTCCAATAGAAACCGGATTCAAGTATCTTTGCAGCTGTACGGGCTGCACCGTGATGTCCGCCGGTTTCTCTAGAATGGCAATGGAGAAGGATGTTTCTGATTTCCGTCTCTGGGACACATCTTCTGATAATACCATCTGCACAGATTTTGAAAAGAAATGGATCATCCCATAAATAATGTTTGACAATAGAAAAAACCTTTTTCTCTGCTGATAAGTCATATCAGCTGGGATGATCTTTGTAGCCAGATAATTTGCAATATCGGCAAACCAAGGGTCTCTTGCCGTTTGAATTGTGAAAACTGCCTCGTCCGGGAAAAATTCATTGATGGGTCTCTCATCCTCTGGTCCCTCCATTCTTGATAAGTGGTCAGCCACGACATTCTGGATACCTCTCTTATCCCTTATCTCGATGTCGAATTCTTGTAGGAGAAGTATCCATCTTATCAATCTTGGTTTTGCATCTGCTTTGGCAAAAAATACTTGAGGGCAGAATGATCAGTATGAATAATGACCTTACTACCCAATAAATATGAACAGAATTTATCCAAAGCGAAAACGACTGCCAGTAATTCTTTTTCGGTGGTGGCATAATTTTTCTGAGCATCATTTAAAGTGCAGCTTGCATAATAAATTACTCTCAGAACCTTATCCAATTTCTGGCACCAAACAGCACCCACCGCATAATCACTGGCGTCACACATGATTTCAAAAGGTTGTGACCAGTCGGGTGATACAACAATAGGAGCAGAGACAAGTTTTTCTTTCAACAAATTAAAAGCTGCTAAACATTCATCAGAAAAATGAAATTTAGCATCTTTTGTCAGTAAAGTGCAGAGAGGCTTAGAAATCTTGGAAAAGTTTTTAATGAATCGTCTGTAAAAACCAGCATGTCCAAGAAAACTTCGGATACCTCTGACAGTAGTAGGAGGGGAAGTTTTTCTATTACCTCAATTTTAGCGCGGTCCACCTCAATACCTTTGGAAGAACGTTATGTCCTAGCACGATCCCTTCACGAACCATGAAGTGACATTTTTTCCCAGTTCAGGACTAGATTTGTGTCTTCACACCTGGCCAAAATAAGATCAAGATTCTCCAGGCAAGTGTCAAATGTCGAACCAAAGACAGAGAAGTCATCCATAAGACTTCTATACATTTTTCAATGTAATCAGAGAAAATAGCCATCATGCACCGTTGAAAAGTAGCTGGTGCATTACATAATCCAAACGGCATTCTTTTATAGGCGTATGTTCCATAAGGACAGGTAAAAGTAGTTTTATCCTGATCTTCTGGAGCAATTGGGATCTGAAAGTATCCTGAATAGCCATCTATAAAACAATAATAGTCCTGACCTGCTAACCTTTCCAGCATTTGGTCAATAAAAGGTAGGGAAAGTGATCCTTACGTGTGGCAGTATTCAATTTCCTGTAGTCTATACAGACTCTCCAACCGGTAGTGGTGCGTTGAGGAATCAACTCACCTTTCTCGTTGGGAACTATAGTTATTCCGCCCTTCTTGGGTACCACCTGCACTAGGCTTACCCATTTGCTGTCTGAAATTGGATAGATAATGCCAGCGTCAAGTAGTTTTATTACCTCTTTCTTGACCACCTCTTTAAGAACGGGGTGAGACGCCTCTGTGGTTGTGCTAAAGCCCTGAAATCATCTTCATGTAAATCGATGAGAGCACAGAGATGGGCTTATTCCTTTGATATCCGCTATTGACCAACCGATAGCGGTTTTATGACGGCATAGCACCCCTAAAAGTTGCTTCTCCTGCATATCTGTCAATTTAGAAGAGATATAACTGGTAGATCAGATGGCTTTTTTAGAAAGCGTATTTTAAATGAGGGGAAGAGGTTTCATTTCGACTGTAGGTGCTTTTTCGATGGATGGCTTTGGTCTGTCTGTGTTTCTTTCTACTGGCTCAAATCTTTGTCGGTAGGACTGGAAATATGGCTTATGTTTGTTTAACTCTTCAGCCATGAGAGCAATATCGGGATTTTCATCTTCAGCTTCACAAGATGCCATAAGACATCTTTCCAAAATTGTTTCTTCATCTCTGCTGAAGAACGTCTCCTGTACTAAAGAGTCAATAGTGTAATAGAAAACAAATTTGTGTATCAGAGAATGCTTCATGTTCCGGGTCATGTCGAAAACTACCTGCTCATCATGAAGTCTTAAAATTATTTTTCCTCCTTCAACATCAATTAAAGTTCTCGCAGTTCTCATAAAAGGTCTACCTAAGATTAGTGGGACATCTTTATCTTCCTCAATGTCTATAACAATGAAATCAGCGGGGAAATAAACTTGCCAACAGAAACCACTAAATCTTCAATTTTTCCTTCGGGGTGAATTATGGACCGATCAGCTAGTTGGAGCTGAACAGGAGTAGGAGAGCATTGACCTATGCCCAATTTCTTGAATATAGATAAAGGCATTAAGTTAATACTTGCGCCTAAATCGCATAACCCGTTACCACAATTTATGTCTTCAATTGCGCAAGGATGATAGGGAGACTTGGATCTCCCAATTTTGGTGGTAGCTTTTTAAGAGTACTGCAGAAACTCTTTCGGTTAGTTTCACCGTGTCATTTTCCTGTAAAGATCGCCTGTTAGACAAGATATCTTTCATAAATTTCGCATAAATAGGCATTTGTGTTAAGGCATCAGAAAAAGGAATATTAATAGTTAATTTCTTAAAAATGTTAAGAAATTTTCCAAATTGATCGTCCAAATTTTTTCTTTAATCTATCAGGAAATGGGATTGGAATTTCATACGAAACCTGTGACGGTTTAATAGTAAGGGATTCAGGAGACTCCTTCTCCTTGGGAATTGTTACGTCTTCTTTGTCAGATGTGTTCATCAGATTTCTCCTCAGCTTCAGGGGTACCGGATACCAGCTCTTTTCCGCTCCTTAGGGTTATTGATTTTGCATGCTCCCTGGGATTTGGATCCGTCTGGCTCGGGGTGACCCTGCTGGTCTTTGAGCCAACTGTTGGGAAATCTGACCTATCTGTCTTTCTAAATTCGTGGTTATAGTAGCCTGATCAGCAACTTTGGCTTCTATCTCAGAAAATTTTGAATTTATCGCCTGACCTTGTTTCAGAAGCTGATTCATCATGCCTGTTAATTTGCTCCATGTCTCCTTGTGAGTTGGGGGGCTGTTCCTGTTGCCGGTTGTACTGCGGTTGTCGGTTTTGGTTGAAACCTTGGTTGCTCGACTGTGGGTCATAATTCCTCCATGGTTGTTGATTGCTCCTCCAATTGTTTGGTTGTAGGAGTTCGGATAAGGATTGGTGGTCTGTTGTTAATCAGACTTACCTCTCAAGGGTCCTGTTGCAACCGAGCCATCACAGTCTGTGGTTTCATGAGCTCCTCCACAGTTTTCGCAACAGGGAGTCAGATATGGGGAAGTGGCTACTGTTTTCATAGCTTTTTGTTGTGGTTGACTAAGAGTTAGTTTCTCACAACTTTTGTGAGTGCAGCTAGTTGAGCAATACATGATCCTGGGGGGAATACTGTAGATACCGGTTTCTTTCTTACTTCACCTCTCCCCTTATTTTACACCATTGTCTGGTGCTGGCGGTCATCTGGTCAGTAGATCAACTGCTTCTTCTCCGGTCATTTTCATAAAATTTCCTCCAGATGAGGAACTTAGCAAACAATTTGTTAGAACATTTAAGCCTCTAAAGAATGATAAAACAACCTTCTGGCTACTCATACCGTGATGTGGGCATAATATCTGTAATTCTTTGAATCTATCCCACGAATCATAGAGAGACTCAGCCTGGTTCTTGACAGAAGTTTGTGATCTCGGCAATTTTCTCTCTTGTTTTGGACGGGGGATAGTATTTTGCCAGAAATTTGTTCGCTAATTCGGCCCAATGTGGATGCTGCTGGGTTGTAAACTTCTCAGCCACCTGGAGGCGCCATCTTCAATGAATAGGGGAACAATTGCAGACGGATGCGTTCGTTCAGATTTCCTGTTTTGTTAAAAGTGTTACAAAAATCAAGAAATGCAGATATATGGTGTGGAGCATCATCTGAATCTAGCCCGTTGTATTGGCCCTGGTGGTAGAGTGTGGTAATGAAACTGGTTTTTGAATTGCCAGGCATCTAGTTCAGCCTGAGTGACTGAGGAAGGACAATAGCAGAAGGCCTCCCTCAACTGACGGTTGCTGGTATTGGCAGAGAGTTTGTCGAGTTGCCTCTCTACACGTGTTGTCGTCTTCTCTGTGAGAGAAGTCTTTCAATCTAGGTTCAAAATCGTTTTGAGGACTACCTGCAGATCGAGTACGACGCATATATAGAAATAACTAAAGTGTTAATGTTAGGAGTTAGTATACTGGAAATTTGAAGTTAGTAGTTAGTATACTGAAATTTTGAAGTTAGTTATGAAATAAATGACAGAAACTTTAAATGACAGAAATTATAAGTTAGTAGTTTTAAGGACAGGAAATTATAAGTTAGTAGTTAAAGGACAGAAATTTAAAGGACAATGGAAATTAAATGACTGAAAAATAAATGAAATAAAATAAAGAAGTTAGTAATTAGATGTTAGTAATTAGATGTCCGAAGTCCGATGTCCGTGGTTAGATGTCCGAAGTCGATAGTTAGATAGTAAAATAGAAACTCAATAAAAATTAAAAAACTGTCAGTTAACCGTGCCGGAGGTCCCCGGCAACGGCGCCAAAAACTTGTTGGAGTAAAGTGTGTGAAAACTTCTACCACTTAGGCAGTGTACCTAATCGTTTGGCGGAATAGTGGAATTGTGGGGTGTCGAAACTCTTGGGGACCTTGCTGTGGTTTAACTGATAGTGTTAAATTAATTGAGAATTTCTAATTAGACTACTGAACAAAACTTATCATTTTTTTGAGAGAAATTGTGGTTTAGAACTTAATGTAAACAAAACAGTAAAAAGAACAATTAATTAGAACAGATTAATAATAGCAGTTATGAAACTCTTTTGTTTTTAAGGAAGCACCCCGGTTGTTCTGCTCACCTATTTTACTCAATTATATTATTGTAGACTTCCCCACTTTAGCAATAAACTCAAGAATCTTAATTAGTTTATTGACCGTTTCCTGTCTAATAAACCCTGATTAACTTAAACAACAAGCGCAAATCTTGCTCAAGTTATTAATAAATTAATCGCATTATTAATAATTCCTATTGGAGATTGGTTAACCTATAGGCGAAAACTCACTTCTAGTCGTTAACCTGTTTTGACTTCTCTTGTCTAGAATCTTGTCTCAGCACTGCATTTTGACAAGAAACTACAAATATCACTTTAATAAATGGCCTAATATTAAAGCGTAATAAGGAGGAGAATCAAAATATTGCTTGAACATATTATATTAGAAAGTCTACGTAACACAGTTTAGTAAAATAAGCTTGCTTCTCAACCCGGGAGCTAAGGTTTTTACTCAGACATAATTATACAAACAGAGGTCATAAATACAACAGCCATTTAAACAAATTACAGTTAAAGAAAAGAAATAGCTCTCTGCATTCGCACGCGTTGTATGGAATTTCTGTGGAGGAAATGTGATTTTGGGAGAGAACGTGAATATTACAGAGAGTAAGCTTGGGGCAATTGTGCGCAGGTTTTCTGATGAAGTGGTAGTGTTTATATAGAGGAGAGGAGGAAGAAGAAAATAGAAGAAGAGCTGGAGCATGCGTGCTAGTGGATTAACAAGATAAGGGAGGTAGATGGATTGGGGCTGCAGAATGCGTGAGGATTTTCAGGACTGTCGGCAGCGCCTTATCCTGTTGTCTGTAGGCGCCGCAACGAAGAAGGAAGAAGAAAACTGTTCGCGTCTGAATTTAGTCACGTCCGCCTCCTTGTCCGCCCCTGGTTATGCGGACGTCACACACGTCCGCCTTGTTGTCTGCCCAGACCTACGCGGACGTCTCTGTCTGTCCTCGCCTCTAGGCGGACATCTCTGTCTGTCCTCGCCTCTGTCCGCCCAGACCTACACGGTCATGTTCACGGACATGTTTGTTGTCCTCGTTTAAATCAGCGGACAAGGAGGCGGACATATCCAATATATATGCCGCGTTCGAAATCATGATGGTGAGAATATAAAAACTCATCGATGTTGTTTTGATAATGTATTGCGTTGATTATATTTGCTATGATGACAACATCATCTCCCTGTTCGTTGACTCCAGACTTGCAATATAGATATTTATATATATATGTATATATATATATAAATAAATATTTGTAAACTGTTTATATCAAAAACATAAATCTAAGAAAAACATATGATAAGTGAGAAATATTATCCTGAAAGTAAGTAACTATAAGGCTGATTAAACCCTTAAATGTCTATGTATTTCTCACTTATCAGTACCGTCTTGTGGTATCGTACTTGAGTTGTCCCTTTTAGGGTTATAACGTCTCCCGTTCTTGGGTAGACTGTTTATACTTGCTCCTAGTGCTTAAGGCTAGGTTTAAAATCCTCTCCAATGGTGGATTATACTTCGTGGTAATCTCGTGATCGCTCTCGGGAACTCTGTCCCGTTGTAGAGCATTGTTGTATCCACATTAGGCATTTGCCTCACTGTGTTCAGGCTGGGTATACTTTCCAGCTGTCATGTATTTGTTTGGAGTCCTTGAGACATGTCCAATGTTTATACCTACTAGTCTGTGCTCCTTGCACCTCCTAGTTCTTATTCCTTATCTCAGATGGATTCTCTGAGTTCTTTATACTTACTTCTTAGTTGAGTTCCTTCTCCTTGATCGACTGGAGTTCCAGTTGTTCTGGTTTAAACTTACTCATGGTCCGTAGAACAGAGTTGACCACTTCCCGTGTTTCGTACACTACATGTATACATACGTGGGGTACCTTATTGATACGTTACCACTTACCCGACTATCTGTCAGGCCCACAAGCTCCTTCGGAGTGCGGTTGTCCCACATCCTGTAATTGGGTACGGTCGTAGTGCTCGTCACACGCCTAGGTGAAGTATTCTATTGTCAACTCCTCTTGTATCATTCTATGATACTCACCGTAATTCTGTTGGTTTGGTTTTAAAATCCAAGGTTTAAAAGAAGGTTTGTGGTTTTGAAAGAAAACTTGGTTTTGAAAAATAATAGTTCGGTGTTAAAAGAGGTTCTTCATGGCATAGCCATGTTCGAAATCTTGACCAAGTCCAGCTTTCCGCTGACTGGTGTATCCTTTGTACAATGGTCAGGCCGTCAGGCCTTTCCAAGGTTCCATTCTTTCAGTTCTTAGGATGTGTGATCCAGTGGTCGTTCATTGCTATCACGGTACATTACTATGTACCTGTGGTATGTTAAAAGTCCTCCTGAATGCTTCCGTTATTACTGCACTTGCCGTGGCAAGTGCGTGGTACTGGTGGTTTTTGGGTAAACCGATATCGGTCACGGTATGGTTTTCACTGGTATTTGATAGTCTTGTTGACTATTCCTTTGATCTTATTGATCATTTACTTCGGTTAGTTAGTCTCCTGAGTGACTTCTCAGTAAATTTGACATGGCTGTCGTTGATCAGGGTACCTGTCCAATCCTTGGAGGTTCCCCCTTTGATTTGGTTTAGTGTTGTTCCCTGTTGCCCGTTCCCACACATTTATTGTGGTTATTGAGCCTTAGCTTGTCTAGGCACTACGCTTGTAGTTCTATCGGATTATATCCCGTGGATGTTCTTGTACCCATGTAAGCTATGTCGGCCAGGTATTGTAACCCTTTGGCGTTGTACTTTCGGAATTAACCACTCCTGACTATGTCCTTAGTCAGCTAGCATACCGTTGGTGGTATTATTTAAATATTACTGCCCCGCAGACTCGTGTCTCGGGTTTCATTACTGCTCCTTTTCCATTTCGTTGCACGGTTAGTGCTTCTTTTCCTGCTGCTGGTTTTTTAGTTAGGTTCTGCGACTGCTAAGCATGTCGCCCCATGCTGTTGTAAGTTGTAGCCTCCTTGTGGTTGGAGTGCTTATTCCACCGCTATTAAGTGCGGGTATTGTTGTTCAACCGGAATCCATCTCCGGGTCTTCCATTTCATGGAATTACTATGTGTCAGGTTCTTTCCTCTTGTAGGAATATCTCATTACTGCCAGATCGGGTTTTCCCGAGTATGAGAGGGCTTTTCCTCTCTCTGGCGTCCTTTCCCAAGTTATACAATGGGGTTTGCGGAGGGCGGGTCTGGTAGTGTAGGTATCCGGTACTCACCGGGAGATTCCTAACTAGCATATCTCTAATGCTATCACTCAACCCTTAGCCCTAAGCTTCTAAATCCTAACTCGGTACTTCCTAGACTCGGTATTTCCAATCATCAGAGCGATACTTCGCTCTGATACCACTTTTTGTAACACCCCTACCGCTAATACCGTCATTACCGTCCAATCTCCTCAAACATTTGTACTCACGCAGCGGTTACATACTTACTCAACGGCGGGTGATACAATGCCGTTAGCCACCCACGTGACTAACAAGGCTACTACTACATACAGCATCGGTCTGATGGACCGGAATATCCGAGTACTACACAAATACAATACATACTCCCTTTACTTACTGAGTACTACAGTACTCCATTCAATACAATACTCCATAATTCAATACAAGATAATACACTACACATACCGAGTTTACTAAGTTCCATTCACAAATACGATACTTCCTCCAAGTTCTTACATACTCTTTAAAAGTCTAAACCACTACCCATTTCTCACCACTACATACTTGCAACTTACGTAATAGTGTACCCCTTGGTACATTTCTACATTCAGGGCTACAAGTCTTATACCATTTACTACAATCTACATTTCGTTTCTAGTAATCTAGGCATGTCCACCGGTCTCTTCCGTGACCATGTCTGCTTCGGGTACCTGCACACTAAAAACGTTCCCCCTAAGGGTCAGCTTACGCTGAATATGATATCCGCATACCCCGCGTACTAGCGAGGGTACGCCGACCATTTGGTCGAATACATGCAATTCATTTGCAACCCATACATACATACATACATGCTTTCATTCACGATACTACAATACTACGCAAGGTATACATACATTCGCACAGTACAATACATGCTTGGAAGACAATACAAGTCAACCAATACTTACTTTCCATCTTCCAGAATACACATACACAATACATATTCGTTACATACTCAATACGCAATACGGAGATACACTTCTCCAATTCACACAGAAGGCTTGTTAGCTTCTTTACACACCCGGGTTAATCGGGTGTTCAATACTCATTTACTCAAGGTCAATGACTTACAATAGTCAAGACCGATACTCATACAATACTTACTTCTTACTTACTTTACTCCAGTTAAGTCGGTATGACCTCCGGGCAGGGATTACTACATCCCACCACCGGGCTTTAAGGTGGCCCACTAATCCAGGATGCTACCCATTCAAGGGATTTGGTCCATGGAAAAGATTACAGCCAGGATTCGGATCCAACCTCTTGTGTTTCCTTATCCTCACGCGTGGCCGAAACTATATTGGACTTCTACTCATTCCATTTACTCATTACTCATGTTAGGAGAGTTAGATTGTTAGGAATTAGTAGAAGTCAGTACTTCATTTCCATACATCCATACAATACACAAGTACACATTACTTACACATACTCTTCATTTTCATTCATACATTTCATGAATTATACAAACTAAATGTTCAAGAAGATACACAAGAACAAAATAGTTCAAACACAGTTAAGTGCAATATAAGTCTGATTCGTGCATTTATCTTATTGGTGATCACATAAGCACACAAATCAGGGTAACCAGGTTAGGATACAGAGCATGAAGAAATCATACCGTACACCGTCGTTTTCGTACTACCGGTCCTTTGATGATCAACTATTTGATTCCTATACATACATGAAGTAGTATGATCAATGGTCCAACTTACTCTTTCAATAATACTCCTAATGTGTAATTACTACTCCTTTACATTCGTACTTGATTATTAAACCCATTCTTTTCTCATTACTTCTTATTCCCGCTTTCTTACTCATTTACTTATTTCCTTACCATTACTACTTCATTAATGGTGTATTACTACTTACATATGCATGTGTGTGTATAGGCATATGTATATACATACATATGATTAGTATAATCATATAATAAAAATATTTTTATTTTTTTTTTTTATTATTTTTTTTTACTCGACCGAACTTGCAAGTTGGTCGCAAGTTCGGTCCATTCCAGTAGCTCACATTACGGGAAAATCTTCTGGTCCATCCGAACTTGCAGGTCCGGTCGCAAGTCCGGTCCATTCCAGAAGGTTCAGGCGGGGAAATTTTCTGGTCCGACCGAACTTGCATGTCCGGTCGCAAGTCCGGTCCATTCCAGAAGGTTTCAGACGGGGAAATTTTCTGGTCCGACCGAACTTGCATGTCCGGTCGCAAGTCCGGTCCATTCCAGAAGGCTCCCGTCTTTGTGAGTCTGGGCTCGACCGAACTTGCAAGTCCGGTCGCAAGTCCGGTCCGGCCCAGTACTTCAGTTTAAAATCTGTTTTTAGTTGGTTTCTTTACCCATTGCTTCCCCAATCTTTACCAATACTTCCTTACATGTTTACCACTCATTTAGATGCTCTAAATCACTTTAATTCATCCTCCATACTTACTACTCAATTTCTACTCAACTTACACAAATTTTCCTCATTTCATTTCAGCACTTATACTAGTTTGTATCTCACTAATGCGGCAGATTTTGCTCTTTCCTCAAATGCTACAGATTTTCAACCTAACTTCTACATTCCATTACTTCCTCTACTAATGTCACTTCTAGCATCCCCAATACATTTCCAAGTCATTACACTACCTATACCCAAGTCCAACTCTCTTCTTACCAAATCTTGCACACTAATTCTTCCTAGTTCCACAATGCATTTTGACGCCTCTTTGCTACAGATTTTTACATCCTTATATCCTCATACCACACTACCATTCCATGGTTACTAAATCTCCTTACTCATCCCAATACATACCTTGGTTCTCCCATTCACCAAATCATTCTTAAATACATGATTCCTACCAAAATTTTGCCATAGTTCATCTACTTTTCTTACTTAGCCACACATACACACTTTTCATCAAATTCATTCCTAACTAGCCACACCCTTACAAGGGTCCTACCAGCACACAAAGCTATATCAATCCATCTCAATACATCAATACTCATTCAAACACCAATACCAATACTCATGCACAGTATACTTGGCTCTAAGGCCTACAATTTACTTACTAGTTCCCAAATACTCAAAACTTCATAAACTTCAATACTAATACACTAGTTTAGGTTCTTTTATGTGTTTACCCATTCCCATTACTCTAATGCAATAGAGTTAAACATTAGGAAGGAGCTCTTACCTTGAGCTTATTTTTCCTTCATCTCTTTTCCCATTCTCTTCTTCCTTTATTCTTGCACAAATCGGTTTTGTGGGGAATGGAGTTGCCAAACTCCATTCCCATCACCCATAGCATACAAAACAAGTATAATTAATATACTAACCCTTAGATTTATACTAACTCATTGAGATGTTTTAAACAAATTTCCAGGGTTTACCTTTTGAAGCTTTTAGGAGGGTTTTAGCCCTTGGTTCAAGAAGGTGCTCTCACCACCATTGGAGGGTTGAAGCAAAGCTCCAAAACAAGAGGAAAAACAATGTAAGAGAGAGAGACAAAAATCGATCATACCATGGAGATGGAGGAAAGTGGGGTCTTTCATGGAGATTTTTACCTTGTTGGAAAGAGGAGACTTCAAGCTCCATAATGGTGTGCTTTTCTTTTCAAATGGGGAAAACCCATGGAGATGAAACTCATCCTTTTTGAATTTTGAAAAGAGGGAATGATAGAGGAGGATGAGGGGATTACAAATATGTATTTATTTTTGAGTTTGGAGCATGAATGGAGCTTGTACAAGGAGAGGAAGTAGAGGTAGCCATGGAGGGCTCCATTTTCGCCCAGCACCGAGAGGGAGAGGGAAGAAAATCGGTGGAGAGAGGTGAGGAAGAAGAAGAAGAGAAGAAGAAAAGTGAGAGGAGAGAGAGGGAGGAAATGTTTTAAGCAAATGTCCCATAGGGGCATGTAAATGTCATCTTCTACTAGTCCTTAGAAGCTATGGGAATTTAGAGGTACCCGTCCATCCAAGAAGCACTAGTAGTCTTGACCACTAATCTCTCAAGCATCTAATCAATGAATGAGAGAGGGAAGTGGTCCTTTTTTGTGGCGGTGTTCAGCTTTCTGTAGTCGATGCAGACTCTCCAACTATTTGTAGTCCTCTGAGACACCAGCTCGCCTTTGGCATTACAGACAACTATAATGCCTCCTTTTTTCATAACCACTTGCATGGGACTCACCCACTTATTTGTTAGAGATGGCATAGATGATCAACACATCCAATAGTTTGAGAACCTCTTTTTGACCACCTCCTTCATATTCGGATTTAGTCTTTTCTGAGGTTGGACCAACGGCCTGTAGTCATCCTCCATGAATATCCAGTGGGTGCAGAAGTGAGGACTGATTCCTTGATGTCCGTGATAGACCACCCAATGGCACTCTTATGGCTTTGAAGCACCTTTAACAGACTTTCCTCTTGTGCACCTGTCAAAGAAGAGGAGATAATAGCAGGTGGAACACACAGATCATTCAAATAAGAATATTTGAGATGAGAGGGTAAAGGTTTCATCTCCACAATGGGAGGCTTCTCAACCGAGGGTAGAGGATTCTGAGCAGCACGCTCCAATGGTTCAGGAGGTGGGTAGCTGCAAACGGGAAATTCAACCTACTAAGAGCTAATAAATTAATCCTAGAAATTAATAAATAAAATCCCTACAGGTTGCAAAATACCCGGTCGTAATAATAAAAGAAATTAAGTGAGTTACCGAGGTCGAATCCACAGGGACTTTGTGATTAAATCTATCCTAGGAAAACAGCAAAATGGAAGGGTTGTCGGTTGTTTTGGTTTCGTGAATTAAAATAGCGAGAAAACTAGTAAATAAATGAGCAAATAAATTCGATGAAAACTATGTGTGAAATGGAACTCCGGGTCAGGTTATCTTTTTTACTATTAGATTATGCAATTCCTGCTGGTTAGTTTGAGATGTCGATTGAAAATTCCTACAACTTTTCCAGAGACTAAATCCTAGCCTCAAGAACTAGCCTAGCAAAACACACTAAATCTAATCCAGATTAAGCACAACATGAATAGACGGAAGGAGCATAAGGAATTATTTTTTTCTTTGCACTTGAGGGAAAATGTAACCTATCCGGTGTAATTTTCCACAAGTTTACAGGTTAATCGATGATTCCATTTATCGCAAATCTCACTCAAAACGGAATTCGTAAAGTCATCAACAAATTAGCTACTTTTATTGAAAGTGCAAAAGATAACTTAACCTGCAACAATCGACAAAAATCTCAAACCAACGAGTAGCAGAAATTGCAGAATCAAAATACTCAGATAACCATCCCTAGAGTTTAAGTCTCCTAACCTAGCATAATTGAAGAACAAATACAAGAAGAGAGAGTAGAAATCATCTTGATATTAGTTCTGAAATTTTCCAGATGGAAGGCTGAGCAGATGAACGAGTTCGGAGCAGAAATCTTCTCCTCCGGTGTAGAAATGGTCATGGCAAGGCAAGAAGAATGAGAGAGGCGCGGCGTTGAGTTCTGTTCGTGCGTGAGTTGAGTGTCTGAATGTTTTTTCCTCCCCTCGTGAACGCTCCTTAAAATAGAATTTTTGCACACAAAATACACACGTCCGGGTGGGTTGTCTGGATCACTTAGCCGGATAAGACACAACTCGTCAGGCGAGATTTTTCGCTTTGTGTGACGTCCGGACCAGCTGTCCGGGTCAGTTAGTCTGACAGCTGGGCTGGACAGAAATATAATAGAAATCTACGGTGCTGCACTCGTGATCGTAAATATTGCCATCCTTCTGAGTACGTCCGGGTCACTGGGTCAGACACATCATCCAGACACGTGATAGATTCGAAAGGCAACATTCTGGGTGCATCCGGGTCTTCATCCAGATCAGTTAGCCGGACAGGAACAACGTGTCCGGGTCACTTAGCCAGACAGAGATCTGAACGTGTGTAAAAAAATCAATTTTGAGGTGTCCGGACCACCCGTCCGGACCATAGGGTCGGACGTAGATCCGGACTTGTGTATATATGTGTTCCTTTTCTCCATAAACTTTGACAGGGTCCAGATTCTTTGTATGAGCTCCGATTCGCTCCCCGTTTGTGGCATTGGAAATCTCTTGAGGAGAACTATGCATTTTCACCATCATTTCCTGCTTTAAATATATAAATGGGCATTAGTTCTTGCCCAAAGTATGAATCATGAAAATCATAGGATAAGTGTGAGAAAGCGCATAAAAATGTTGCATAAAATAAGAATTTAGCACCTATAAAACCATGCTGATTTCACACTTATCAGTAGCGTGGTCTGTGACAAGCAAATCTATTATTTAATTAAGCTACCACTTCAGTCACCTCGGGGTGAATTTCTTGTTCAACATATGCCTCAAGCAAAGTTAATTCAAGAGCATCATATTTGACAAGAGAGATGGAATGATCCTAAACAATTGAATATATGACATCTATTGCAATAATAACCTCAGCTTGTGAGGCTCTCTTCAGTACTTTAGAAATGTCAAATTTTAATTTTTTATCGTGAAAACACAGGATTATTTTTCCTCTTTCCACATCTATTAGGGTCCTAGCAGTTCTCATAAAGGGCCGACTTAAAATCAGTGGTACTCTCTTGTCCTCTTCCATGTCTATCATTAAAAATCAGCTAGGAAAGCAAATGTTCCAAAATTCACTACCAAGTCCTCAACAATTCCCTTAGGGATAACCAAAGATCTATCTGCTAGTTGCAATTGAATTGAGGTGGGAGTGCATTTACCAATTCCAAGTTTATTAAAAGTTGAAAGTGGCATGAGATTTATACTAGCACCTAAATCCCAAAGTCCACTACCACAATCAATTTCATCAATAAATCAAGGAATGATAGGCAAACCTAGATCTCCAAGTTTTGGAGGGAGGCTTCTTTGTAGCACTGCTAAGACTTCTCGATGAGGTACACTGTTTCAGCTTCTTCTAACGATCTTTTGTTGGCATTGATGTCTTTCATGAACTTAGCATAGATCAACATTTGTTTCAAAGCATAAGAAAAATGAATGTTAATTGTCATTTTCTTAAAGATGCTTAGAAACTTCCCAGATTGCTCATCTGAATTTTTCTTTTTGAATCTATTGGGAAAAGGAAGGGGAGGAAGATGTTTGGTGAGAGTAGAGGGAGTAGATGACTCAAGAGACTCCTTCTCGTTGGAAATTTCCTTTGGTGAAGATGGAGGTTCCTCAGTGATCTCTTGCTCTTCCTCTTGCACTCCATCTTCTTGATTTTCATTCTCTTGCGTACTTGATGGATCAAGTAACCTCCCCCTTCTAAGCATCACCACCTTTGCTTGCTCTCTTGGGTTAGGCTTCATTTAACTAGGAAAGACACCCGCCGGCCTTTGAACAAGTTTTTGGGAGATACTTCTAGTTGTGTTTCGATCCTTTTGTTATTGGCTTCTTGGTTTGCTTTGAAAGCATCCAAATCTGCTGCTTTAGTTTGCACAACCGAGACAAGAGTTTTCATCATGTCTCGAAGTTCACCATTGGAATCCATGGAGGAGGAAGGAGGTTGTTGTTGTTGTTGAAAGCCCGGAGGTGATCCTTGAGGTCATTACCCATTTGTGAGTTAGAGACTTGAGAAGACTCTTGTGACCGATATCCCGTAGGTTGTTGGAAGTATTGCTTGGTCCCCCTTGGGTTTTGTCATTGATCCTCCATGAGAAATTTGGATGGTTCTCCATGGTGCATTTTATTGATTGTAGTATATCCGGGGCGATTGCCTACAAAGTTCACGTCCTCATGTGGATTGGCGTAAGATTTCCCTTGCAAAAGTGGGTCTCTTGAGGACCCGCTGATAAGTGGTGAAACTATGTGAATTTAGGTTCTTTGTTCACCTTTATTTTAGTGCATTCATGACCTATTTCACCACTTAATAGAGTACTTTTGTGATTAATAGTGAACTTACATATTTTGGGCCTCTTGATAGGTAAAAGCTCATTTTGATTTTGAGTATACTTTCAGATTCTTTTGGAGCTGTTAAAGTGCATCCTTGGATTCTTCATTTCTCAATCTTTCCAACCCGCAAATGGGGAGCAATTCTAAGCCACAATGAAGCTTCTATGCCCCGCACAAGTTGGAGCAGATCTCTGGAGCAGGACCGACCCACAGGACCGACCCAGTCTGGGTCGGTCGGATGATTTTCCCGTGAGCCCAACCTACTGGAATCGACCGACCCATAAAGTCTGGGTCGGTCATGGGTCGGTCATACTTAACTTCTCACGTGCCCGTCTCTAACAGAACCGACCGACCTAGACTGGGTCGGTCGGAACCAAATTTTGCCCAGATTTGTAGTTTTTAATGGGGAATTTGGGAAAAAGAAGGTTATTCTCATTTTGACCAAAAAACGAGGGCTAGAGAGCTAGAAAGGGCGATTTTGAGAGAGAAGAAGAGGAGAAGAGAAAGGAAGAAGCTCCTCACCTCCCCCAATTAAGCTCCTCATATGGCTATCTTTAATCCTTCCTCTCTTGTTTCCTTTGTAATGCTTGAGTAGTCCCATATAGTGCTCTAGGTTGGGATGAAACTTGGATACACTTAATTATCTTGTAAACACTCTTCAATTAATGATTATTATTTTATCTCCAATGGTGCTTTATTAATGCGTTGAGCTGGCCACTAATTACATTATATGAGATTTCTAGTGATTCTAGGGTTTGGTGCTAGAAATTGAATAAATTGGGGATAAACCCTAACTTTCAATTCTCTTAATTAGGGATTGGAATTTTAGGGCTTTGGTGAAGAACTTGTTTTAATGCTATCTAATTGCTCTTGCCCTTTGGATTTAAGTGGTTTGAATTAATTAGATAAGAATTAGTTTTTCCATGATTTGGAAGACTATGATATCAGTTCTAAAAGACAATAGGTGTTTAAGTATATTTATGAGTGAACATAAGTGACTAAGTGGATTCCCACTATCCTAGAGTGCTTTTTTTATCTCCATTCCTACTAATTTAGTTTTTACTTGAAATTTTTACTGTTTTATTGCTCGGCTAATTAACAAAGCTTGCCTCTGGCTAAACCCCATTTACTGCTTTTACTCACTTCATTTAATACCGAGCTTAGGGTTATTGGATCAATTTTCTTTGTGGATACGACACTTGTTGTATTACAACGAATAGGTACACTTGCCTGCTCATTGCACATATCTATCCGCTTTAATGCTTAGATTTTGCACAACGCCCGCGCAAATTGCACACCCCTCTGAAGCTAAAGAAAAAGTAGAGGATGAAGAAGCTATAGACTTGGTTGTTTTTTTTGGGCTATAGCAAGCTTCTCCACCATCTTTGTGAGAGAGGATAGTGAGCCGAGAGATGGTCGGTAGGCTCAACGTGAAGGAGACCTGGTACTCTTGAAGTTCTTCCCTTGGGTTTAGACCATTCCTTGTGTTGCTAGTCATCACCTCTAGAAGTTCCATCCCTCTTAAGGTGATTTGGTCATGAATCTTTCTCAAGCTAAGGAGTTCACAAGGAGTCTATTTGCATTATCGAGACCGTTGAAGAAGGATAAGCATAGGGATTAGTCATCCAAACCGTGGTGGGAGAAATTCATCAACATATCCTTGAATCGATCCCAAGCATCATATAATGTCTCCCCCGATTCTTGGCAAAATGTGTTGATCTCTTCAATCATTGCCTTGTTCTACTTGTGGGGTAGTACTTGCATGGCAAGGAATTTCTAAGCCATTTGTGCCCAAGTGTGGGCTAACCTTGAAGGTAGACTCCTATACCTCCTCGATGCAGCATCTGACAATGAATAAGGGAAGAACTGCAAGCATATTCTCTCACTGACCCTACCAGCTTTACCGAAGGAGTTACAAAAATCGAGGAAGATACTTAGGTGATTGGGAGCCTCGTTAGGATTCGCCCCACTGAGTTTTCCTAAGTCTCGGACAGCAGCAGATGATAAAGTATGTTTTGAAAACCCATTGTCCGGCCTCTTGAGGTGTCAACTCCGGAAGGACTATGACTGAAGGTCTCCCTTTAGTGTCCAGCTCTTTAAGAGCTCGTTGTTGTGGGTTCCTATTGTCTTCTATTACCGGTGGTTCTTGCTCAACATGATTGGATTTTTCAAGGTTCTAATGGACCTCAGCAATGAACGCTCGAGTTCGGGTCTCGAACTAACAAGTGGAGATCCTTTTCCTCAAGTGTTTGGCATACACCGAGAAAACAAAAGGTACCTAAACCATACCAACACCAATTACACTACATTATTAGAAGAGATGAGTATAGAGAAATACAACTAAACACACAAATAACTAAGAAATAAATAAAACAAGATATAAAGATACACAAAAACTAAAATACCGAAACTAGGGAAATGATAAAAAACTATCATTTCCCAGCAACAGCGTCAAAAACTTGTTAGGGAAAAACTACTCTAAGCAGTAAAACCTAGCTACAATGGGCAAGTGCACCCAATTGTTGTGTAATACAACAAGTGTCGTATCCATAAGGAAATTGGTTTTTATATCTTGAGCTTCGGTATTAGTAGATTGCAATTAAAAACTGTAAATTGGGTTTAGCCTGAGACAAGCTTAGTGTTTGTAAACATAAGGAAAACAGTAAAATAGTGAACTAAAGTGGTTGGTTGGAATGGATGAAGAAGTAATCTAGGATAGTGGGTATCACCTAAATTGTCCAATTACACTCATAAACACACCCAATTTAGTTGCCTATTAGAGCTAAAATCATGATTCTTCAAATATTGGACTAATCAATTCTCACCTAATTAATCACACTTCCTAATTCAAGAAAAGCTAGAGTCACAAGATAGAATTAAAATCAAGCTCTTAACAATAGCCGTACATTACACTTCCATAAATCTAGAGCAATGCAAATTAGGGTTTATCCCTAAATTCCCAAATTCTAGCTCAAACCTAATTTCACTAGAAATGCAAGAAATGCCATGAGTGATCATTCCAAGACATTAATGAAGCTTCAATGGAGATAAATAAACTATATTAAAAGAGGTAAGTTTGCAAGTTACATTTGAGCATTTAAGGTTTAAATCCCATCCTAGAGCACAAATGAAAACTACTTAAACATAGAGAGGAGAAGAGTAGAGAGAGACTGAGAAGAATTCATTAGAGGTGGTGGGAAGCTTAGAGGAGATGAGCTGTTTTCTTCTTCTTCTTCTTCTTAAAATCACCTCTCTGTCTTGTGTTTTGGGGTGTGGAAGTGCAGAATAGGGAATGAGAATGTTGGGAAAATTTTCCGGCTTTGAAGCAGTGATTTCTACAAAATTTTGTTCCGACCGACCCACATGGGTCGGTCCCGTGAGTCGGTTGGACCTCTAAAGAAGATGGCACGTGAGCGGTTTTTAGTTGCGACCAACCCACGTGGGTCGGTCCATTCCAGTGGCTCCGGGCTGAGTTCGACTGACCCACGTGGGTCGGTCCTCCTAGGTTGGTCCGTTCCAATAGCTTGGAGACGAGCTTCACCGACCCACGTGGGTCGGCCGCCTAGGTCGGTCTACTTCCGAAGGGTCATTTGTCTATCGAAGGCTTTCCGAACTGCTCCGTCATTCTAGCTCTACTTCCCAAAGTTTTGCATCTTGGCTAGAAGGTGCATTTGGTCTAAAAACATGCCCAAATGAGCTTTTACCTATATTGTAACCAAAAGTGTATAAGTTCACCAATATTAATGAAATGCTCTATAAAGTGGTAAAATAGGTTAACAGTTGAATGAAATGAAGGTAACTAAAGACCCTATAATTACATTATTTCACCACTTATCATACATTGAGAAGAAGTTTCTTTGAATTTTGGAAATTTTGAAATTGTTTACAGTGAATTGATTTTCTAAATTTTTTCTAATGATTTTGAAAGTAGTAATGGCTGTTGAGTTGATTTTTAATTCATAAATATTTTCTCTCTCATCTTCTTTTTTCAGTTTGGAATCGAATGAAGAAGCAAAACTTTCAATCATTTTACTTATGAATGTTGAAATAAATGGTAGATTTTAGGAAGTTTATGAAGGATTTTGGGGGCTTTTTATTAAATGCTTTAGGATTTTGTGATAGCTTCTTTTTCTAGGTTTTGTGAAGGTATTTGGGGATTTTTATAAATGTTTTTGGCGCCTTTTTTTCATGAATTTTGGGCTTTATATGATGGGTTTTTGGTATTTCGTGATGGATTTTTTGGGCCCATTGTGATGGATTTTGGGCCTGTTATACCCAAAATTTTGACCCCCTGGTTAGGGTCTACGAGGTACTGGTTGTGAGAGGCATTTTAATCAAGCGGTGAGGGATCCGGCCCGATCGGCACGTTCCATGGCATGGGGAGCAGCTTCGTCACTTTCAGGGGAGTTTTGGTAATCTTTAAAGGCTCCTAAGACCTCTTGTAAGCTTTCTCTCTCCTCCAAAGGATGCCCAAATCAGCTTGAAAACGCTTTGATATTTTAACCCATGATAGAGGATGACATTTTAAGCATATGGCGTTGGAATTTTGATTTTTCGAATTTCCAATAATTTCTAGCAATTTCTGACTGAATCTGACAAGAAATTCAATTTAAAAATATTCCAACATTTAAAAAATTCGGTTCCACCTCAGAAAATTCATAATATCCATCCTTGACATGTGGTTAAAATCTCACAGCGGAATTCATTGGGGAAGTCACTTAATTAAAATATCAAAAAATCTTACTTTTACTAGATTTTCTTTATCTTTAAGAAAGTCTATATAAGGGGATAGGTTTTTGGATAAGAGGAGAACCTCATATGCTCAAGAACCCTAGAGAGTCAGAAAACACAGCCTCTCTCACTCTCTCTCACGTTTCCAACACCCGGCCACCCAAATCATACCGAAAATCCCCCGAAAATCACCATCTAAACACGTTTTCCAACCCCCAAAGCATCAATAGTCATCAAAACCCCACAAAACACCACCAAAACGTGAAGAACAGCAAGAACAACCAACAACCAGAAGCTTGGTTCGAAATCCTTTCGGGTCTGCCATCAACGAAGCACTCGACGAATCCCGGTGTGAAGAATCACCTTGAATTCGAAGGTAAAACAGGTTGCAACTCTACTTTTCTAATTCCCCACGACCTTATTAACTCTCTGTAAATTTTGGGCTCAAACTAACCTTCGTACGCTTCTGTATCGCTTTGTTTAAGCTTCTGTCCAATAACTTGTTTACTAAGTTTCGTGCTTAATTCGAACTCAAATTGAAAACTTTAAATCACTAACGTCTTGTACATCTTTCAGGCTACACACCCATAAAATTTGAGTCAAAAACACCTTCGGGAAACAGCCTTAACGCCGCCGTCCGAGGGCGGTCCGCACCCACGGACGTCATGTCCGGGGTCCCGGACTCTTGTCCGTAAGCCCGGACGCCCGGACGGACGGCGGCGAGATTTTTAAATTTTAAAAATTTAGGGTTTTCTAATAATGTCCGGGCCCACGGACGGTCTGTCCGTGGCCCCGGACTTTACAATTTTCTGTTTTCTGTTTTAATTCGACTTTTATTTTCATATAGGTTAACTAGGGTCCGTGGTCTCGGACATTAGGTCCGTGGCCACGGACGGAAACAAAATTTGACCTAATTCTGCCTCCGAAACCCAAGTTTAGGTAATTTTAATTTCCACTTTGTTTTTCTGTCAAAAAAATGCTAAAAAAACACAAAAAAACAGAAGCTCGCGCACTTAGGTTAAAACGACTCGTAATAAGCCGTAAATAAACCAAGTAGAGGAAAACGACCTAGGGAGGGTAATGAAAGTAATTGAACCCTAATTAGTCGAATATCAAGCCCCCGAACCCGAACTCTCCTTTCCTAATTTAATCTAGGTCAAAATTAGGTGGCGACTCATAATAGGTTCCAGTGAGCTAGCTTAGGTTTTAATAATTATTGTTATATGACATAGTTATTAATCTTAGGTTATAAGTGGACCTAAAACCCGATTAGATCCTGATCAACTTAATCACATAGGATAGGGTTTAAAATCGAGGCTCACAGACTGGCGACTCTGCTGGGACAAACTCTTAATTTAAACTTGTTTAATTTTAAGAAAGAGGGCTTAACTCGAAAATGTTTATTTATGGCTTTATTACTTTGTTTGTTTACTTTTTTGCGCACTTTAATTTCTGCACCTTTGCATCATATGAGAGCGAGGGTCCACGCAAACCAATTTCACCCCGGGACCCGTTTGAGGGTCCCCTGTCAGGGACTCACACCTTTAGGTGATGTGAATAAGCGGGGGAAAAGAGGAGGGTGTGTCTAACCACACCCCCTTAATACCTGGGCTTTAGCCCCAAGCGTTTTCCTGGCAGTGCCCTTACCAAGCCCAATGTTTGGTCAGTCAAAGACCCGACCGTAGACGCACACCTTCAGGTGATGTGAAAAAGTGGGGAAGCCCAAAGAGAATAGCGTGCAAGCCCTATTTCTTTGTGGTAACCTGGGCCCATGCCCCAAGCACCTCTCCGGATCGATCCATACCCGGTTTGATCAAAGCGTCTAGTGAGGACATGTTTGAACTTGTGTGGGCCTTGTTTGCTTGTATGTTTGGCCCACTACGCAGCCTAGAAATTGATAGGAACCTCTCCTACATCAACTCAGCCCAACCCGAATTGGTAGCTTTATGTTACGGCCCAGAGGCCCTGTTTGGTTTGTATGTGTGTCATTTGGGCTTCGGCCCAAAAGTTTAGACTTTGGTGATTTCTCTTTCAGCCTAATTTGAATTATCAATTTAGTTATAGGCCCATGAAAAACAAATCTACCTAAAGCAGTCCATAAGACATGAAAATCAATCAGGCTTTTCCATTTCGGCCCAAGGCCCATTCTAGTCTAGGTGAACCTTTTGTTCGGGCCCTAGCCCAAAGTCCTAGATCTAGGTGTCATACCTTTTAGGCCCACTCAAAACTATTGTTTAGGTTTCAACTCATTCGAATTCAAGATAATTTTTCATTCATTGTAGTTTCTGGCCTCAAGGCCCAACAGGAACATCAAACAAATCTTAGACTTCAAAGTTTCTCTCTCGGCCCAGTGGCCCATTCATAGTTCATATGGCTTCCTTCAGCCTGTACATATCACCTCCAGATTAAGGGCCTTCAGGCCCACACAGAGTCCAAGAAGAAGACGGTCACGGTCATCTTAACGACATCCTAGCAGTCAAGAGCTCGAGTCTTCAGCATGCCGACATCAGACGGTTCAGCAGAGTTCAAATTCAAGGGAAAGTTTAGGGATCCCATGCATTCTACTGCATAACTTGCTAAAACATTCATCTTTCAAATGCATCGCTCAAAGTTTTCAAAGAATGATCGTTTTTAAAACCACCGATAAGAAGCATCGATTTTTCATTTTCTTCCTCATGTTCACAAATGGATGACTTTTTCGAGTCTAAAGGTAACAAAAAAGATTTTATTTTCACACAAGTTTCTTTTGAGAAAATGGTTCATGAAATAATTATTTCTCGACAATGGCATGCAAAGACTTGTATTTTGTTTCCGAAATTTTGAACATGCCTTACCAAACCCCACAGCTCATCCCAAGACATCCAAATAACCCCCAAAGCGGTTCCAAATCCATATCTTTTAAATTGTTGTCATTAACCCCAAATCAATACTGGGGGCAATCTGAGTTTAGGTACGTCATCTTTCATCTTTCGTTTAAGCGTGTGAACTAGTCTCTAAGTGAAATTCACGAGAGTGTCTTGAGCGGAAAAACCATGAGTGAATGAGCGTGTCATTTTTACACGACTCCGGTGAGACCACATTCAAAGGTGAGGTGAACGGCATAACTTCGACCGAAGGAGATATTTGTTTTTAAATTTACTCTTAGATCTGCGAAAAGTAACAAAGAATGAATACACAACTATCAGGAATGACGAAGCACCTAGGTAAGCACCACATAACCAAAAGCTTGTAAAACCTGTCATTAAACCCTAGGCACCCCCACTGAGCCTTTCATATATCCCTTTTCGATATTATGAGCTCCACAAAATAACCTAGCAATGATGAATGCTCGACCCGGTGACCAAAGGAAGCGAGGAGCCTGACTCTCAGATAACATTCCATTAATCCAAAGAAGCAACGCCGCTATCAGCATGACGAAGTGATCCGCAAATGGTCCCAGAGTGACACAGGATCTAAAGAGCTCACATCAAAATAGCTCTCGAAGCCTAAAGCCGGGGAAACACAAGAAACCCGAAGGCAAAGTCAAGAAAGGATAAAACAAAGACAAAAGGCAACCCGAAGTGCCTCGAAGAATCCAAATGGCAGAAAGAGAAGAAGAGAAATGGTGTAAAGGACAACTTCAAAAGTCCAAGTCCAGAAGCTCGAAAACAACGTCAGCACAAGGCGGCTAGACGACTTCAAGACAAGGAAGATGATCCGAGAGAAGACGCAAGTTGCAGCTTCGGTCACCCACTTAAGCTCCACATACCTCAAATATCCCTCCATGGTCCCGTTGTCCTTCATCACACCCCATGGCCACGTTATAAGCTTTAAAGACTTCCGACTTGATAGTTGTGTGTCTAATCACGTGAAAGTAACAGATCAAATGCGTAAATCCATCAAATATCGAATTCAATGGTCTAGAAGTTGTGACCGTGAGCAGAAAACAAGTACAAGCATCAAACACGCTGAGTGTAGATTAGGAAGCACCACATCGAAACATAAGCCGGACCCTGTGAGGACGAGACTCGTTCTCGCGCTTAATCAAAGAAAACACTGGGGGCAATCGATCGTTTCGATCGATTGCCATGAACTGCTCAGCTTGTTGTCCTAAGGAAAAATACTGGGGGCAATTGTGGTTCCAACAATTGCCATGTCAACACCAATTAAAACCCAAAGCTCGAGCACCACCATCCCACCACAGGCACACATAAGTCCTTACCACACACAACACATTCTCAAGCCCGTCATTGGCTTGACCTCCATCCAAAATCACAACCCAATCCCAGGTCTGCCACAAATCCTGAACACCGGCAAAAGCCTTCAGCACCACAAAAACACCACACACTTCCACCAATGACATGTTCATTTTTCAAGAACAAATTGCGGATATAAAATTTTAGTCAGGAAATGATCATTTCACTTTCCTTTTTAGCAGAGTCTTCTCAAGCATTGCCATGTTTGACATATTTTTCAACATTTCTTATTTTGGCAAGCTTCCAAAAAACTATTTAGTTGCATTTTACAACTTTTGCATAACACCTCAACAATGCCAAGTTTGGCACCTTTTCCAACAGTTTCTGTTTTGAACGAGTATCTTTCATATATTTTGATTGCATACATTGCCATAATTGGCACTCCGGTATCATTTTTCATCACTTGCACGGAGACCATTATCTTTCTAACTCATTTTTTAGCTCGAGACCATCATTTTCAAGACTTTAGTACGAGACATCTTCATTCAGTGCGCGACCCAGAATCAGTGCGAAATCCAGTTTTTTTTTCATCCGTTTAGTACGAGACATCAGTGCGAGACCATGCATCTTCATCCAGTGCGAGACCAGTACGAGACCTAGTATCATTCAGGCGAGACAGTACGAGACAGAGCGTGATCTAAGTTGGGGCGGGCAGAGGCAATAAGTCCCCATCTTTATGTCAACTTGCTTGTGGATCAATGAATGGTGGGCAAAAGCAATAAGTCCCCAGGGTTTTTTACCAGGAGTTATCCTGAACACGGCTTGGGGGGCGATGGCAATAAGTCCACATGGGTCCAGCCAGGAGCATCGGCATGGTTTCGGTCGCCAGAAGCATCCGAGCATCATCAACATCATCAATATCATCAGCATTATCAGCATCATCATCAACATCATCAATATCATTAGCATCATTAGCATCGCTAGCATATCAGCATTCCTACCTACACTTTGATTGTAATTGATATGCACATCATCATAGCCACGTTTGGCACTTTCATAATCAACTTTCATCATGATCATTTGAATAAGTTTGCCTCCTTGCATCCGTCCGTACGAAACTCCTCGTCATAGACCAGAGATACAGATTCTCAGCTGAAGGTACAAATTCTTCAGAGATGCAGATTCTACAGGAAGGTGCAGATTCTTCAGAGATGCAGATTCTCAGCCAAAGATTCAGATTCACCAGACTAGATGAACTCAACCTCAGGCTCATCATGAACCCAGGTTCCTACCATTCCACTTAGGCACCCATAGGTCCTACTTTACATTCGTCAATTTAGGCACACATCACATCGATCTCATTACATCTCTTCTCAATTCCAGGTTCCCGACACCTTATAATGCTCGGCGAATCCATTCAACTTCAGGTTCCCGACACTTTATAATGCTCGCGTTATTCCAGGTTCCCGACACCTTATAATGCTCGGCGATTCCAGGTTCCCGACACACTTATAATGCTCGGCGTATTCCAGGTTCCCGACACCTTATAATGCTCGGCGTTGTCCCGTTTAATCTCAGGTTCCCGACACTTATAATGCTCGGCGTATTTCATTCGCTTTCAGGTTCCGACACTTTATAATGCTCGGCGTATTTCATTCGCTTTCGGGTTCCCGACACCTTAGAATGCTCGGCGTACTTCATTCCTTTAAAGGTAGTCAACGCCTTAGAATAGCTTGACATCATTCATCATATAGGTAGGTCAACGCCTTAGAATCGTTTGACATCATCACATTCATTATAGGTAGTCAACCCTTAGAATCGCTTGACATCATCACATTCATTATAGGTAGTCAACGCCTTAGAATCGCTTGACATCATCACATTCATTATAGGTAGTCAACGCCTTAGAATCGCTTGACATCATCTCATTCGTCATAGGTAGTCAACGCCTTAGAACCGCTTGACAGCATCTCATTCATTGTAGGTAGTCAGCGCCTTAGAATCGCTTGACATCATCTCATTCGTCATAGGTAGTCAGCGCCTTAGAACCGCTTGACAACATCTCATTCATTGTAGGTAGTCAGCGCCTTAGAATCGCTTGACATCATCTCATTCATTGTAGGTAGTCAGCGCCTTAGAATAGCTCGACATAACTTATCAGTTTTCTGATAACATGCAGGGTCTTGGAAACATTTGAAATTTTGGGGGTATCACTCAGGCATCAACTAGCCTTCTCACTTTCATTACAAAGTCTAGTTGACGGGGGGCAATCTGTTATACCCAAAATTTTGACCCCCTGGTTAGGGTCTACGAGGTACTGGTGTTGTGAGAGGCATTTTAATCAAGCGGTGAGGGATCCCGGCCTGATCGGCACGTTCCATGGCATGGGGAGCAGCTTTGTCACTTTCAGGACGTTTTGGTAATCTTTAAAGCTCCTAAGACCTCTTGTAAGCTTTCTCTCTCCTCCAAAGGATGCCCAAATCAGCTTGAAACGCTTTGATATTTTAACCAATGATAGAGGATGACATTTTAAGCATAATGGCGTTGGAATTTTGATTTTTTGAATTTCCAATAATTTTCTAGCAATTTCTGACTGAATCTGACAAGAATTCAATTTAAAAAATATCCAACATTTAAAAAATTCGGTTCCACCTCAGAAAATTCATAATATCCATCCTTGACATGTGGTTAAAATCTCACAGCGGAATTCATTGGGGAAGTCACTTAATTAAAATATCAAAAAATCTTACTTTTACTAGATTTTCTTTATCTTTAAGAAAGTCTATATAAGGGGATAGGTTTTTGGATAAGAGGAGAACCTCATATGCTCAAGAACCCTAGAGAGTCAGAAAAACACAGCCTCCTCACTCTCTCTCACGTTTTCCAACACCCGGCCACCCAAATCATACCGAAAATCCCCTGAAATCACCATCTAAACACGTTTTCCAACCCCCAAAGCATCAATAGTCATCAAACCCCACAAAAACACCACCAAAACGTGAAGAACAGCAAGAACAACCAACAACCAGAAGCTTGGTTCGAAATCCTTTCGGGTCTGCCATCAACGAAGCACTCGACGAATCCCGGTGTGAAGAATCACCTTGAATTCGAAGGTAAAACAGGTCAACTCTACTTTTCTAATTCCCCATGACCTTATTACTCTCTGTCAATTTTGGGCTCAAACTAACCTTCGTACGCTTCTGTATCGCTGTTTGTTTAAGCTTTTGTCCAATAACTTGTTTACTAAGTTTCGTGCTTAATTGAAACTCAAATTGAAAACTTTAAATCACTAACGTCTTGTACATCTTTCAGGCTACACACCCATAAAATTTGAGTCAAAAACACCTTCGGGAACAGCCTTAACGCCGCCGTCCGAGGGCGGTCTGCACCCACAGACGTCATGTCCGGGGTCCCGGACTCCTTGTCCGTAAGCCCGGACGCCCACGGACGGCGGCGAGATTTTTAAATTTTAAAAATTTAGGTTTTTCTAATAATGTCCGGGCCCACGGACGGTCTGTCCGTGGCCCCGGACTTTACAATTTTCTGTTTTCTGTTAATTCGACTTTTATTTTCATATAGGTTAACTAGGGTCCGTGGTCTCGGACATTAGGTCCGTGGCCACGGATGGAAACAAAATTTGACCTAATTCTGCCTCCGAAACCCAAGTTTAGGTAATTTTAATTTCCACTTTAGTTTTCTGTCAAAAATGCTAAAAAAACACAAAAAAAAGAAGCTCGCGCACTTAGGTTAAAACGACTCGTAATAAGCCGTAAATAAACCAAGTAGAGGAAAAACGACCTAGGGAGGGTAATGAAAGTAATTGAACCCTAATTAAGTCGAATATCAAGCCCCCGAACCCGAACTCTCCTTTCCTAATTTAATCTAGGTCAAAATTAGGTGGCGACTCATAATAGGTTCCAGTGAGCTAGCTTAGGTTTTAATAATTATTGTTATATGACATAGTTATTAATCTTAGGTTATAAGTGGACCTAAAACCCGATTAGATCCTGATCAACTTAATCCACATAGGATAGGGTTTAAAATCGAGGCTCACAGGGCCTTTTATGAAGGACTCTCGAAATTTTGTATTGATCAATTTTCAGATTTTTTTTTGAAAAAAGAATTCTGAATTCTAAAAATAGTTTTAAAAGTATTCTTGAAACTTTGAAGTCATTTTGTGTAATTAAAAGATGATTTTTATTTTTGAAAGTGATAAATTTTTTTTAACTTTTAAATGATTTTTTGAATTTTTCTATAAGGGCTTTTTGAATTTTAAAGTGAATTTTGAATTTTGATATGCTTTTTATTTTAAAAATGGTTTTAATTGAACTTTGAAACTTGTTTTTGAATTCAAGGAAATTTAAAAAAAAATTATTTCAGATTTTTGAAATTGGTTTTCTGATTTGTAGATGACTTTTATTTGTTAATTTCCTTATTAGTTTTCTGATTTTTTGTTTTGAAAAATATTTCTCAATTATTGTAAAAAATTTTGAACTTTGAACTTAATCTTGAATATGATTTTTTTCTTTTATTTGATTTAATTTTTTGAATTAGAGAATTAATTTGAATTTTGGAACTGATTTTTGTGCAAATAAAAGATTTCAAATTAATTTGATTTTAGAAATTGAATGAATTATTGATTTAGTTTTACCACTTAATTATAAATGAAATGAAAATTCAAAAGACCATTTTGAGATTATGGAGAGATTTTATTCCTTGGACTTGAAAAGAAATTTTGGAATGAGTAGTTGGAAGATTGATACAAATTTTGAATTAGAGGCCTTTTTGAGCGACTGGGGAATTTCAATAATTAATTATGAATTATGAAAGGGGCCAGATTGCAACATTTATATCTAATCGATTATTGATAATTAACCAGATTCCAACTGTCGAAATTCATAAAAAAATCTTCCTTTATCTATGGTTATAAAGATTTTTGATAAAAAAAAATTGCTTTATCAATTGGTCAAGGTTTTCCCATAAAACCAGGTCCTCCCAAATGACCTAGGGCACATCAAAAGTCAGAAGATACTCCCACAAACTCGCCTCGCACGTTTTGCTACACTCTTATATCAAAATCATACCGAAACTCCCCCGAAATCACACAAAATCATACAAAAACACAAATTTTGCTTTCTCCTCAAAGTTCTAATCACTAATCCACCATCAAACATACACAAAAATGTGAATAACCACAGAGAGAAGGCTTATCCATAAGCTAGAGGTCGAAGCCTAGCCGAAAGACAACCGACAAACCAAGAAAAGAATCTCGACATGGTGTGATCAAACTTTTTGGAGAACTCGAGTCAAGTTGGAAACCTAAAACATATAGTCTTACAACTCTCACATTCTCCCCATGTTAATCCCTTGCAAATTTCTGACTTTTGAGTGTGTTTGTTTGAGTTTTCTCAACTTTATGCATGTTTCCTTGTCGGCTAAGTTTTGTGTTAATTTCGGCTTCAAACTGAAATTTTTTAATCACTAACGTGTTTAGAATTAAATTGGGTACACAACCATAAAAACACAAATCAAAGCTATAGTAAATAAGTTGTCTGAGGGTGGTCCGTAACCACAGATTGTGTGTCCATTGCCCCGAACACCTTGTCCGGGCTACCGAACTGCCCACGGACGGTGAAGGGAATCAATTTTTGAATTTATCTTTAAATTTTAGGGTTAGGTCCATGGTCCTGGACACTTGGTCCGTGGTCTTGGACACTTAAAATTTTTAATTTTTGCACACTTTGAATTTTTGCTTAATTAGATAGAGTAGGGCCCATGGTCACGAACGACAAAAAAATTTGACCTAATTCGGCATCAAAACCTAATGTAGGTAGGTTTAGTTTCAGTTTTAGTTATAAAATGTCAAAAACATAAAAATACAGAAGTTTGCACACTTAGGTTAATTAGAATTTATAATAAGCCTTTTATGACATAAGTAGAGGAAAAATAGCTTCAAGGGCAGTGAAAGTAATTGAACCCTGAAAAGCTATATTACCAAGCCCCCAAACCTAAACTCTTACCTTTCCAAGTTTACTTATATAAGTCAAAACTTAGGTGGCGACTCCTAATAGGTTCCAATGGGTAAACCCTAGTTTTAATTATTATCGTTTTATAAATAGTTGTTAATTAAGCTTAGGTTATAAGTGGACCTAGAATCTGACCAGATTCTAATCAACCGAATCAACATAGGATAAGGTTCAAAAACCCAGGGTTCACACCAACCAGGAGCTCCAGAGTAGCAAAACTCACCAGAGTATCAGAACTCACCAAAGTAACATAACTCGTCCCAATTGCATAACTTACATCACTTGCAAAACTCACCCACGTTACAAAACTCACCAATGATTCCAACCGAATTGCAGAACTCACCTTACCCACACCAACAGATCCTTTTGAGATACAAATTTTAATTTTTTCCGATATGTAGATCTGAACCCTCCTAAAGTACGATCAACTTCCAAGGTAGTCAGTACCTCATTGCTCTACAATTTTTAGTTTCTCCAAAGTTTCAGGTGCTTTCGAACAACTCGGCGGTTCAAAATTTTCTTCAAGGCTTCTAGCTGTCAGCGCCTTCGAAAAGATTAACATATACTCATTTTATCCTAGGTAGTCAACGCTTCAGAACAGCTTGGTGCTATCAATCTGATTTCAACATAGTGAATTCCGACAGAGGAAACAAAGACTGTAAGGTCCGGGAAAATTTTGGATGTCACTCAAGCATCAACTAGTCATTTCATATATATTACAAAATCAAGTTAATCCGGGGGTGGGGGGTGGGGGTGGGGAGGGAAATCTATTATACCAAAATTTGACCTTGACGATTAGTTCAAACTCACATGGACATGGTTAAGGGTAAAATGATGAAAATGCATAAGGATGAAATTTTTCCAAATGTTACCAGGGTATTTTTGAAGCTTTCTATTTTATATGATTGTTCGACACATCAAAATGATCTCGAGCATCATATTTATCACAAATAGATCTTTTTCTAATTTTAGGATAGTTTTTATTTTGAAAACAAAACTTTTAATATTTACTATAAGATAAATTCCGTAAAAATGCCGCAAAACTTAAAAAAAAAAAAGAAGGCTTTCACTTACTAAAAATTGAATTTCCGTATGGAAAACATGTCTATTTATAGACACAAACCTGAAAAAAATCCGTTTGGACCCAAAGTCATTTTGGGAGGGAAAATTCAAACTTTTTTAAAATTTTATCTCTCATTCGAAAGTACCTAAATCAATTTGAAAACTTCTGAAATTTTTAACGCATGATAAAAATCATATTTGAATAAGAACCCGTCGGAATTTCAAAATTTTGATTTTCATTATTTATTTATGAATTGTTAAGGCATTGCAAGATTTTTATAAAATTACTCGTTTATTCAAATGACATGATTCTAATTCTCAAAATTCGTAAAAACCCTTTTATGTGCCACTTAAGTTTTATAATCAAATTCAACTCTGAAGTCAGTTTACTAATCATAGTAAACTTAGATCTCTTACCGAGATTTACTTTAATCTATTTCCTTTCGTATTTGCCTATATAAACAACACTTCACAATGATCTGATAATCAATTAGAAGTCGGAAGAAACTATCTATAAGTGCCTCTCACGAAACCAAGTTGATAGTCCCAAAAACTCTACCAAACTCTGCAGAAATCTCAAAAAACACGTTCTTTGATCTTCCATCAAAGTTATAACCACTAAACCGCCAATTAATCCACATATAAACATGAAGAACAGTCATTGAAGGTGTCACCATATGTTGTGTCCCAGTTTTTTTTTTTATTTCTGATTCGTAAAGGGAGCATAAGTTATTTTTCTATCTTGTGTTAGAAGGTTTATGACATTTCTGGATGTTAGTGTATTAACTCTGAGAGAGGATGGGAAGTGGTGTCATTTTGGCCTTTTTGTTAACTAATTAGAAATAGGAAGGAATTCCTAATTCCTGTTCTTTTCCATTCCACATTTCTGACTTCCCACTTTCTCTTTCACGTTCTTCCTCTTGCTCTGCTCTTCTCCCCTCAACTTTTCCCTTTGCTCCTTCCTCTCTTTCTTTTCCCCCTCCAAATGGCTAATCGTTGGAATTGTTCGCTTGTGAAATTTTGTTCGTCAATCGTTCCTTCGTCGAGTTTGAGTGGGGATTGAAACTGGTAAATTCCTAACTCCACAAATCTTCTATCCTAATCCCTAGCCAGGTTCCAATTCTACTGCTAAGCCTTTTGCGCTTCATCGAATTACCTTGTTGCTATGTGACCGAGCTTAAAAGAGAGAGAATCGCGAAGATAATGCAACAGAGTGTAGATTTCGAATATCAATCGTGTCCTTTATTGTGGGGTTGAACCCCTATTTATAACGTTTACACTGCTAGATCGAGGGTTGCCAGCCTGTCTTTCTATTTAATTGCCAGGCTGGCATTTGCATATAAGCGGGATATTTAACTACCCATCCGGCCGAATCACATTCCGGTCCGGCGATATTCCTTGTTCTAAGCTGCCCCTTCCAGTCACATGAGACCGGATGCTCTACCTTTCCTTACTCTCGTACTTTTTCCCTCTTCATCAGTCCCACAAGTTCTACTTATGATCCTCTAAACGTAAAAAGCAGAACTTTTTTTTTCTTCAATTTGCTCTTGCTCTCTTTTATGGCTTTCCGGATTGGCTTTCTCCCGACTCACTTTATTTCGGTCTCCCTTCCCTAGTCCCACAAGTTTTCCTTGCTTTTTCCTCTATTTTTTAAAAGGAAAGAAAACTTGTCCGTGCCTCGCTCCTTTTCGATGTAGAATTTTCGGAAGCGCTTTACGTCAGCGTCCCTTTTCCAGGAAGATGCAGAGTCCTTATCCTATTGATTTTTATTGGCCGAGCGGGAACCGTTACCTTTTCAAAACTCCAGGTTTTATATTTGACACCTTCTCTCTCCCTTACCCACTTCAGACTTCACCGTTACCTCTTTACGTTTCGTTTCCGAACTTCTTCTCCACCTCTCCTGTCTCACTGTTTCCCTTCGCTCATCTTCCCCGATGGCTTCTTCTAGCTCGAAGAAGAATAAAGCAGCGGCAAATTTTGTTCCCGCAAAAGAGGCGATTCAAGGTACCTTTTCACCCCAGGGGTTTCGCCCCTCCTATTTGAAATCTTCCGCCCCTTTTTCTGCCGATCGGGAGCCTTCTTCATCCTCCTTGGACACTTCCTCCCTTCTCTCCTGCTTAAAGGATGTCGAAGTCCCACTGGGTACTCGTATCTATCTTCCTTCTTCCGATTCGCACCCCCACGACGATTTTGGGCTTGGATACGCCGTTTATGCGGATTTTTTCTCTCGTGGCCTGACCGTGCCCCCTCACCCATTCGTTCTGGGCTTTCTAATTCGGCGTTGCTGCGTGCTTGCTCACCTACATCCAAAGGCGATTTCCTACCTTCACGCCTATGTTCTGCTTTGTGAGGAGAACAAAATTCGGGTGGAAGCAACCGAGTTCGCCCAATTCTATTCTACAAGGGACGATCCTGATAGCCTGACGATCAAGGCAAAGGCTGGCTTTTCTCTTTTCGATTACAAGAAAGCGTCTTCCGGGTGGAACTCCCGATGGTTTGTCATTGTCCCACCATCAGGTCGATTTTTGGGAGTTCCTTACTGCTCCTCGATCCCGAAAGGCCAATTCAGCTGCCCACCTTCCCCGACGCAAGAAATGCCCATCTCGAAGATTCTGAAGATGGTAAGCATCAAGCAACCTACAGTTTCCCAATTCTTTACCCCGGCGCGCCTGGTTTCACTTAAGAAATATCACAGTAAGTTTTGCTTAATCAATTTTACCTAAATCCTTTACCTTTTTGGTATTCTTACCTTTTGTGTTGCTCTGGTAGATTTCTTTTCTAGAGGAGATAAGGTGGGGCCCTTCAATAGTTGGAATTTTGTTAACTTTAAAATGGGCGATGAACAAGTTGATTTTTACGCGTCTGTTGATGCGGCTGTCGATGTGGCCACAAGACTCCTTGGGACGCTCCTTCCTCTAAGAAGAGACAAAGAGGTGACAGCGACAAGGATCGATCCGGCCAGAAGAAAAAGAGAACTACTGAGTCCCCAGCCCGATCGTGCGGTGATTTGCCAGGTACTCGGCACGTGAGTCCAGGGTCTGGGCGTCGCGTCTTTCTCCCTCTTACTCCCGATTCAGGCCTGAGGTCTATCTCTCATTCAGGGCAGGGGTCTGGTCACCCAACTCCTATTTGTGAATTGTTTCCTGACTTGGCAAGATACTTTGTTCCGATCTGGCTCACGGTGCTGTCTTGGAGGAGACTAACCTACGTATTGCTCTTTCTTTATTGCGGGAAACTCTTGCCTTCCCTTTTTGTACATTCTTTGCTGACCCTTCTTCTCTTAGGTTCTCAAGGCGCACCCATTACTGTTTCTGACAACGAGGTTGCTTGCGGCCCGGCCCTTCCCACTGCTGCTATTCCGGCTCCCGGAACCCAAAGATCCCGGAAGAAGACCGTATCAAAGCCGAAGACTGTCGTAACGGAAATCTCCGAAGTTGTACATCGTCAGCCTTCCGGCGAAAAGGATGTCATGATACCCCCGCATGCTTTGTCTGATTTGGAAGTTTTGTTGCGGCAGGTACAAGCTGCTCACAAAAGGGAGGTGGATTCCCTTACCTCAGACAAGGTTTATTTTGCGGACCTGAAGACTGCTCTTGAGAAAGAGACCGAGTCCCTTGAGATGGACAAGAAGGCTTTGACCCAACAGAATGAGGCTTTAGTGGAAGACAAAGCCAAACTCATTCAAGAGCTTACTAGATTGGCCGAGGAAAAGGACGCCCTGGACGAGCAGACTCGGACCGCCTTTGATCAAGAGAAGCAGTCCCTGATGGATGAAAACACGGCTCTTTCCGCCGATAAAGCTGCTCTTACGGCCGAGAAGGCTTCTTTAAAGGAAAAGGTGAAGGCTTTAGAGGAAGCCATGGCCTTCCTTCAATCCGAGAGTGCTAAGGTCCCGGCAAAGGGTGAGTTTCATTGGTCTCTTTCTGGTCGTTTTCTATCCTTATGCTTTTATTCTTACCGATCCTGCTTATTTTTTTCTTTTTCAACCAGATTCTGAGAATCTTCTAAGACATGTTGAGAACTCAGCAACCGTATCGACAAGCTGAATGAGGAACTTTCTGCTGCGGGCTCTGATCGCGATCTTTACCGAGCTCAGGTCCTACAGCTCGAGGAAGATGTTGCTAAGCATATAGCCTACGCCCGTCGGACCCAAGAGGAGCTGAAGAAGCAAGGAACCATCATCGCCCACTTGAAGAAGACTTTTGGTTCTCAGAGCCGGAAGATCACTAATGTTTGTCGCCAGACCATCTCCAAGTACTTTCTGAAGAGAGGGGAAGTCTTGGATGACGATTTGTATAGTGAGCTGGAGTTCGACAATGTTGCTCGAAAGAGCAACTTCCTTAAGGATTTTGAGAAGTTCGGTCGTCTCCCTGGTGAGACAGTCTTTGGGCCGGTCAGGCTTCCTTCCTTCCTTCTGATAGCGGTATGCGCCAGGGGGTTGCTGGCTCTCATCAGGCCGATGGAAAATCTAATTCTGCAGAGAGCGTGTCCGCTGCAAAGAAGCCTGCTAAAGAATAGATGCTTTTCAGAAAAAGTGATTTCTTAGTTTAGGGGTCTTGTATAGTTGTATTTTGGGTTACTACTTTGACAATGTTTTAATGTTTTTGCCCCTGCCACTACTTTTGTACTTCTTAATTGATTCAAGTTTCTTTCTGTGGGTTGGCTTTATATATTTCTCATTTGGATTTATCCGGAGCGACCGGACTTCCAAATGCTTTATAAGCCTCCTTTTGTTCATACCAAAAGTCCTTATATTCTCGCTCAGTTTCATTTTTAAGAAGATTTCTAGACACTATAGGCACGTCGGCCAGATGGTACATTTCAAGGCATGATAGCCTGTAGGCACGCTGGCCGGATGTTACATTTCAAGGCATGATAGCCTGTAGGCACGCTGGCCGGATGGTACATTTCAAGGCATGATAGCCTGTAGGCACGCTGGCCAGATGTTACATTTCAAGGCATGATAGCCTGTAGGCACGCTGGCCGGATGGTACATTTCAAGGCATGATAACCTGTAGGCACGCTGGCCGGATGTTACATTTCAAGGCATGATAGCCTATAGCACGCTGGCCGGATGGTACATTTCAAGGCATGATAGCCTGTAGGCACCTGGCCGGATGTTACATTTCAAGGCATGATAGCCTGTAGGCACGCTGGCCGGATGGTACATTTCAAGGCATGATAGCCTGTAGGCACGCTGGCCGATGTTACATTTCAAGGCATGATAGCTTGTAGGCACGCTGGCCGGATGTTACATTTCAAGGCATGATAGCCTGTAGGCACACTGGCCGGATGTTACATTTCAAGGCATGATAGCCTGTAGGCACGCTGGCCGGATGGTACATTTCAAGGCATGATAGCCTGTAGGCACGCTGGCCGGATGGTACATTTCAAGGCATGATAGCCTGTAGGCACGCTGGCCGGATGGTACATTTCAAGCATGATAGCCTGTAGGCACGCTGGCCGGATGGTACATTTCAAGGCATGATAGCTTGTAGCACGCTGGCCGGATGGTACACTTTTGTTTTTAAAGAACACTTTATTTTATTGATCTTGTAAAAGTTTTTTTACACATAAAACTTTTTAAGGCATTCAGCATGCCAAGAGTGAGGCAACTCGCATCCTTCACTGTTTTTCAGGCGGTAGGAGGCTCGCCCCGTCCGCCGTTGTATTATAAACCGTCCCTCCACTGGGGTTCTAATTTCTTCGGCTGTTTTACCTCGCGAAGAACCAGTTCACCCGGAGCGAAACCCCTTTCCCTTGTTTTGGCTAAAATATCTTTCTACTTTTGCTTTATCCCTTTCCATCCTTACTTGGGCCATGGTCCTGGTCTCTTCAAGCAGGTCAAGGCTGTCTTTTACCCCTTCACTGTTGTTTTCCTCATCAAAGGATTCCCACCTAATTGATGGGACTATAATCTCAGCCGGAACAATCGCTTCCAGACCGTAGGTCAATCTGTATGGAGTTTCTCCAGTTGGACCTTTTTCGGTTGTTCTGTAGGACCAGAGAACCTGAGGTAGCAATTCCGCCCATCCCCCTTTTTTGCTGTCTAACTTCCTTTTTATAGCTTTGACAATTTGTCCATTCGCATTTTCTACCTGGCCGTTCGCTTGTGGATGAGCGACCGATGCGAACCTCAAATCAATCTTCCATTCTTCACAGAATGCCCGGAAGCTATTACAGTTGAACTGAGCTCCATTGTCTGTTACTATTATTTTTGGGATTCCGAATCTGTAGACCACATACTTCCAGATAAAGTCCTGTGACTTTCTTGCGGTAATAGATACCGTTGGCATGGCTTCCACCCATTTGGTAAAGTAATCAATGGCCACATAAATGAATTTATATCTTCCGGAGATGCTTCCGGGAAAGGTCCAACGATATCCAACCCCCACATGGCAAACGGGATTGGGGATAGTATGGTTTTTTAGTGTGGATGGGGGGTTGTGTATTTTGTGCCCGTGTTCCTGACATTTAATGCACTTCTGTATATATTCCTTCGAATGTTCCCTCATTTTTGGCCAATAGTATCCTAGCCTTAGGATTTTGTGAATTATTGCCCTTTCTCCTTGGTGGTTCCCACAGGTCCCCTCATGTAGCTCCTCCATGAGCCTTGGTCCCTCCTCTATGGTAACACACTTAAGCGCTGGTCTCGCGAATGATCTTTTGTAGAGCTGTCCTTGCTCTAAAAGAAAGATGCAGCCCTTCGCCTTGTTTTTTGCCGCTTCTTTCTCATCTTGTGGCAAGTATCCGCTTTGTATGTACTTAACAATGGGTGTCATCCAAGACTTGGCTATCGTGTCAGATTCAATGGTGCATACTCGGATCTCCTCCAGACTTGAGTTCGCCTTTATTTCCATCCAGACTTTACTGGGCATTCTCTCGGCCATACTGGCTAATTTAGCCAACGCATCGGCCTCTATGTTTTCTGCTCGGGAAGATGTCTTAATTCGCATCTCTAAAGTTCGCCTTTGTCTCTTGGACTTTGGCCAAGTATTTTCCAAGCTTCTCCTCCTTGACCTCGTAAATGTTATCGTTTTGTCGCGCCACTAGCATTGAATCTGAGTATATTTCCAATTCTGCATAACAACAAAGAGGTAAGCCCCATTTTCCCCCTTTTGGAGGTATGTAAAAAATTTCTAAGGACACAAATGAGAACTACTGTCTTATCATAAGAAAACCTGTTGCCCCTAAGGCAGTGGCGACTTCCAAACCCGGTATGAGGGCTTCATACTCTGCCTCATTATTCATTACCTCAAACTCTAGCCGGAACGCAAAGTTAAGAGTTCTTCCATCTGGTGTTTGGACCACTATTCCGGCTCCTGCTCCAGTCTTACATCGAGCTCCGTCACTAAGATGACATGTGGGTTTGCAGGTTCTCTCTGCCTTTGGGCAAAGGTCGTCTCGGTTATAAAGTCTGCCAAAGCCTGTGCTTTTATGGCTGTTCGAGGAGAAAATGAATTTCATACTGGGTGAGTTCGACCTTCCAACTAACCATTCGCCCAGATGCATTCGGGTTGTTTGCTATCTGCTTTAGAGGCCAATTTGTTCTAACAAATATCCGGTGTGACTGAAAATAAGGTCGAAGCTTTCGGGACGCAACGACTAATGCAAACAATATTTTTTCGATGTTGGTGTACCGAATTTCCGCTGGGGTTAAGATTTTTCGGTGTAATATACTGGTATCTCTTTTTTCTCTTCCTCCATTATTAGCACGGCCGCCACCACCCAATCTATGGCAGACAAATAGAGATATAAGTCTTGACCGGGCGCCGGAACACCCAATTTTGGCAATTCTCTGAGCATCTCCTTGATCCTTTCAAAGGCTTCTACACATTCTTGACTCCACTGGAATCTCTTGTTTTTCCTTAGAATGTTGAAGAATGGGATTGACTTCTCTTGGAGTTTTGAACAGAATCTCCCCAAGGTCGTGAGTCTTCCATTTAATGCTTGCACATCTTTAATGTTCATGGGTGGCGATAGATCGAGAATTGCCTGGGTTTTTTCGGGATCCACCTCAATCCCTCTTTGCCGACGATGACCTAAGAACTTCCCCTTTGTAACTCCAAATACACATTTTTTCCGGATTTAGCTTGATTTGGAATATGTCCAGTGTCAAAAGTTTCCTTCAGGTCTTCCATGTGCTGTGCCCAAGAATTGCTTCTCACCACAATATCATCAACGTATGCCTCCACGTTTCGGGCTAATTGTTGTTTGAAAACTTTGTCTATCATTCTTTGGAAGGTTGCTCCCGCATTTTTAATCCAAAAGGCATTACCTTGTAGCAAAAGTTTCCGGCTGAAGTAATAAAGGATGTTTTTTCCGAATCTTCTTCATTCATCCTTATTTGATTGTATCCCGAGAATGCGTCCAAGAAACTTAAGACAGAACTTTGAGCCGTTGAGATGACTAATCTATCTATTGATGGCAATGGGTAGAAGTCTTTGGGACATGCTTTATTTAGGTCCGTGAAATCTACACACATTCTCCATTTACCATTTGACTTTTTAACCATTACAACGTTGCCAGCCACTTGGGATAAGACACTTCTCTGATGAATCCGGCCTTAAGCAGTTTTTGCACCTCAGCGCGTGCCGCAAGGTCCCTTTCCTCTCCTATTATTCTTCTTCTTTGCCAGATGGCTGGTGCTTCGGGTCCACCCGTAGGTCATGCCGGATAACGCTTGGATCTATTCCGGGCATGTCATTCGTACTCCAGGCAAACGTTGTCCTTCTTTTTTCCAGGAATCTCATCAGGTGAGTTTGCTCTCCATAGCCGAATGCATTCCCTATTTTAAAAAATTTAGAAGGTCAGTTTTTAGGTGTACGTCTCTTGGTGAGTCTTTAGAAGTTCCACAACCTTCTGTACTTTGATCCGGCTCTGGTGGGAGGGGTAGTTTTCCCTTGAATTCCTTCTGATCCCACCGTTTTAACCATTCCTTCTTCCGGCATACCCTCCATGATGCGGACTTCACAGATTCGAGCCATCCTTTGACTTCCTTTTATGGTTACCACCTTTCCAGCCCTGGTTAATACTTCATTTTTAGGTGGTGAGTGTTGGATGTGCTTGAAGGCATTAATTCCCGGTCGACCGAGATACATATTGTATCCGGAAAGTCCCGGCACAATGAAAGCTGTAAGTTTTCAGTTCTCCGCTCGTCTCCTAGTCCCAATGTTATGGTGAAGTCTATGCTCCCTGAGGACCTGGTGGAAACGCCCCCAACAAAGCCTCCGAGGACCGCTGAGTATGGCTTGACTTTACTTTCCGGGATTTCCAGCTTTCTAACTGCCTCGGCGGAAATGACATTCGCTCCAGCTCCGCTATCTATCAAGATTCCTTCCATCATCCTGTCATTTACCTGCGCCCGAATGACAAGTGGATCGTTGTGGGGATATAACACCCCCTCTTCGTCTTCATCTGTGAAGAAGATCTGGGGAAGACTTTCTCGTTTGGCAATTTTTCTTTCCGGTAGTTCTTGATGTACCGCATGAATATGTCTTTTTCTTTCGTTTGGAGTCAACGGTCCTACCTCTGAAAAGAGACCTGAGAATTTACTTAAGAGAAAAAGTTTATTAGACTCCAATTTTTTCCGGAAGGGAACTACCGGAAGATTTTTACAATATACGTTTTCTCTGAAAGAAAGAGAGAAAAGACCGATTACACAGCTCTCGCCTTATTACCGACATGACTGGACCTTCCTAATACTAGAGAAACAAAAACTTCTTCATCCTCTTACAAACCTGAGATCATACCGACTGATTTGCCGTGGTTTAGCTCAGGGTGGATCTCTTCTTCCTGGTGATTTCGAGAGGTGAACTGATTTTGCCTGCCATACTGCTTCTGCTGGCCTGCCATCTGCTTTCCCTTGCCTTTCTTTTCTTCTTCGATGACCCTCAACTCTTTGGCCAAAGTGGCGCAATTTGCGGTTCTGTGACTTTTGCAGCCATGATATTCACAGAAGGCTACCGGAATCTCCCCTGGATAAGGCTTCTTTGGTGGAGGTAGATATCCTTCTTTGACCGCCGCCGCATACCTGCCCGGATCGATCTGAACAGCGACCCTGGCATTCTGAAACTGAGGTCCCTGGGATGGAGCTTTGTAGTAAGGCTTGTATCTTGAGCCTCCCCCGGATGAACTCCCTGATACGTTGCCGGATGAGCCATTCCCATTCTGTCCCCCTTTTTTATCGTTAACCGCCTTGAAGCTGTTTGCCAAATCTCTGGCCTTATTTTCCGCCACTTCTGACTTTAGAAACTCATGAATCATTTCAGCTAGCTCTCCATGGGTTTTTGGGGCTTTTGTTGCGATCTTCCCGGCAAGCCTTGGTTGTGCTAGCCCGTTTCCGAAAGCCTTGATTAGAATCTTCTCATCAATGTCGTCGATTTCGGCTACTTGCTTATGAAACCTTTCACTGAATTCTTTCACCGTCTCTCCCTTTCGCTGCTTGAGATCCATTAGTTCTATTGTTTCTTTCTTGATCTTTTTGCTTGCAGCAAAATATTGTTGGAACTCCTCAGTCAATTGCTGAAACTTGAGATCGACTGGGGGGTCTTGTTGAGATCCAACCGAGTGCCCTTTGGATAATGTTCCCGGAAACAAATTGCAAAGAGCGAGAGAACTTATCCCCTGCGTGTTCATTGCGAACATAAATTTTTTAACGTGAAGAGCAGGGTCCCCCGTTCCATCGTACTTCTCCACCGCTGGTGCAACGAAGTGGGGAGGAAGTTTTGCCTTCCTGATTCTCTCGGAGAAGGGGTAAAGAGTCATGTCAATCGAATCATCCTCTCTCCTCGCTGACGATCAGAGTTTTCTCTAAGCTGCTTTTTTTCGGCTGTTGCTCGCTTCGGAGCCGCGGTTCTTGAGCGATTCAAGCGCCTCGGTCATGTCCTCCCATTTCTTCTGGTATTCCTCATCTCGCTGCATCAGTTCCTGCTGCAAGACTTCATTCCCCTCCACTATCCTTTCATCAATGGTTCTGACTAGGCTTTTCAGCATCTCCTCCAACGCTTGCTTGGAGATCGCGTCTTCAGCCTCCACTCTGTTGTTTTCGGTCATTCCCACATTGTTGATCTCGCCATCAGGTCGGGGTGTCTTTCTTGTTCTTGGGGCCATTCTTACACGTGTACCTTCTCCGCTTACACCTGCAAAAGACACAACCTCAAAGTTTCAAGGTTTCATTGTTTCGTTCATAATCAAACTACCTCCGGTGGACTCGTGGTTGCTAAGAAAGATCTTGAGCCATTTGATTCCCACAGACGGCGCCAAAATGAAACTGGTAAATTCCTAACTCCACAAATCTTCTATCCTAATCCCTAGCCAGGTTCCAATTCTACTGCTAAGCCTTTTGCGCTTCGTCGAATTACCTTGTTGCTATGTGACCGAGCTTAAAAGAGAGAGAATCACGAAGATAATGCAACAGAGTGTAGTTTTCGAATATCAATCGTGTCCTTTATTGTGGGGTTGAACCCCTATTTATAACGTTTACACTGCTAGATCGAGGGTTGCCAGCCTGTCTTTCTTTTTAATTGCCAGGCTGGCATTTGCATATAAGCGGGATATTTAACTACCCATCCGGCCGAATCACATTCCGGTCCGGCGATATTCCTTGTTCTAAGCTGCCCCTTCCAGTCACATGAGACCGGATGCTCTACCTTTCCTTACTCTCGTACTTTTTCCCTCTTCAGGGATTTAAGAGTGTGCGATGTGTGGTCCATCGAGTCGTGCGGGTCTTCGGATGGGAGATAGGTGGTAGATGGATTTGGTTGTGTGATCACCCACGGGGGTTTCTGCTTTTGTTTCTAGTTTCTGATTGTGTGGCTTTGTTCTCTGATTCGTGTGAATCTGACTTATTTTGGAATTGCAATTTCATTTTGTCAAAACCCCGTGGGAGTGTTTTTCGATTTACGTATTTTGATATGAAGAAATCTGTATATTTCAATTGTGATTTGTGCTTTTGTTCTCACCATTTTCTGCTTCAATTTATGCAACTTTGCTGTATCAGGACTTTCATTCGAACGTCTCTATACGGTTTGACGATTTTACTGTGTCCATGTCTGGACGGTTCCGAGAATTGTAGTTCGGCTTGTGTCTGAACATGTAAGTCCACGCACAAGTACAAACACCGTGTACTTTGTTTTTCAGACTCTGTTCGGACTTGTAGGGTCAGACAGATCTCCGGACGTTTTGAATGGTTTTAAACCCGACATGCGTCCAGACTTGTATGTCCAGACACATGTCTAGACGTGTGTAAATTGATGTTCGGCGTGTGTTCGAACTTGTAAGTCCTGACTCATGTTTGGACACCTTTGTTCAGTGTCACGGCGTGCGTTCGGACTTGTAGGTTCGGACGTATGTCCAGACACACGTCTAATTTTGCCTATAATGTTCGTTTGAGCTCCGTTTTGACTTCTTTTTATGGGGAAATGATCTCTTAAGTGTGTATAATTTATTTTGACATGATTTTGCATGTGTTTATATGTATTTATGTTTTGAAAGTGCTTTGTTCTATTTATGACCTTTGAATGGCTTTGAGAGTATGATTTCAGTTTTTATACCCGTTTGACGTTTTGTGCTTTGATAGACTTAGTATAAGACGTCTATTTTGGCAATGACTTCTGCTTCGTTTGTAAAGCTTTTGTGCTTTGGTGTTCGTAATCCTTAAACACCTTCTGTTATGAAAGATTAAAGCTTTTGTTTAGGGGACATAGTTACATAGCTTCTGGGTCGTGGATAGTCGGGTCTGGCTATCCCGTAGCATGCTGCGCAGGATATCCTTCTGTATTTTATTCCTTGGGTTTCCTAGGATGATTAGCGACTGACGGGTCTAATAGATGTCTTTACGACTTATGTTGTGGGATCTACTAATCCATAGGGCTTACATTGCCCTTCTGACATGTCAGCTGGTTTTTAGGGTCCCGCTTCTATTTTCTACAGTTATCTGTTGTGAACCACTCTAAGTGATTCCGCTCTGTTTATGAACGTTGTACTTGTGAACATTATGTGACCGTGGTTTTTGATTTGCTCTATTTCTGCTTCTGTTTAGCTAACTTCTGATTTTGTAAAGCTTTCATCTTCTGAATGTCTTCCGCTGATTTAGTGTCTGTTATGACCATCGCTTAGCTCCATCTGTTTTGGACTTATGTTTACTTTGGAAACTCTTCTATTTTGGATTCTGATTCTATTTCGCTAAGTGCCTTTGTATATAAGTATATATATATATATGTTTCGTGAACTGTTTTGAGCATGCTCGGCTGATGAAGTTTATCACCTGCTCAGTTGTGGTTTGCTCACCCTATTATTTTGACTAATTTACAGGTTTTAATTGGTGTCTTCAACTGTTATCTTTTGGGTTTTGAATTCGGATTGGTATTTGTATGTTGGCTTGAATCCCATTTGTATACCGGCTTCCGTTATGTATTTTAGCTACTCCCGCTCTGTATATTTAGCTTCCGCTCTGTAAGTTGTATGAACAAGTGCTGTAATCGTTATCTGGTTAATAAATGAGAATTTTGATTCTGTTTTTGAAATACCCCAAACCTAAGTATTATAGGTAAACATTAGTTTATGATGTAACAAGGCTAAAACATGCCCTAGAAACATTGGTAGACAATTTAAACCAAATAAAACACAAGAAAACACCATAAAGTCAATTTAAGCAAATACTTGCTCTAGACTTGGTGTAACCTTGATTAGGACCCAGAGGTCATTCTTAGACCTTATTAACATGCTAATGAACATGTTAAATCAATTACCAGAGAAAAAACAAAGCTCAAAAACAAGTTTAAACACAAATTGTGCTTTAAGGAGTCTTAAAGCATGTTTTTGAAAAATTGTCTTAGAAATGGGTTTCGAGTGGCTAAATGCCCATGATTACACCTTAATCAACATGTGTACTAATTAGTATCACATTAGGAAGCCTAAATCAATGAGAAACCAAAAATTTCACAAATGTGTGCACTAATTATGAATAGTGCCCAAATAGTAAAAATTTAAGCCTTTAATCTCTTTTAAGTGGTCAATGGTCAAACTAGCCCCTAAATATCATAAGGGCGCCGGTTTTTACATGGGGAAACACCACCTAACACATTCAGAATGCTTAAACGAAAGGATAGAGCGAGGAAGTTCACTATTTGAAAAAGTAACAAATATCTCACCTTACTTTACTTCCTACTCTCTCTCTTCTCCTCTCATTTCTTTTCCTCCCAACCGACCACCACCTGCATCCTCTCTTCTTCCTCATGTAAATGAGAAGAACTCCATTGTTCTTCATTCTCTTCAACTTCAAATGCTTGCCAAATATAACTCCAAGCTCTAAATCAAAAGCTAAGCACATATTTGTCTTAGTTATACCAAGACCTTCAATCCTCTATTTTCAAAATTCCAAAACCAGAAGTTGGACTCCATTGAAGGAGCTCCATTTGAAGGGGGGAAATCATATTCAAGAGCTAGTTTACACTCTCTTTGGTTTAAGGTAAGAAAAGCTTCAAAAATCATCATTTTCTTCCATTTTTCAATATGGCTGAAAATTGCCTCTTAATATGGCTTGTTTTACTCCTTGTTCTAGCCTTGATTCATTCTTCAAAAGACTTAAGGAGGTCTTGCCTTGATTCCTTATCAAAGTCTACTCCAAATTCCTAAGGTAAACATCCATTTTGTGCATTAAGCACTTCTTTGTAATCAAGAGTAATTCCATGAGTTTAGGCATGTTCCTCAGTACTCATTACAATAATTTAATGTTGGTTAGAAGGTTAGCAAAGGAACTAAGGTCCTTGGCCGAAATCCAAGCAAGAAAACCAAAGGAGGAATATGAGGGAAAGGCTTGAAACATAAGGTAAATTGCTTGCCTTAATGTAATTTAGTCTCTTAAGGAATGGTGTTTATATAGATACCAAATGTAGCTTAAAGCTTACATTATATAATGGGTTATATATCCTAGGAAAAGAATATGAACAAGCTTATGAACTTGTGATTAAGGAGCCAATGGTATATGAGTTAGTAAAATAAGCATAAGGTGGATTATAAGAGTATTTATAATTGCTATGAGATTGAGTGTTGTGTAATTGCAGTTTGAAAGCTTTTATATGTGGGAAATTCAGTGTTTAAGTTTAAGTCATTTAAGGGCCTAAGAGCCATGTCATTTAAGAGCCTTAGTGCTATGCAATTTAAGATTATTGCACTATATTGAGTTTGTTATGAATGGTTTGATTTGGGTGAGAAATATCATGAGAAAGGGGTTTGTTGAGTGAGAAAAACTATGCTTTGGGTATAATAACATAGTAGGGAAGCTATGTCAAAATTCGGTTGAGAAACTAAGTGTTAAAAGTGTTTTAAGGAGATATTAGGACCTAGAAAGTACTAGGAAACATTTAAGGAGATTTTGGTAGAAATGACTAAACTAAAGTGTTCTTGAGGATTAGGATGACCTAGTGTTTATTAGGAGGAGTTTGAGGTTGAATGGGTGAATTAAACACACCATGATTGAGATATAAGTTATGTATTGGATGGGGCAAAATTTTGTAGGAGAATGTTGTAAAAATGTTTTGAGAGGTTTAGGTGTGAACTAGTAAGTATAACCTTGATGGTGATGAGAGGAACCTAGAGTGGTCAAGATGAAGGAGAATAGATGTAAGGTGTTAAGAGTATGATTAGTAATGCATATATATATGTTGAAGTTGGGAAGGATGAGAAGAAAGTGTAAAGGAGAGGAAATTATGCATGGAGATGCAATATGACTTTGAGAACTTTGAGTAGCTTGGGTAAAGGAGATAAGGATGAATAATGATGCTTGAGGAGTAGTTAAGAGGGTTGAGAGGAAACACTTTGGTTAGTTGAGGTTTTAGGTAAAATCTACATGTTAGAATGTAGGAAACTAAGTTATAAGTGTTAGGAATTTTGTAAGAGTTTGAGTAAATGATCAAGGAATTTAGTATGAGTTTGGAGGATGAATTAGGAGGATTTGAAGGTGGCAAAATGATGTTAAAACATGCTAGAATACTTGTGGGGAGGTTAGGAAAAGATTGGATAAGAATTGAGGTTGAACAGAGGTCAAAAACTACAATTCTGGACACATTTAGTGTTGGTCCGGGTTTGTAACCAAGTACATAAACCCGGATCACACTAAAAACATGGCAGAAACTAGAATCCGTGTCTGGTTAGGGTTTATATCCCGGTACACAAACCCGGACCAGTGCATTTTTAAGGCAGAATGTTTAGCTGAGAGATGGTCCGGGTTTACAACCTCGGACACAAACCCGGACCACTCTAAAAAGACTCCAGAAAGTTGAAAAATGGGGTTTTAAGGTTGGGACTTGTTTGGTAATGATTATATAGGATTGTTAGGACATAATTAATGACATATAAGGGTCATTAAGGGCATAAACAAGCTTAAGAAATAATGAGAAGTAAATGACTTATGAGATTAAGATTAAACTACAATGACTTAGTGGTGTTTAGTTGGAAATCGTTAGTGATGATATGAGTTAGGTTAATTAAAAGAAATTAACCACCTGATTCGATTAATGTTTTAGGGTTTGAGTAAGTGGAACTCCGGAGGAGAATAGACAACCGACATCAACGGTGAACGGTATGGTTTTCTTGTAGCCTGCTTGCTAATGAGGTGTCCCTCGGCTTGTGTGCTAATTGTTTATGTGTTCCGACTAATCAAGATAAAGCATGCAACCGGTTATTTGTATTGGTGTGTGTTGTTTGAAACTAACACAACTTACCTTAAGAACTTACTAACAATGTTTAGTAAAGAATTGTGTGAGAATAAGGAACACTCCCTAATATTGGTTTATTAGTAACCGAAAGAGGTTAACTAACAAACATTGACTTTGAGACTTCCACTAACTGGAACTTGGGGGGGGGGGAGTGAGGAATCCGGAATGGTACCAGCACATGTGTATTGGAGGAGGTCGGTAACCTTATCAGATCCCGACTTCCAAATATGACTTGTCTTCGGACTCATCGCCTAGTCGCATAAAGACTCAGTCACCCCGATTTCTGTTCGAGGTGGGAGGCATTACTGAGATGGTGTGGTGGGATCTACCTAAATCCCAACTAATTCTAAGAAATATTGTTTATGTAAACCAATGGAGCTGATAATTCTTTGGTTATGGTTACTTTTGACCCAACAAGATAAACAATGAATTAAGGAGCAACCATTCTAATTAAAGAACGGTTGTCTTATTTGAGATAAGATTTGAGATAAGATTTGAAATAAGATTTGAAATAAGAGCTGAGATAAGACTTGAGATGAGATAAGACTTGGACTGAGAATAAGAAAAATCATAACCTAAGGAGTTAAAAGATTAACTCACTTATTTAAGGAACGCTTTTAAGTCGTTCATTGTGTTTGAACTATAATTGTTCATATGTGGTGTGGTGTTTATTGCACTTCTTATTTATGTTGTGTTATTAATCAACCGCATGATATCAACAAGTAGTCGCCGTAGTCCCGTTATCTTGGGGGCTATAAGAGAATCGTACCAGCAAAGGTGCTGACCCCCTCGGGGGCAACTGTTTAAATCTTGCAGGTAAGAAGCAGCAAATGAGCCGGCTTGAGAGTAGGAGGGGGTAGACATACACGGGTTTAACTTTGACCTATGAGTTGTGCATGTACACTCGTAAGGTAGTCTATGGTAGTACTTGTATAGGAGGAAAGGGACTTGAGATCATGTATGTATTTGATTAAGGCTTGTAAGTACTAATGTTCGGTATATTTGGGTCCATCAGACCGTAGCTAGATCTTGGAGATTTTAGTATGCCTAGTTAGTCACGTGGGTGACTAACGGCGGTAACACCAAATGTTGTAAGAATTCCGCTGCAAAGTTAATATAAGTGAAGGGAGGTTTATGAGATAAGCATGGCTTTATGAGTTGGGGTGTTACAGTTTTGGGGTATCGTGAGTGTAGTCTTGTGTATCTTAGGTAATAAGTGTGCGGCGTGTGACGGTCTAAGAACCAGAGTGGTTCTGAGGTCGTTATACCAGAAGCTGAAAGTCGTTGCTCAACCATAAGTCAACTAATGAACCGATCATAGAATCTCGACAAACATAGGCGATTCCTTGGAGTGCTAGAAACAAGTTAGTAACCTAAAAAATTTTAAACCTACGACCTCCACACACTCCCCAAATTTGTGCTCTATCGAAAACCGATCTCGAATTACAATTATTTTAAGTTTCTTTGATTTATGCCTAATAATTTATTTGTTGAGTTTTCTCACAAATTCGGCCTCAAACTGTAAATTTTCTTCCACTAATCAACTTAGAACACCCTAGGGAACTCACCCACTAAATTTGAGCCAAAACTCTATCAGAATCTTCATAAAGTCGGTGTTAGAGGGTGGTTCTCACCCATGGACGTTGTGTCCAAGGCACCGGATGCGCCGTCCGGGATAGCGGACAATGGCAAATGTAAATTTCATTTTGTTTCTTTAACTTTAAGGTTTGTCCGGGGTCACAGACGCTAGGTTGGGGTCACGAACAGAGGTAGAATTTAACTTAATGACTTTCGACACCCTAGTTTAGCTTAGGTAGTTTTCCCTTTAGTTTTTGTTCGAAAATTGTAAAAATACAAACAAAAAACAGAAGCTACCTCACTTAGGAAAATTAACTTTAGATTAAAGCCTTAATGTAACATAAGTATAGCAAAAATAACTTCGAAGGGTAATGAAAGTAATTGTAAACTTTAGATCGAGGCCCGCTTCAAAAAATTTCATGTTTTCCCTGAACTAGTGCTCGGCCCGCCCAACATGATTTTATATTATTTTAATAAATTTTATTTTAAAATAATATTGTCTATTATTTAATTAATATTAGTAAATATTATATATAATTTAAATAAATATTTAAAAAATATTATATGAATAAAATAATCCGTGCCGTTCAAATTATAAGGCCCTATTCTTTCGCAAATAGATGTTGTCAATTGTCAAGTGAGTTAGAAAAAGTCAAGAGAAGAAAATATGTAACAGAAAAAAGTAAAAAAAAAGAAGAGCGGTAAATTGCTTTGAACCCCCTTTAGGAATGAGAATAATATAGTTAACCCCCTTCTGTTTATCATAATTATTGGTAACCACCTTGAGGTTACAGTATATTTGACTATGAGCCACCGACTATAACTTTGCTATCAAAACGTTAACTACATGCTGACCCGTCAGCTTAATCGTATTATTTCTGGACAATAAAACTGCTTAATCAACATCATTTAACTCTCTCATCCCAATTTAGATACATTTTCAAGGTAGGGCTGACATTTTTCAAACAATAAAAATGTTGAGTAAGCAGTGTTTTTTGTCCAGCATGTCATTAATAATGTTATTAAGCTGATGAGTCAGCACATGGTTAACAATTTGATAATGGAGTTATAGTTCGGGGGCTATAGTTAAAGATACTGTAACCTCAAGGTGGTTACCAATAATTATGATAAACACAAGGGGGTTAACAGTATTATGCCCAATCCTCAAGGTGGTTTCGAGTAATTTACTCTAAAAAAATATATGTCAATTGATGTATGTGACGTATGGGAGAAAAAGTAAGTTGATTAGATAAAATTGTTTTCATAAACGGGCAAAGTATGTGAAGTCGTTTTAGGATCGAAAGTTATATTCAAATTATAAGTCATTTTGAAGTTTTTGTATTTTGATTCTACTTTTACCTTTTATACCTTTTTCAATTATTATTGTGTACTTTATTATCTTATCAATAAAGTATCCTTACTTTTTATTCGTCTCATACAAAAAATAAGGGTATTATCTTATCAATAAAGTATCCTTATTTTTTATTCGTCTCATACAAAAAATAAGGGTAACCTAGTCTTTTAAAACTCTTTCTTAAAAAGTGTAAAAAGTCTAAAATGACTTATAATTTAAAAATTGGAGGTAGTAAAATATATATTATAAATTCTCTGAATATATAATAATAATAATAATAATAATTTGGTTGGGCTGGGCTTAGCCGCGGACACAAAATTTTGTCGAGGTCGGATTTTTATTTGGGTTTCAATTAGCCGGACTCAAATTGTAAACCCATCCAGAATTTTTTCCATACAAGCTTTTCGAGCTTTTCCAGACCGGACCATCGGGCCAGGTTATAGTTGATCAGCTCTACCCTCGGTCACCGATTTAAACTTATTGAATTTTATTTACTTCTATAATTAAACATCATACCTATATTTCGTTTATCATTTCTTTATCACATTGTCATTTCCATTGCCAACGAGGTTCGAATCCATGTAATAACTTTTTAATACAATGACCTCAAATTAAGGCAAAATCTTGCCTACAACCAACTGTATGTAGATAGCTACATATCAAAAAAAAAGGCAAATTTCACCAAATACCACTGAGTTTTTGCTTAATTCATGATATACTACTGTGTTTCTAAAATTACACAGGATAACACCGAGTTTTTACTTATTTCACCAGATAACACTCTATCACATATTTCATTAACTTTTCAGTTAATATCCCTCGAAAAAAGACTAAACTACCCTATTATTAGTTAAAATAAGGTGGTAACTTATTTATCTATATGACAGTTCATTGTGAGACAATTAATAACATGAGTATTTTGTCATTTTCCAGGAAAAATAACAAAGAAGATAACAGAATATGTGACAGAGTGTTATCTGGTGAAATAAGTAAAAACTCAATGTTATCCTGTGTAATTTTAAAAACACAGTGGTACCTCGTGAATTAAGCAAAAACTCAGTGGTATTTGGTGAAATTTCCCAAAAAAAAAGAAGGATGGAGGGAGTCCGTGTGGACGCGCTCTCAGCGCATTTTTTTTCTTTTTTTTTGTTTTTTATTTTTTTCTTACTTTATCATAAAAAACTTTAAATTGTTGTAATTTTTAATATATAGGTCCAAAATGAAAAAAAATTATACCAGTGTTCATATAAATTCAAACTCTTCAAAATAAGACCAGCCATGGATATTTTTTGACAACTTTGAAAAAAATTATTTTTATATGTATAGTTCATAAAACGTAAAAAAAACTTGTACAGATAGTCATACAAACCTGTACAAATGTTCATTAAAACATGTACATCTACACGTAAAAACTTGTACATCATTGCATTAACTCGACTGATTTTTAGGGTTTGTGGTAGCGGGTTTAACGACCCTAAACTCGCCACTGTAAACCTTAAAAATGTCTTCGACGTTTTTTAGCTATCCTAGGGTGGGTTTTGGGGTATTTTGGGGGTAGGGTAATCTATTTGGAATTTGTTTCGTACTTTATATTGTAGCAACTAACTCGACAGGTTTTTAGGGTTTGGGATAGTGGGTTTAGGGTCGTTAGACCCTAAACCCGCCACTGCAAACCCTAAAAATGCTTTCAACGTTTTAGCTATCCTAGGGTGGTTTTGGGGTGTTTTGGGGGTATGGTAATCTATTTGGAAACCGTTTATACTTTACATTGTAGCAACTAACTCGACAGGTTTATAGGGTTTGTGGTCGCAGGTTTAGGGTCTGCCACTATAAACCCTAAAAATGTTTTTGATGTTTTTTAGCTTTCCTATGGTGGGTTTTAGGGTGTGTGGGGGTTAGGGTCATCTATTTGAAAGCCATTATATACTTTAATGTGAGAATGTACATATTTTAATGTGAGAATGTACATGTTTTAATGTGACGATGTACATGTTTAAATGTGAGAATGTACATGTTCAATTATGAGAATGTATATGTTTTAATGAACATCTATACATGTTTGTATGACCGTCTGTACAAGTGTTCTTCCTTATATGTACATGTTTTAATCTAAGGATGTACATATTTAATGATTCGTACAGGTTTATATGACTATCTATATTTTTAATGCGAGGATGTAGATGTTTTTAGGTGAGGATGTACATGTTTTAGTGAACATTTGAACAGGTTTGTATGACCATATGTACAAGTTTTCTTTTACGTTCTGTGTTTTATACATGTAAAAATATTTTTTTTAAAGTTGTCAAAATATATTCATGACTGGTCTCGTTTTGAAGAGCTTGAATTTAAGTGAACAATGATATAATTTTTTTATTTTGGACTTATATATTAAAAGTTACAATAATTTAAAGATTTTATGATAAAAAAAGAATAAAAAAAAAAAAACAAAACGCCGAGCACTTAAAAAAAGGAAAAAAAAGAAGCGCGATGTGGCTACACATGTAGCCAAGACGTTCCGCAAATTAATAACCTAAACCGCAAGTGCTTCACAATTAGGGTGAGCAAACCGTTATTTAGGTTAACTGATAATTGAAATTTGAAAATGAAATATGATCTTTGGTTATTTTAGTTATAATTGAATTAATTGAATTAAAAAAAATAAAAACTTAAAAAAAACACTAATTACGGATAACTAACCAGAAACCATAATCATTATGAAATATTTAAGATAATCTAACTTTAGATAAACTATTTTAACAAAAGTTTGATTATTATATATAATTAAAAAGTGAATTATAAAATCCAAAAACTAAATTCAACTTTATTTCGGACAACCGAAATTATATAGAACGGTTTAAAATAATTGAATCCGAAAGAAAAAAAGGATTATTTCCTAACCGTTTCTTCAACCCTATTGATAATTGTTAAACCATGCAATGTTACAAGACAAAAACAGCAGCTGGGAGTTAAAATTAGGGCAAATTCGAAGTCAGGGACCGGTTGCACCGTGCTTCGTAAGGTCCATCTATTTGGCAGTCCAGTCAGCTAGTGACTAAACTATTTTGCTGATTGGACTGTCTTTTTTTTATATTAACTTTAAATGGTTGTAACTTTTAATATATAAGTCCAAAATAATGGTGGCCATCGGGTCCGGTTCTACCCGGAACCGGCGGTTCTACCCGGAACCGATTGGAACCGGAACCGGCCGGGAACCGGAACCGGAACCGAACCGCCTCAGCCGGTTCCGAATACGAATACATGTTTTGAGATTCGGGCCCGAACCGGGCCCGGAACCGGAACCGCTCAGAACCGGCTGGAACCGCTTGGAACCGTCGTCGGATTCGGAACCGGGAACCGGAACCGCAACCGGTGGAACCGGAACCGGAACCCCGGGAACCGGTTGAAGTTACCGTTGGAATCGGGCCAAAATGACGTCGTTTTGGGTCTCGGGCGCGCGCTCCTCTGAAGAAAATAGTCGTTAGATCCCAAGCACGCGCATTGCAATATGAAGGCCAACATCATGATTGGTATGAGATGAATGGGGATAACACCACTTAGGACTTCTATCTTCTAATATTTTAGAATGTATTAGTAATTTAGTATTACTTTCTTTCCATGTAATCTTTTTTTTAAGACTTGCAAATGAAATCATGTAACCTCTTAGTAACTGTACTCTTTTTCCTTATTAAGGTTTTCTCAAAGGGCTTTTACCTAATAAGCTTTTAATGAGGCAGTGAATCATATAATAAAATTCTCTTTGTTCCTTATTTTTTGTAAATTCAAAAATTTCCTAAGTCTTTGTTTCTTACACATTTAAGATTATAAACTTGAAGAATAACCTATCTAGGAGTAAAGTGGATGAAAAGAGCAACGTGTGCGCTCAAACGGATCTCAAATCTGAGCTAAAACGAAGCAACTGGAGCCGATCGAATCTTTCCGGAACCGCTCCGGAACCGGTCGGAACCGACCAGAACGGGAACCGAAACCGGAACTGGCCGGAACCGGTTTTTTGACCGAATCCGAAGCGAATCCAGATTTCAGAACCGGAACCGGAACCAGAACCGCCCAGACCGGTTCCGAATACGAATACACATTTTCCGGAACCGGAACCGGTGGAACCGGACCCGTGGCCACCATTAGTCCAAAATGAAAAAAAAAACCTATATCACTATTCACCTAAATTCAAACTCTTCAAAACAAGACCAGTCAAGGATATGTTTTGACAACTTTGAACAAAAATCTATTTTTACATATGTATAATGATACACTAAAATGATAATATGATTCAGTAATTTTGATATTATGATTCATTAAAATTGATATTATCATTCATTAACTAATAAGTGGTAAATTAGATTACAAATATCAGAATAGATAAAAATTATTATTGTTTTGTAGCGTATTATTATTGTTGTATGGTGTATTTTAAACCTTATATGGTGAATCATGTATTTTTCATACATACCAAATAGTGTTTTGTATTATATTATTAATTAATTTTTTTATTTTTATATCTTTACGTTGATACATTCAAATGCTAATATGATTCACTAAATTTGATATTATGATTCATTAAAATTGATTTTTATTATGATCATTAATTAATAAGTGGTGAATTAGATAATAAACTTCGGAACTAATAATATCATAATTATTTTTTTAGTGCATTAGTATTGTTGTATGGTGTATTTTAAACCTTCTACGGTGAATTGTGTATTTTTCATACTTACCAAATATTGTTTTGTATTGTATTATGTTTAAATTGTTTTTATTTTATATGTTTAGATGATACACTAAAATGAAAATATGATTCATTAACTTTAATATTATGATTCTTTAAAATAAATATTATGATACACTAAAATGATGTTATGTATTTACAATGATACACTAAATTGATGTTATGAATCATAAGTCTCATTGATATATATGGATATATACATGTCATTAATATAAAATTTTAAACTTCTCAAACATATTCATGTCTGATCTTGTTTTGAAGAACTTGAATTTAGATGAATAATGGTGTAATTTTTTTTATTTTAGACTTATATTTTAAAAAATACAATAATTAAAAGTTAATATAATTAAAAATAACCCAATCAGCAGCTGACTAAATTGCTGACTGGACTACCACGTGTGTTGCCCGCACAAAAGATCGGTGCGACCACGCTGCACCATCTCCATGCTGTAAAATTAGAAAGAAACGAACTACTCTCATTGTATTATCAAATTTCTAACAATTAGTTTCTCAAACCAAAGAAAAAAGATCCTAACAATTACATTACACCGGTGAATTGCGATATACACAATATTCGTAGCATAATACTTCATTTTGCGAAGGCTTATTTTTTCTTAGAGTTTAGGGTTTAGGATTAGTTTAGAGGGTTTGCCTAATTCAAAACTGACAAATTAATACCATGCTAACCAAAAATAAATTCAGTCAGTCCCCTTAAATTGAAGTCCCGTCTTTTATTGTCGCGTTCTTCAAAATCACCGTGATCCCTGATCTGATGTAAAATCCTTCGTTTGGTCGCTCTGCTTCTTCCACGCCCTGTTATGGAAACATGAAAGTTACAAACCAAAAAACCCAAAGGGAAATAGCTAGGGAAATAGCAAAACTCACATCCTGATTCGCGATGACCACATCTCTCCCAATCTTAGCATTCTTGTCAATAATGCAGTTCCTTCAAAGGTAGTGAAATGCATTGTCTTAGAGGCCTAACAGATAAAGAAAAGAAATGGGAACACGGGAAAAAAATTGGTCTTTAGAAATGAAGTGCAATCAAACCTGATTATTGTGTCCTGCCCAACTCCAATAGGAACCTTTCCCTGGGCTATTGCAGAAGCGACTTCTGACTCGGTTTGGTAGTAATCTGCACCCATCATCATAGTATTCTGGAGAGAAAGCCCAGCAAAGAAAGGTCACACATATTTGGTATTGAGACTATACTAGAAACAGGGCCACAGGCAGGCAGTATCATTTACTAAAACAGGCAGGCATGGAAAACTAGAATCAAGAATGGAAGTTAATTAGAAACCTGGAGCTCAACTCCAGACTCCAGTTTTGAACGCACTCCAACAATTGAGTGTTGGATGCTACAGTCTCTCAAAAAGCAGCCATGTGACACTATTGAATCCACAATCTAAAAACACAAATACTTGAATCAGGTGATATCCTATTGATTTTCAGTTTATAGCGAGATACCAAAAAAAAAAAAATCAACTGATAATTAATAAGATAGACAACATACCTTGCATTTATCAACTTTTGTTGGGGGCAAAAATCTTGCAGATGTGAAGAAAGGTGTCTTTGGATCATAGAACTCAAATTTTGGAGGCTGCATTAGATGAAATTGAAAATTTTCATTGCATATAACATGTTTCCCCTCTATTATTGCATTGAATTTTTTGAAGGCTATGACGTATGATGAGTAGATGAATATTCAGAAATAGATACCTGCTCTGTCAAGGCCAAATTGGCATCAAAGAAAGACTTGATTGTTCCAATGTCTTCCCAATAATCATTGAATAGATAAGCCTGATCAATCAAATTAAATTTTAATGTACTGATATGCATCCACGTTCTAAAGTTCCAATGATTCAGACCCATGTGTTTAGAACTCTTCTCTCTCTATTTTATTTTAATTTTGACTTCACTTAAGTGGTCTACCAAGACTTGCCTGGACATTGTGCTCTCCAACAGCGGAGGGAATGATTTCAGACCCAAAATCGTTGCACGATGGGTATTTCCATTTCAGGAGGTGTAGAAGCACTTCAGTCCGGAATACATAAACACCCATTGAAGCAATGTAGGGATATCTTGATGCCTCGTGATCTTTCAGTCCCAGGAGAGTCGTATCACATTGCTTAAAGTTACAAAGTGGCATCAAATAAGAAGAAAAATATGTCATCAGCAAATGGTTTAGGATAATTTATTGAAACTGCTAGCATTAAAGGTGAATAATAGTAATGATTTACTACCATTAGTTCAAGATCAGGTCCCTTTGGTTTTTCAGCAAATTGGACAATGCGACCAGTGTGGTCAATCTTCATTAGCCCAAAATCTGATGCTCGGCTGCAAGATGAATCAGTAAGTAGAAGCAACCCAGCAGTCATCAAAATGAGAAAATTATCTAAAGGATTTCAGAAATAAAAATTAAATCATTATTAACCTAAGAAAGGTCGTTTAAGATTTCAACAGGTTCAAAGAAGAATATTTGCAACGTACCTGTCATCCATGGGAACGCATGACACTGTAATATCCGCCTTTTTATCGATATGTTTCTGTAATTAAAGGTCATTAATCTTTTCAGTTAGAGAAAGTTATTAAACAAATTAATGCAGGGAAGTCAGCTATTGTATTGCATTAGACTACAATAATGAACCAAATGAAAAACCTGCACAAAATCCATGTAATCCATTCTGTAAAGATGATCTCCTGACAGGATAACTATGTGCTCGACATTCTTGTGTTTCGCATCCTGCGATGATTATTTAAGATTCAATTTTAAGTGCACATCAAACAAAAGTCAAGTACTGCAACTGGAAAGCTTTTCCAAATTCAAACAATCTAACCTCAAATAGCCAGAAAAACTGCCTGACAGCATCAGCTGTACCTTGAAACCATTTTTTGCCAGTTTCTCCTGGTGTTTGAGTTGCTGCCAATACCTGGTTTCCAGCAAACAAGGATTAGCCACCAATGGACCATGTCTCTGTTGCTGATATAATGTACACTTTAAATCCTAAAAACTTTCATTTTTATCTATAATGATTTTCTCACCTCAACAAAACCATCTCCGAAATTCACACCATCACCAAAATTATATGTCTTAGAGAGGTGGCGATTTAGTGAGAAGGAGTTGAATTGAGTGAGAATGAATATCTTCCTTATGCCACTATTGATACAGTTGCTCATAGGTACATCAATCAGCCTGTAACATCCTCCAATAGGCACCTGAAAAGGAAATTACTTGATCAAACAAGCTAAATTGAAATGCAACAGCAGAATTCACATACATTCTGGTTTCAGATACTCCCCCAGAAATTGATCAGTTTAAAAATGAAGCAAATGCTTACAGCTGGTTTGGCTCTTTGGCTAGTGAGAGGAAAGAGGCGAGTCCCAGCTCCACCCCCTAGTATAATAGCAGCTACGCTTTTGGGATCTACCTTAGGAGTCTCTAACGAAGACGGCTGAAAATTCTTTTCCTGAAGTGGGAACCAGTAAATAAGATATCAAATTAAGACAACGAAAGATGAAGAAATACGCAAACAAGATTAGGGATAAATAAATGATAAGATCATTTTGAAGTTGTTTCAGACTGGAAATATGAACAACAGTGATCAAATTACAAAACACGATGGGTTGACCCAATTGTGAAACTCACCAGAGACTCCTTCACGGCTCGTTTATTGAAATCCGAAGCTAGAACACAGGTGACTTTTAGTTGCCGTTTAATCTTGTTGTTCTGCCCATCATCAGGTCTCAAGCTCTTGTTTCTCCAAAGATGAGAACCATCAGCCAGGTGGCCCAGGTCACCCGTTTTGAAACCGGGGCCGATCTTCATTCTATTCCCGAAGAACCCATTATCAGGAACCAAGGGTTGAACAGAGTGGGAGCTTGTCGTTCGCATTGCCGCAGCGCAAGACTCCATTAATCAAACCTTAAATTGTTACCTTCCTGCGGCTAACCACTGGGTACAGAAACAAGGAGAAAAATGTAATGGCTATTACCAACATCAAAACCCCTGAGAAGGGTTTTGGTCATTAGAGAAGTTGAGCTGGGTATGTTCCATTCCGGAAAGAAATCGTTAGGAATATGTCAGGCGCGATGGGCCCAGAAAGGAGAGAAGAAGAAAACCGTACAACGTACATACAAAAACAAGATCGGCCTTCTATACACTAAAGAAAGGGGAAATATACCCATAAGAATGATTGCTAACTACAAAGAAAAAAATTTAATTCTCTGACCCACAAAGAATCAAGGTTTATAATTAAAAATTCGAAAAAGGGTAAGGAGATCAATAATAAATTAACGATTGCCCAGAAGATCTGAGAAATTTAACAGACAATTATATTACTTGATCAGTACCTCGTAGCAGAGTAATCTGAAGGGAGCTGCAAGGAAGAATGCAGAGAATCTAAAAGTTGTGGTTAGCTGAAGATGGGCATTGGGTGAGGGCGAAAAGAAAAGACAATGGTGAGCATGATCAAAGTGAGCTGTCAGATTTTTCGGGATTTACAGTGAAAGATCAACTTCTTTTTATTCTTTCTCTAGCGTTGCTATGAAAAATAATGGTAAAAAAAGGAAGATTGCTGAATTAGTCACGAGCAATCGATCGGGAGAAGTGTGAGAACCAAATGAGGGAAAAGGAGGAAGAACGTGACGTAAATTAAAAATAAAATAAAAAAGGAACTCTCTTCCCGATTTTATGGGAGAAATCATACACATGACAGCTGAATAGTACTAGTGTGTTACTCCCTCCGTCCTGAATTGACCGTCCTGTTTACTATTTGGATATGTCGTTTGACTTCAATTTTTAATATAAGATAAATTAATTTTGAAAATTTAAGTTTTGCATATGATTCCTTACATGATAAACTATATGTTACAAAATTTAGTTTTATAAAATTATTTTATATTATATGCTTAATATTGAAGTGGAAAAACGTGCCATAAAGCAAACAGGACGGTCAATTCAGGACGGAGGGAGTAGTTTTTTTTTTTGGAATCAGAAGTGTGTTAATTTACTTACCTTGAGTATAGGTCAAATTGTCTGCTTTGCGAACTTTTATGATGCACTTTGGTTTTTGCTAGTACTTACTTACTACGAGGAAAAAGGCCATGTGATTTTTGGGACGATGCCGTTCTTTCGCGGGCTATTAATAGAAATGCCGCTCTTTTATGTAACAGAAAATTGGTTTTAGGGCCCACCACCACCACCACAGCAGCAGCCGCGTGGGATTATTTTTCCACTTCTGGCATTTGCGGTTATTTGTCATTTATTGATTTTTAGTAACAATTACTCCTAGCAATAATTTACGTAAACATTCAAAAAATAAAAGCTATAATTTATGTAGCTATATTCACGACGGTTTAATTTGTATAGATTTAAGGACATTAAAAAAGCTATAATTTAATACAATTAGAAATTAAATTATACTTTTCTATATACATCAATATAGTCTTATGTATGAAGAGTACGGACTTTATTCTCTTTGCATTGTTCAAACCCATTTGAGTTATTAAACAATTTAGAAGTCATCTCAATCTGCGGTGGACTTTATTCTCTTTGCATTGTTCAAACCCATTTGAGTTATTAAACAATTTAGAAGTCATCTCAATCTGCGGTGGGAGTCTTACCGTATGCCATCAGTCTTTTGCCCTTGAGGCCTTCGCCTTCGTGCCTTTCTCCTCATCGCCGATCTCGTCTACTTTTAAGGTGCCTTGGGCAGAGCCAAGTCATGATTGACACCCGCCCACAGTGATTACGTCTCCTCAATATGCGTCTTCCTTCAGCCATTTTTCCACCAGTGTAACAATTTGTGTTAGGATTTTTCTGTTTGCACGCATCCCATCTAAATGCTATACAACTTCAGCCTGTGGTTCTTATTAAGTATAGGTTAGGGTCTCCTAGAGCAGTTCCCACCTTCTCCCTGCTTTCCTATTTGGCTACCGGGGCTTCTCTCATTTTCCTTGCTTTGACCTCCTACTTTCCCCGACTCTATGCTCAACATCACGCTTTACTCTCCTTCTTCATCAAGCCCTGATGTAGATTTTCAGTATTCGCAGTGCCATGCTTTCTATTGATCGCAGTTTTCTCATGAAATCTTTTCCCCACACCCGACCCAGTCCCCACTCTTTGGCCAAAGCTATAATTCAAAGTTGGAGTCACTATGGAGACATCTGTTGTGCTAGAGTTGGTCCTAACATGTTTGTCTTCGAGTTTGTTGAGAAGCAGGCCATGCATGCAATCCTAGTTTGAGGACCCTGGATTGTCAACGACATGCCCTTTGCGGTGCATCGCTTGGAGCCTGGAATCCATTGGAAGACCAAGAGATCCTATGATCCCTTTATGGGTTCGCGTTTTGACGTTCCCAGATCTTCTTGCACTATCAACTTTGCGGCTAGGGTAGCCTCCAAGATTGGGCATAGAGGTGAGCATTTGGATAATTCGGTTAACCGAAATCCAAATTATTGAAAAAATTAGATTTCGGTTAATTCGCTTAAAAACTGAATTAACCGAATTATGGTCAAAACCGAATTAACCGAAATCTATATTATCCATAAACCGAAATTTTTTTAGATTAAAAACCGAAAACCGAACTGAAATTCGAATTTCCATCAGTTCGGATTTCGGTTAACCGAAATTAAAAAAACCAAAAATTGAAATATTATTTGGTTTTTCCATTAACCGAATTAAAAAAAAAAACAAAATATAACAGAAAAAAAATCTAAACAGAGGACAGATCTTTAATAACCAAAATGAAGACAGCCCACAAAGAGAATCCACAGAGTCAACATTATAGTTATCTCAAGTATCAACCATTGTTGCCAAAATGGCTAGCACAAACAACTAAGTCTGAAATACCCCGAACTTAAATATAGGGATTAAAATAATTCTAATATGTATTTAAGGGCCTAATAACGCCTAATAATATTAGTAAGGAAAAATAAATTCAAAAGAAATGAAGAAACGCTTAAAAAGCGAAAAAACGCTAAATAAGCGTTAAATAACCATAGGAGGTACGAGACCTCGGTTAGAGTATTATATGAGTTCTAAAGGCTTGTTCAAGCCTAATTAGTGTACGGGAATGGTTCCCGAAGAAAACGGATCCAAATAATGTATTAAAACAATAATAGAGCTTTAGCGCACGTTTCTCGAGAAAACCCAAAAATGTGTCTTTGAGAGGTCAAACAAACCCGTAAAAATTATAGTTCATTAAATAAATATAAATAAGCACTAATGGAAGCTTAATAACCAATAAAATTAAAGAAACGAGAAAATTCCGGAAAACGGGCCCGATTAGTGAATAGTACCAAAACCGGGTAAATTAACGAGCGTTTTCTGTAAAAGACGAAAAATGCTCCAGCTTACATATATATATATGTGGGCCGGTTTTAACATGTGAGACAGCCCTCTCACACACTCACACACTAAGCTAGTAAAGAAAGAAAGGAAAAAGGTACAAAAAGTAGAATACTCTCTCTCCTCCCTCATTTCTCTTTTTCCCCTCTCTTTCCTCTCTTCTTTCTTCCCAGCCGTTCTCTTCTTCTTCCCCATGGCAGCGATTTTCTCCTCCTCCTCCTCCCATGGCTACTTCAACTTCAACCTCATGCCCAAGCTTTATTAAAGCTCCAATCACAAAAATAATTACATATTTGTGATCCTCTCATCATTCTCTACCATTCTCTCTTTTCAAAATCCAAAAATGAGGAAGTTCATCTCCATGGGTTTTCCCCATTTGAAGAGAAAATGGCATCAATGTAAAGCTTGGAGACTCCTCTCTCCATTAAGGTAAAAATTTACATGAAAAACTCATGTTTCCTCCATTCTCCTTTGTAACTGATTTTTGCCCATTTGTAATGCTCTATTTTTCTCTCTCTTTTGAGCATCATTCCAACCTTCCAATGGTGGTGGAATCACCTTCTTGAACCAAGGGCTAAAACCCTTCTTAAAAGACTGCAAAGGTAAACCCTAGATTGATGTTTTAAGCATTTCAATGAATTAGTATTAATCTAAGGGTTAGTATTTTAATTACACTCATTTTTGTGTTCCTTGGGTGATGGGAATGGAGTTTGGCAACTCCATTGCCCATATGACCGATTTTGTGCAAGAAAGAGAGAAGGAAGAGAATTGGAAAAGAATGAAGGAATAATAAGCTTAAGGTAAGAGCTCCTTCTTAATGCTAAGTTTTAATGCATTATAGTAATGGGAATGGGTAAACTAATTAAAGAACCCAAAATATTGTATTAGTATTGTAGTTTATGGAAGTTTGAGTATTTGTGAGCTAGTATTTGAATTGTAGGCCTTAGAGCCAAATAAATTGTGTATGTGTATTAGTATTGTTGTTTGAGGAAGTATTGATGAATTGTTATTGTTTTGATTGCTGGTAGGACCCTTGTATGGGTGTGGCTAGTTTAGGAATGAACTTGATGAGAAAGGATGTATGTGGATAAGTGAGAATTGTAGGTGAACTATGGAAAAATTTTAGTAGGAAATGTGCATTTATGATGACTTGGTGAATGGGAGAACCAAGGTGTGTATTGGGGTTAGTAGAGATGTTTAGTAACCATGGAGTGGTAGTTGTAGTATGAGAATATAAGAGGGTAAAATCTGTAGCAAGAAGTGTAGTAATGCTTTGTAGAATCTAGGAAGAACTAGTGTGCAAGATTTAGTACAATGAGTGTTGGACTTGGGTATAGATAGTGTATGTGCTTGGAAATGAATTGGAATGGTAAAATAAAGTTAAGACAAAGTGCAATATTCAAAGAGAAGTGTAGGAATGCACAAGAATGCAAAGTGTGAAAATGAGAATGGAAATTTGTAGAAATTGAGCAAGAAGTTGAGTAAGTATTGGACCATGGATTTAAGGAGTTTTAGTGAGTGTTTAAGTGTGTTTAAACATGTACAAAACATGTGTAAAAATTATGGAATGATTGGAGGTGGATTAAGGGTTGATTTGGGGTTGAAAAATCATCCTAGTAGCAGTTTTTAGTAGGGTCCGGGACCTAGGATATGTACCAAGTCCCGGACCGCACTGAAAAACACTTCGAGAATAGAAACTGGCATTGGTCCAGGACCTAGGTCCAGGACCAAGTCTCGGACCACAATGAAAATATAGCCGAGAGTGCATCAGAACATTGGTCCAGGACCTTGGGTCCGGACCAAGTCCCGGACCACCCCTAAAAAGTTGCCGAAAGTGATTTTTAGGCTTTAGATGATGGGGGATTGATTGGTAATGGTTTTATAAGTTGTTAAGGCCTTTTTTGGTGACCTTTAAAGGCTCTAAGAAGTGTAAACAAGTTTGAGAAATGATTAGGAAAGTTGTGAGTATAAGAACGTTAAGTTAAACCGAAATAACGGGAAACGGGGTAAGCATGTGAGTAGTAATTATGTATGTACCGTAATGCTTAGTATTAATAGAATCATTTGGCATGTAGTCATTGGTTCGAGAATAAGACTCGAGGAACGAGAGTGAACCAAAGGAACGTGAGGACACCCGGTAAAGTAAACCCCGGTGAAAGGTATGATTTCTTCATGCTCTGTATCCTAACCTGGTTACCCCGAGTTGTGTGCTTATTTGATCACCTTAATAAGATAAATACACGAATCGGACTTTAATGCACTTACTTGTGCTTATTTTATATTTGTTCTTGTTATATTGTCTTGAACATTTAGTTTGTATAATTCATGAAATGAATGGATGAGAGTGAAGTGTATATGTACCTTGTAGTGTACTTGTGGAAAGTATTATACCTTGGTATGGATGTGTACGTGTGTAGTGTATTACTCCGTGGAATGGATGTGTTGACTTCTACTAATTCCTAACTACCTAACTCCTAACTTAAGTATGAGTAAATTGGAATGAGTAGAAGTCCGATATAGTTTCGGCCACGCGTGAGGATGAGGAGACACAAGAGGTTGGATCCGATTCCTGGCCTGAATCCTTTCTATGGACCAAACCCCTTAAATGGGTAGCATCCTAGATTGGTGAGCCACAGTAAAGCCAGGTGGTGGGACGGTGTAGTCCTTGCCCGGAGGTCACTACGACTTGACTTGAGTAAGTAAGTAAGTAAAGTATTGTATGAGTAATGGTCTTGGCTGGTGTAAGTCATTGACCCTGAGTAAAAGAGTAATGACCACCCGATTAACCCGGGTGGGTAAACGAAGCTAAGAAGCATTATGTATGTATTGTATAAGCGTAATTCCGTGAAGGTAAGTATGATTGGTCGACTTGTAATGTCTTCCTTGTATGTATTGAGATGTGTGTATGTATCCTTGTGAAGTATTGTACTATTATGAATGAAAGCATGTATGTATGTATGAATAAAATGAACTGTATGTATTCGACCAAGTGGTCGGCGTACCCTCGCTAGTACGCGGGGTATGCGGAAGTCATATGCAGCGTAAGCTGAGCCCCTTGGGGCATTGTTTTTATTGTACAGGTACCCGAAGCGGTTATGGCCATGGTAAGAGACCAGCGGCTATGCTTAGATAGCTAGGTATGAATTGTAGATAGTAGAGAACTGTATAAGGCTTGTACCCTTTGATCTAGAAGTGTACCAAGTGGTACACCCTTTTGTATCGGAAAGTATGTACTTGTGAGGAATGGGTAGATGCTAGACTTTTAATGAGTATGTATACACTTGGAAGGATTGTTGTATTTGTATTTGTATTTGGATCTTAGTAAACTCGGTATGTTGTATTTTAATTATGGAGTATTGTATTGAATGGAGAATTGTAGCACTTGGTTGGTAATTGGAGTATGTATTGTAATTGTGTAGTACTCGGGTATTCCGGTTCACCAGACTAATGCTGTAAGTAGTAGTAGGCCTTGTTAGTCACGTGGGTGGCTGACGGTATTGTATCACCCACAGTTGTGTAAGTAAGTATCCGCTGCGAAGGTATGTAAGTACGAGGAGAGTAGACGGTAATGACGGTATTAGCGGTAGGGGTGTTACAAAGTCTAACAAAAAAAATATCAAAAAAAAGAAAGATCAACTAGAAAGAGTTATGGAATTTCTTCTTCAAAAGTTGCAGCCTACAATTTGGCACAAACAACTTCAATTTTTTTCATGACAAGAGTGCACAGCTACAACTATCCTCATGTGTGTTGTAGAGTAGAGAGAAAGCATTCCTAGTTGAGAGGACATAACACATGTTCATTGCACCTGATTAACAAATAGAAACAAATCAACAATAGGCAATAGTTGCAGTATAGGCAATAGTTGCAGTATAGGCAATAGTTGCAGTATACTGAATACAAATTATACAATCATATGTGCAACAACCTCGTTAATCTATTACCAAAAGTGGGGAGGGGGCACTAATAGATTTGATTAGACCTACACTGAAAACAGCAGTGAAACACTAAAAAAGCAGTGAAATAGCAGCATTGAAACAATGAAAACAACATCATTGAAACACTGAAAACAACAGTGAAACAACAGTAAAACAACAGTGGAACAGATTTGATTAGTCCCACACTGAAAACAGCATTTGAGTAGTCCCACACCGAAAACAGCAGTGAAACAGATTTGATTAGCCTATCCATAATAGCATATGTTTGGAGTATAAACAAGTATAAGGGAACAATAGCAATAAACAACAGTATTAAAAAGTATGCAATGCTATGCATTGTCAGATTTTTTTTCTCTGATAAACAGTTCAAAATTCCTTACAAGTTACAACGACAAAGGAAAAAGTAGCAGCAAAATGAACTTGTCAGCTTTTGAATATCATTGCACAACTTATGCTGCAAGAAAGCATAATTACTTATCAGAAAAAAAACAATAACACATATGTTTTGGATTTTTTTATGCTGTAAGAAAGCATAATTACAACGACAGTGCAGTTATTATTATTTTGTAATATAAAAACTAAAGATTCAAAAGTTGCAGCAGCAGTACGAAAACTAAATCAGCTAGGATAATCAATTTTGATCATCATTATTGTAACTCTTAAATATCAAGAAAGAGCAATGAAGACACTTACCAAGAGTTTAATACTACATATTATCACTCAAGGTTGTGTTGATGGAGCACTTGTCCATTCCTTAAAAAGATGACATATAATATCAAATTATGATTATATCTAGTAATAAAGAAGACATCAAGGCAGATTTTACATACAAGTAAAATAGTCTATTAAGATTTAAGTTTTCAAGTTATTTAAGATACCTTTCTCCAACTATGATTGCTTCTTCATCTTCTTTATCCTCAATTGTGGGCTGCTTCCTTAACCAGCTTTGACAACATATGAGTTGTTCCACCATCTTTGGACTTAAAGAGCTTATAAAATCATTCAAAACCCTCCCTCCAGCACTGAATGTGGATTCTGATGCCACGGTGGAAACAAGGACAGCTAGCACATCACGAGCCATCTCACTTAGAATTGGGAAGCGTCCCGCGTTGACCTTCCACCATCCCAAGACATCAAGCTCCCCTTTGCAAGGATCCTCTTTCAAGTACCTCTCCAAATCAGTCAAGTTTTCATCAGTAGTTATCAACGAATAGTACTTTTTATGTGTTAGACATAGAGGAGGAGGTGCTTGGAGATGGAGTTACATGTAAAGATACTTCACTGTCAACGTTGGAGTCAACATTTTTCAACTTCTCATACCACTTGTATCTATTCAAGGCTTCACTAATATGGTTGCATATTTGATTCGCCATTTCAACATTTGATTGGTACAAATCAGCAATGACCACCTCAACATATTTCCATTTCCACTAAGGATCTAGAATGCAACCAATATATATGAGCACATTCATTTTTTCGAGATCTCCCTAATACTTCTCATATTTTTGATTCATTCGTGCAGCCAGATCTGAAGAGTGTATCCTTGCTTCTTCCCCACTCTGCAAGCTAATCATGTAACTGAACGATTTCTTCAAAGAACATATTTGAGGTGACATATGTAGAGCCAGATATCCTCACAGTCATGATGTAGAATTTTTCAAGAAAAATAAGTATCCTCCTAACAGTAGCCCAATCTTCAACATCAAGAAATCCGCACCCTAAATCTAACAATTCATTTTGCAAATCTCGATCATTATCCACATAAGTCTCAAATGCAGTTTCATACTTCTCATCTGCATGTAGCATCAAGTAGGTCGAGTTCCACCTAGTACTAACATCAAGACATAAAAGAGCCTTACTCTGATTTTTAGCCCTTTCGGCACATTTCTTGAACTTAGCTAGCCTTTGGGGGGATATCTTCACATGCTTTACCACATGCCTTATCTTTTTCAATGCATCTTGAGCTTCTTGTTGTTTTAAACCATCAACAACAACTAGATTTATGATATGGGCCATGCACCTCATATGCAACCACTTACACTCCAGCACACTATTACCCTAGTTCTTGATTTTTCTTTCAGATAATCAAGGGCCACATCATTGGCACTTGCATTGTCAACTATCACTGTAATTAGCCTTTCAATCCCCTACTGTATAAGATAATCTTCCACGGCCTTCCCAATACCCTCCCTAGTGTGGCTAGTGATTGGACAAAAACTCAACACCTTCTTGTTCAATCTCCATTTGTCATCTATATAATGGGAAGTCAAGGACATATAGCTCATGTTTTGATTTGATGTCCATGTATCGGTGGTGACACAAATCCTTTGCTCATTATTTAAGAGGGAGTCTTTCAAACATGACCTTTCTTGTTCATACAGCTGAAAAATATCTCTAGCTATTGTAAACCTTGAAGAAAGTTTGAAATTTGGAGAAATAGTTGAAGAGTAGTCAACAAAACCTTCTTTCTGAACAAACTTGAAGGGAAGCTCATCTACAACAATAATTCTAGCAAGTGCTTTTCTTGCTGCTGCCTGGTCAAGTTTCCATACCGCTATTCCACAAACTTCACCACTATTTAAGACCAGCTCAGTTTGTGTAGAATCAAGTTTGTGAAGTGCTTTACAAATTTTTAAATGAGAACTCAAAGAACGTGTACCACTGCTGTATGCAAAGATCGATTTGCAATGCTTGCACTCAGCTTTTAGAACTCCGTTCTTAAATATCTTCTCAAAATGTCCCCAAACATGAGATCTAGGTGCCATCTCTTTTCATTTCTTTCCAGCCAGCCGTGGTAATGTTGCCGTTTGACTTGCCTCTAGTGTTGCTTGACTTGCCTCTGCTGGCACTACAACAACTAATGCTGGAGATTCAGTTAAGTTGGAAGGATAGTGTTGGGTTCTCTTCCAGATGCGACTGATTCATGTACATCTCCAGGTGTCCTAGTTGTTGTAGTATTAGAAGCCATCTCTACCTGAGGTGAGGTCAACAGGATAAACATACGCGTCAAATAAATCATTATACATAATAGGTAAACAGGACTGTTCATTTAAATATGCCATACAAAATAAGAAAATATCTAAGTAACCAATAAAAGTTGTATATGCACTATATAATAATCTATAACTACTTCACTCAATCTCATCTCATCTAAATCTGACAAAAAGAATGATTTGTACTCAAACTCAGAATTTAGTAATAGTATTAGTTAGTTTGATTCACTTCATGCAAAACCTTGCAATTATAATATTATAATGCAGATTTTAAACTAACTTTTAAAAAATCAGCAGCGCATATCCACATTCATATGTTTGTGAATACTGAATTGTTGAACCATTAATAGAAGTATGGGTAACTTGTGACAACAACAATTGTATAAATCTGGTTTTATATAGCTATGATCAAGAGAGAAGAGGGGATTACCTCTTTACTTCTTAGCAGATTTAGAAGAAACACCCACAGATTCAAAATTGTACGAAACTACAACCAAAAATGTTTTCACAGCTATATATAATGGTATTTAGCCACAAGATAGCCGATAGACACAAGATAAAGTTTGGCATATAACCTTTGGGTACTCTGCGTCTCAGCCCGGCAATGCTCCGTCACCAAATGCAGAAATGCTTTCCTGAAAAATGACCAGTAGTTAAAATCTGGGTCTACAGTGAAAAACACCCAACACTCACAAACAACAAGAGATTTAGGCAACATAACAAAAGGGATTCACAAGCTGTCGTACTAAGCTTGCCAATACCCGCGTTAATTTCAAGAGTACAACTACAATCCAAGTAGTCCGAAGGTCAGCAAAGAAAATAAATCGATCGTAAAGAGATCAGAGTCCAGAGAAAATTAATACGCTTCAATAATCTGAAAAGCCATATAAGGGACTAAACTAACAAGCTAGCTGATAAAAGGAATCGAAACAGTTTTCCTACAGTGTTCCAATAATGAATGGTCTCAGCAAGCAACAAATCCAGAAGTACAAGAAAAAGGCTCTAGCATCAGAAATGGAATTCCAGCAAACCCTAACATCTTAACATATTCAGTCAGTCCATAGAGATAAACCGTAAATAAGCAGAAAAGCAAAGAAACTGTCATCCAGAAGCAAACCAGTTGTAGGCGACTAAAATGGAGAAATAAGCAGGCGCAGCCGGCGACGGAAGAGAAACACCAGCCGCCACCGCCATTTGATGTCTGCCGCCGCCGCTGTCGTCTCGGTTCACTGTCTAGTCTGGAGGTTATGTTTTGCGGTCGAGGTCGAAGAAGGAGAACTGGAGAATGGACAGTTACAAATAGAGGTCGAAGAAGGAGTTGGAGAACTGGAGAATGGACAGTTACGAAAAGGGGTGAAACTAAAAATTTAGGTTACGAAAGAGAGCTGGAGAATTGGAGAATGGACAGTTACGAAGGAGAACTGGAAGTCTGGAACTGGAAATGCACTGCGAGTCGTCGACTCGTCGAGTCGAGCGTGCAACTGAGGGGGAGTGGGTGGGATATATTTAGGTTTTCTTTGATTAAGTTGAATAATTAAAGTCTGAAACTAAAAATTTAAAAATAGATTTTTTTTAAATATGGATAATTCGGTTAACCAAATTTTTTAAAGTCAAAACCAAAACCGACTGAATTATAATTCGGATAACCGAAATTTTAAATTTAGTTTTAAAATTCAGATAAAAATCCAAAAAAAATTCGGTTAATTTGGATTTTGGATAAATCCGAATTATCCAAACTGAATGCTCACCCCTAATTGGGCGTCTCATCGGAGTTATGGATGACTCATTTTTTGCAGACTTTAAGTTCATCCAATTCAAGGTCCTACTAAGCATCTAAAAGCCAGTTTGGCACTCTCTCCCCTTCTCACTGGATGGCATGGACCTTGTGTTCACAACCACATATGACAATATGCCCGCTATTGCACGAGGTGCGGGCTGTTCACTCATGCCAGTAGCTTATACCCCACCCCAGGTGCTGTTGAGGAAGAAGACACGCCATTTGGGAGTTGGCTCAAAATAAAGGTTTACATGACTAAGCTTCACTCCGGCCCGACTGATTCTATTCTGGAAGACTGGGTGCCTTCTAATAGTTTGGTTTCCAATAATTTTTGACAAATCTTGTCCTTCAACGCCACATACTTGTCATCTCCAACGAAGGCTCCTTTTCTAACCAAATTGTGGAAGGTAGTGGGCTCGCTGATTTTCTTGACAATGTGCAGATCGATGCCCCTGGTCTGGAGCATGAGCCAGGTAATCGTTCCACTGATCAACTCATTGAGGTGGCATCTCATGAAGAGCTCTAGGATTTGTGGCTGCCTAGTGCGGCTCTAAAGGGTAAGAAGGTCCTATTCCCCGCCCCCTACTTCCCCTATTGAGGATCCCCAGGGTGCGACTGGTAGTAAATGTGTTGGTGGCCCACTGGTATCGTACACGGAGTGTGGTATCCTAGGCACCTTTTCTAACTGAGTTTCTGCCATTAATGTCCACAACCAGCCAAATAACATGAATTTAAGGAGCTACACCAGTCGACGGACAAGGAAGAGACATGTGTCAGGCAGATGTAGTGTTGGCGTGCTTCGAAGACTGCACCGGGTGGCCTACACCATCATTGTTGTAACGACAATTATTCGACATCCGAGGGGGCTCGAGCAGGCTACTCACTTCTCATGCGGATAGGACACATGGTGGGATGTTGAAACTAATTAGTGCACCCGATGCGTCCCCGACTGGTCATGGATGTATCTATGACTCGATTTTAACTTGATAGTTTAGGGATGGACACGAGATAATCTTAAATTGGAAACACATTTCGATTGAGAATTTACACACACAAATTCACTCAACCTCCCTTGTCCCACACACGCACTCCCGGGACAGTTTTAACTTTACCCCTAAAGTTGTCAACCCTCTCCTGACTATCGGCCTACGGTTCCCCGACCGTTCCCAGACCTGTCGTTCTATCAAATACCCACCGTATTGATACTATAACCTAGTCCTCTCTAGCTCACCAACTCTCAAGAACTTACACACACTCTAATATGATCCACACTTGCCCGGATTATCTCTATCTTTTTCTCTCGTACAGGCTTGATTACATATGGAATAAATGCAAGTATATATACACGGCTGTTAGGATGTAACTACCGTCCTATTAGTCCCTAGACTTCTTGGAGTCGATTACAACTTCGATTATTCACAGAGCAGCCACACTAGACTTGCAAAGATTCTTCAACTTGATCTGGAGGCTTGAGCTACGTGTCGCCTCATGGTTAGTCAAGTTGGCGGCAGCCCTCTTGATAGGTTGATCACCACTTGTGTGCCCCACTTGCCTGATCTTGTATGGTTTATTAAATGCTCATAAATGTTCTCTTCTAAATTCATTTCGGCTATGTAATGATTTTCTTTTATAGCTTTGTTATCTTGTGCATTAATGAACTTCTCCTTTTGTCATGAGCTTGTCGTGAACAAGTTACTTATGTGGATGTATATGTTTTATCTGAATGTATCGATCCCTTGCAGTCTTCTGTCTTTGATTTCTATCTTTAAGTATGAGAGATATCTTCGTGCTGTGTCTGACTGGTTGTTTGTGCTAGAAGTTCTACCGAAGCTCTCTCCGACTGGTAGAGCACATGTCGTGGATTGAGTGCGCTTGCAACCTTGCGTGCTAATCCACTAATGACTTAAGTGAAATACCCCGAACTTAAATATAGTGATTAAGATTATTCTAATCCATATTTAAGGGCCTAATAATGCCTAAGTAATATTAGTAAGGAAAAATAAATCCAAAAGAAATGAAGAAACACTTAAAAAGCGAAAAACGCTAAATAAGCGTTAAATAACCATAGGAGGTATGAGACCCCGGTTAGCATATTATATGGATTCTAAAGGCTTAATAAGGCCTAAATAATATATGGGAACAACTTCCGAAGAAAACGGATCCATAAAATGGATTAAAACCACAAACGAACCTTAAAGCGCGTTTTTTGAGGAAACCGGCAAAACGTGACTTTAAGCGGGTTAAATAGACTCGTAACAATTTTGGTCAACCAAATAGTCATTAATAAACATTAATGAAGGTCTAGAACCAATAAAATCAATTAAACGAGAAAATAGTAAAAACTGTAAAAATCGAGAAGCTGTGGGGGGAGAGTGTAAATAAGCAACTAGTGTGTCCACTATTGCAATTAAAATTTTAAAAGCCCATATGGGCTGTGTGGGTAGCCGATTACACTATCTCTCACATCTTAATTCCCCTCTATGTACAAAAGACAAAAGAAATAAAAAAAAGTCAAAAAGTAAAACTCTCTTTCACCCCTCCATTTCTCTCACTCACGTACAGAACACCCACACCCCTCTCTGGTTCTTTCTTCTCCTTCCTGCGACTGTAATGGCGATTTGAGAGCCACTCACAAACAGCCCACTTTCTCTCCATTTTTTAAAGCCTAAAACCACACCAAATGCTACAAAAGTTATACCGTTGGAATTCGTATCGCTTAGGAGATTATTCTACACCCTTCAAAAATCTAAACCTCCAACTTTATTTTGAGGGTATTATCGTTTAAGAGCTCCAGGAGCACCATTCAAGATCTACATTCTTCCATGTTCTAAGGTAGAAGTAAACCAAAGCTTCACTCTTTTCATCTTTTCCTTGCAAAAATACAAAACAACTCCGTAATGTACCACTATTCCATTACTCAGCCGGTTTGGCACTTCAAAGAGGAGTTGAAGCCTTGTCATTTTGTACTTAAAAACTCCATTAGAAACTCAAGGTAAGACACACTAAGTGTTTTAAGTGGTTTCTCATAATCTAGGGTTTAAACGTGAGATAGAAAATTTACTAGTATTGGTGTGTATGCGTGCCTTGTTACATGGTGGTGTGTTTGGCTTAAATAAATCAAGAAAACAAGAAGGAAGAGGAGCAAGAAAAGGATAAGGAGAGAAAGAAAAAGGAATCAAGGAAACCCAAGGTAAAGAGAAGTCTCTGTACAGTTTTGATGTCGTGTATAAATGCATGTTGTAAAAGGTTTAGAAATCCCATAACAGTAAGAAGAGTAGGGTTATGCTTAATGTGGATGGTATTTCTCGTTGAAGCTTTTGAAAATAAGTAATAAATTGTTTAAGTGTGAGTAGTAAGTATATTGTATAATGAGGAAGAGAATGTGACAGTTTTAGAGGTTTTAAAAGATGTTTAAAAGCTTGGGAAAACATTGGATAATGAGTATGTTTGTGCAGGGAATGTATGTGTGAGATAGTGTTGTTTGATGTTGGTACTGATATGGGAATTGGAATGAATGTGTGGGCTGAGAATGCATGTGGGCAATGTTAAAATATAGGGGGGACCTCTGCCCAAATTTGTATGGAAATTGAAGGACTTAGATGTGGAAGAAGAAGGGATAACTTAGGTGGTACTAGGTGTACTTGGAGAGTTTAAGTGAGTAGTTTAGTACCTTGAAAACAGATTTGAAGAGGGTCTAGGTAATGAGGAGAACTAGAGTGGCAAAGTAATGGATTTAGAATGCTAGGAGAAGCATTGGTAGAGGGGTAGGAGTGTGTATGAATGTAAAGGTTTAAGGAAAAATCTGTAGCATTGTGGAAGAAGAAAATGTAACAGGGGGAGAAAAACTGACAGTGGAGTGTATTTTGTAACAGATTTTGATAGAGGTGGATTAGGCTAGTTTAAAGTGCTTAATCAATGCTAAAATGTGCTAGATTATATGTAGGAAGCTTGGGGAAGAAGTTGGTAAAAAGATTGAAGTTGAAACAAAGCTTTAAAACTGGAAATTTGCAACAGACTAGATTTGTCCTGGTTTGCAAACAAGTACACAAACCAGGACCACCTCTTAAACTTGGCAGAATGCCTTCTCGCTGGAATGGTCCTAGTTTGCAAACAAGTACGCAAACCAGGACCACCTCAAAAACTGACAGAGAGTATCGCGAAGGATGGTCCGGGTTTGTAAAACTGGTACACAAACCCGGACCACCATAAAAACTTGACAGAACGTCCCAAAGTGTTGGTCCGGGGTTACAAACTTGGACACAAACCTGGACCAACGCAAAAATGCTATAGAAAGTGTAAAAATGGAATTTTAAATGGGGAATTGATGAGTGGTAATGATAGTATAAGGTAATTAGTACTTAATTAATGATGTTTAAAGGTCATTAAGGGTATGAACAAGTTTTAAAGTAATGAAGAGTAAGTAAACAATGTGAAGTGTAAGAATTGTAAAGACATAGTAACTATAAGGGGAAATATAAAAGATGAAACGAGTTAAGTTTAATTATAGTTAATTAACCGCTCGATCGCATGTATGTGATAGGCTTTGATTAGTCGAACACCGAAGAGGAGTCGGTGAGTCCAAATCAACGGTGCAAGGTATGATTTCTTCATCTGCTATCCTAACTGGTTACCCCGATTGTGTGCTTATTTGATCACCTAAATAAGGTAAATGCATGAATCGGACTATATTACGCCTACTTGTGCTTGTTTAAGTTGTTCTTGATATGTAATGTCTTGAACACCAGTTTGTATAATTCATGAAATATATGAATGATGATGGAGTGAATTTGTATCTTGTATTGTACTTGCGTAATGTATTGTATTTTATATGGATGTGTATGTGACCAATGTAGTTGTGTATGTGGCTTGGATGTGTGACTTCTACTAATTCCTAACTACCTAACTCCTAACGTAAGTATTGAGTAAATTGGAATGAGTAGAAGTCCGATATAGTTTTGGCCACGCTTGAGGATGAGGAGACACAAGAGGTTGGATCCGATTCCTGGTTCTTAACTGGTCCACGGCCCAAACCCCTTAAATGGGTAGCATCCTGGATTGGTGAACCAAGTAAGCCCGGTGGTGGGACGGTGTAGTCCCTGCCCGGAGGTCCCGACGACTTAACTTGAGTAAGTAGTAAGTAAAGTAAGTATTGTATGAGTAATGGTCTTGGCTGGTGTAAGTCATTGACCCCGAGTAAAAGATAATCTCCACCCGATTAACCCGGGTTGACCAATGAAGCTAACAAGTACGGTATATTGAGTATGAATGGTGTATGTATTGCGTATGTGTATTTCGGAAGAAGGTAAGTATGTATTGGATGGCTTGTATTGTATTCCTTGTATGTAATGAAGTGTGTGAATGTATTCCTTGCGTAAAGTATTGTAGTATTGTGTATAAGAGCATGCATGCATGTATGTTTGAATAAAATGAATTGCATGTATTCGACCAAGTGGTCGGCGTACCCTCGCTAGTACGCGGGGTATGCGGAAGTCATATTCAGCGTAAGCTGACCCCCTAGGGGGAACGTTTTTAGTGTGCAGGTACCCGAAGCGGATATGGTCAAGGTAAGAGACCGGTGGCTACACTTGGATAGTTAGAAGTAGAATGTAGAAGCGTACTAAGTGGCACACCCCTTGTACTTAGAAAGTAAGTAGTTTGTGAGGAATGGGTAGTGGTTAGACTCTTAATGAGTATCTATGAAATCGATAGAGGTGTTGTATTTGTATAAGGAACTTAGTAAATTCGGTGTATTATATTGTATTGAACTTATGGAGTATTGTGATGAATGGGAAGTTCTAGTATTTGATTTGGTAATTGGAGTATGTATTGTAAGTGTGTAGTACTCGGATATTCCGGTCCGTCAGACCGATTCTGTATGTAGCAGTAGTAGTAGTAGCCTTGTTAGTCACGTGGGTGGCTAACGGCATTGTATCACCCACCGTTGTGTAAATATGTATCCGCTGCGTGAATCTGGAAGTACGAGGAGATTGAACGGTAATGACAGTATTAGCGGTAGGGGTGTTACATTAAGTGCGCTTGCAACCTTGCGTGCTAAGCCACTTATTCACATGTCTATCTGAAACATGAATCTTGACAAATGCATTAGATAGACAATACAAGTGCAGAATGGATTTATCGTGAGTGATTTAGAAGAGGAGTAGTTGTTAAAAGAAAGAAATTAATACTCAAAATATCCGTTGGGCTGCAAATTAAAACCCGGTCGTAGTAGTGTAGAAGACAGAAGCGGCCGGGGTCAAACCGTGGGACTTATAGCGAGCTAAAGTAGTTCCTAAGCTTGTCACAAAAGGGGGGAAGTTAATTGACTTGTTTTTAGAGAATTAAAAGAGCAGATTAAATTACTGAGTGCAGATGAATTAAATGGAACTCCGGGTTCAGGTTTAATATAATCTGATTATTATGCTATCTCTTCCGGTTTAATAAATTAGTTTGGCAAAATTCCTGTTATTATCCTAAGGACTAAGTCATAGACCCTTAAGAACTCGTTTACCAGAAAATGCTCGGTCTAATCAAGGTTCGAGCAAAACTATGTAAACGGACGTTAAATTCAAGGAATTATAATTTCATCTGTAAATACTAACTTAAATCATAATAAGTTTTCTCCAGATTTACGGCTTAAATAACCTGTCTATTTTATCACCTGGTCTGATCAAAATAGACTTAGGAAAGCATTTTAATAAATTCATGTAATTTATTAAAATGGTGAGAGAAATCCTTTAAGCGTAACAAACTGTATTTATTAAAACCGGTAGAAATATGATACATAATTAAACAAACCATAATTAAAAACCTTGCCCGGAGCAAATCCTCCTTAGCCAGACATATTAACTGGTAATAAATCTTACAGAGGTTGGACGTAATGAAATACCCCCCCAAATCTAAATATATTATTAATCATTATTTATTGGAATATAATCCAAATATAAATCATTTCACGTACGCATGCAAACCCATGCATGAAAACGTTACGTAAAAACAGTCGTTTCACCATAAACGCTAAAACGCCTTAGAAGCATGTGTCAAACATGACCTTGTATGACCTCTAAATTCAAACTAAATGGTCATACAATATTATATGAATATACAAATATATTCCCTAAGCTATATTCAGTCAAATACGCAAAATGCTCGGGAGTGCTCACACCCTCCTTAAAGCAAAAAGTCCGGAGGAGTGCCGAGGTGGCACGAACTCCTATAAAATTAATTCCTAGAGTTCCTAACATCATTATTTATCATTCTAAAGAACCCACGAAGTGGTTTCTCAAAATTCAGCAAAAACCAAAGGAGGATTTCTTAGCGCTCCTTTTTGGCCCGGGAGTGTCCCGATGGCCCGTAAATTATGTCACGGGTTGATATAACCCCATATAACTCAATGTAACACTTAGTATATGTTTATTTACTATAATAAGTGTTACAAACACTTGGAACTCATAAAAATTGTTTCCCAAAATTTCCTTAGAGCACAAAAACACACCTTCGGGTGTCACGAAAATGCGTTTTACGCAATTACCTTGTAGTTTTTGACATGCCACGAATTGGTAATCTTAAAAAGGGTTAAAATGACCTTCTAAATCAGTTGGTGTGACTAGTCAACAAGGGCTCTCTATAGGGCCGATTTTAAGGGCAAAAACTAGTATAAAATTTGCTTTAAAAATTTATAAAAGGCTTAAATATGATGACTCATCATCCCATGTGTTATATTACTTAATGTCTAAGTATGTAGGTCTCATTTGACCAGAAGCTGTCGAAATTAGGCCATGGAATAAGGCCATGTGAGCTAGAACAAAACAAATGAAAAAGTAAAAAGTAGATCTAAGATCTACTTTATTTGATTCCTTCTTCCACATGTGACTTCCATGCTCCTTCCTTGCTTCATCTTGAGCCCATTCAGAGCCTTAATTCGTGACCTACATGAGGAGAAGACAAGTCATTACATTAGAAAAATCAAAAGAAACTACCTTTTTCTTTCTTCTAGTTTGCATTATTTCTCCACCTCTTGCCTTGTCCATTATGGCCGGTTTTTATGGAAAGGAGCATTTATTGAGCCAATCAACCATGAATTAAACTAAGGAAAAGATTGTCAAATGACATTAAAAATTGACAAAAAAATCAATTCCAATTGCCCTCTTTCATTTACGTGAGCCAAGTCTCATTTCTTCCTTGCCCTATTCTTGCACGGTTGGTAAGTTCTCTCCTCTCTCTTCTAGCTTCATCTTCTTCCTTTGAAGCTCTTAAGTCCATTAATGGAGTTTAACTTCTATCTTCATCTTAAGGTAATTCCTAGCATTTCTTGGCAAGTCTTGAAGCAAAACTCTTCCTAGCATATCAAGGTGGGTTCGGCCACATTAGTTCTCCAAGAAGGTTGTCCAAACCAACATTAAATCAAGGAGCATCTCAAGGTTATCTTAAGGTAGTTTTCAAAGCTTGAAAATCCTTAAAACATTTTTGTGTGTAACCAAGTTCTACCTCTTCTAAGTCTCTTTTCTTCTTCATTTTGATGAAGGAAAACTTGTCTTCATCTACCTTTGGGTGAGCCGAAATTATAAGAGAAAATCTAAGGTAAAGTCTTGTAAAACTACTTCCAAATCTACTTAAGATCTTTGTTGAAGATCTAACTCCTAAACATCCTTCATCTCTTGCATAAAACCGAAAAGGAGCAACAAAAATTACCTTGGAGAAAGCTTGGAGATTCAAGAAGAAGTTCAAGCACTTAACCACCTTGTTAAGAAGTAAGTTTACTATATAAACCTTTATATTATAAGCTTTGTTAAGCTTCTAAAAATTGTACAAAAATTATGTACACCTCTTAAGTAAAGTAATACCGAACATGGTTTTATTTGCCAAAAATATAATCTATAACATATATAGAAAATATTTACCTTAAGACACATTTTTGTGTCACAAAAATTATCTATGTTACAAATTAAATTAGGCCGAATTGTCTTGGGCAAAAATGCTCTATTTTGAGCTAAGAATTTATATAAGACATTACAATAATTTATACATGAGTTATATGACTCCTATGAATTTATCTATAATTATTTAGACATATAAATCCACTTTTATATAACATATGGTCTCATTTAAATTATGGCCGAAAGCTTTATGTGTTAAATGGATTTTAATGAGCTACTTAGGTATATAAATTTATATCATAAAGTTTGGTGAGTTAAAAATATTCTATTAGTGTTTAAATGACTAATTAATTTAGTTATATGGCTTAAATGTAATTTCTACAAAATTTAGTGTATATATTGTGAAGGCCGAGAACAAAAGGGCTGTTTGGTGTAAATATAAAATAATATAAGGTTAGGAATTAAGTTTATGAATTTTAGATAATTTAAACAAGCTCTAAAATAACTTTTTATAAAGTTTTGGGCTATTATGTAATTTATGAAAGTTGTTATTAAAGTTTGGAGTTGAATATGGGCGAATTCATAATTAAGAGAATTATTGGGGTTACTTTCGAAATTTGGAAGAATTAAATATTTAAACTTTAGTTTATAAGTTATTAAGTGACTATTATAAGTTTTGGGGTGAAAATGTAATTAATGGAAAGTTCTAGACCAAAACCGATTTAGTTGGGTTAGTTTGGTAATTTAAGAATTTATATATATATTTAGCATTTATGGAGAATTAAAATTAAAACTATAGTTTATAAGGTTTATGTAAAGATTATAAGATTTTGTGGTTAGATTGTAATTATAAGGAATAATATATTTGGCCGAAATTTAGGGGCTAAGTGTAATTTTTGAAGTTATAATATTTAAAAGTTATACCAAAATATTAGGGGTGGTTTTGTAATTTAGCTAAATAAGAATTAAAACTCTATATATAAGAGATTAGAATTTAATATAAGTTTATGATTTTGGTTGTTTTGTAAATAACCAAATATAAGTAAGAATTTAGATTAAAATAAATATAGGTCCTACATGGATTTTTGGAGGAATTAGAAAGAAAGAATTTTGATTAAAGGAGTTATGAGTTTAAACTATGACTTATATAGTTATAAGGAATTTAATAACCGATGATATTACTTTTGGTTAAAGGAGGAATAATGAAAACTATAAGATTTTTGTCATTATAGACATTTAAATAGTTAAGAAAATTATAAGTTGTTATGTCACTAGACAATTAAAATAAACAACAAATGCATGAATATAACACATATGTGCATTAAAGGATTTAAATAAATCAAAAGGAATAACAAATAAGTTATACATAAAATCATGAGGTAATTAAAAGGAAAAAACCTCACATGAAATAACAAATACAGATTTGTTAAAAGATCCAATAGAATCATTATATAAGGGTAACATAAATTAACCCTCTCAGTTAATCCTATTCTAGGACTTTGTTTGACCAGACGTTGACCGGGAATTAAACAGTACAGTCTACGGTGAACGGTATGGGATTCTTGCAACCTGTTTTCTAACGGATTACACGGCTTGTGTGCTATCTGTTGTTTGAAATAACGACCAAGATAATTAATGTAAACGTTGTTTTACTCTTGTGCACTGTTGTATTATTTTATGTGCGTGAATGTTGCTGACTACAACGTGTATGTCCCACGCATACAACACTACTATACCAGTGGATTAAATACCTGCGTTTCAGTATACCGAGGACTTGTACTCAAGTCTCTCACTAACTTCACTTTATAACAAACGTCATTATCCTAAACGTGATAATTGACATTATACATTGGGTTCTTGTCAACATCTTTATATGACACTAACAACTCTATACTACGAGAATGAGGAGCCCAGTTGGATCTGGCCATGCATGCTACAGGAGCTGTACCTGTCTCAGGTCGTCTCCTACTACGTCGCGACGGAAAATTCAGTTGGGAGGAAGACTCTATTCCACCCGGGACTTCGTGTGCCCTTTAGTTCGAGGAAGACCTTATTCCTCAGTGGGTTCTTATTTCCCACGCCATTCAGTTCAGGGTTTAACTACGTCATCTCCTGGGGTTTTATACCCAACTTTCTATGACGAGGTCACTATACCTCCACTATTTCAGATATTCAGTTATAACTGTCAGTCCCATTGTGTGGACCGACTATCAGTAAAGAATTTCAGTTCAGCTAACTCGACCTTCTGTGTCTTGTTCTATGTGACATTATTGTCCTTGTTTGGATACTTGTTATCATCAGATTATGCTTGTTTACAGCTTTATAAAAAAATGAACTGCATGTATTCGACAAAGTAGTTGGTGTGGCCCGGTAGACGATGGGCTGCACGTTTTCCATACCAGCGTTGTTTGCTGAGCCCCTTTGGGGGCACCCCCATTTTTCAGGTACCTGAAGATTGAGAAGTTCACTACACTGAGTGTAGGTGGGGTAGACCAAGCTTTGGGAGTCTACTATTAGTTATTTTTTTATTTCAGTATTGTACTTTGAGTTTGATTCCTAGTATCTCGGGTTGTATCTGTATTCCAGACCGTGACATTTGAGGATTGTATTTGGACTTAGCCTTGTTGGTCACAAGGGTGGCCAACGGCATTGTATACCGCCCGGTTGTTGTATTTATTTCCGCTGCAGTTGTATTTATTTGGGAGTGATCGCCGTTCAGTTTATTGGATTTCGGGTTGGGGTATTACAAAAATGGTATCAGAGCGTAGTTACGCTCTGGATACAAGGATACACCGAGATTAGGATATCTAATACTTTAGGTTAAGGGTTGAGAGATAGTATTGAAAGGAGTTTAAGTTAGTTTTACTTAGACTACTATCCAAGACCAGATTTTGACCACAGTGCCTAATATACCTCAACATCCTGCAGATGTCAGGAAGAGGAGGACGACGTGGACAGGCTGATGAGGAGCCAAACATCAGGTGGCAGACATTGCTACCTTAATTGCTCAGGCTTTTGCACAGGCGGGGGTTGCACAGCAGCAGCAGCTACACCACCACCACCACCCAGGAGAGAGACTGGGTGAAGAGTTTGGCTGATCTGAGGCCAACTGCCAAGGGGCAGACTGACCCTGCTCACTTAGAACCTACATCATGGAGATGGAGACAGCGTTCGAGACGCTTGCAGTCCCAGCTAGGGAGAAAGTAAGACTTGCTGCCTTTTATCTGAAGGATGCAGCTAGAGATTGGTGGAACATGGTGAAAGCCGACCACCTGGATGACCCAGCCTTTACTTGGGGACATTACACTGCACTACTTAGGGGCAAATACTACCCGGCCCACACCAGGATGGTGAAGACTCGGGAGTTTGACGCCTTGGAGCAGACGGGGAAGATGAGTATGAGTATTGCGAAGTTCACTTCGCTACTCCGACTATTGCCCGGCATAGGATACTCGGACCAGGTCTTGGTCGACCGGTTTACGGGGGACTGAGCCCTCGACTTCAGTTTGGGATGGGACCAATCATCCCCCAGTTTGCAGGTAAAACAGGAAAGTATCAGTTGGAAATCTTATTACATACTATACCCCATCATGGGAGATTGGAGATTATACCTTAAGATTTCAGGAATGTTACCATGCTGCCTCCGTTGTGGAGATTACTTGCAAGAGAAGGGATGCTTTGAGCTCCCAAAAGAGGAAGGACGGACCTGGTGGCGAAGATGCCAAGCAAGGGAACTCCTACAGAAGGAACAAACCCTATCAGAAAGGCCAGGGGTCCTATCAAGGAAAGGGGAACCAAACTACTGGGAACCCTCAGTCAGGAACCTACGGAGCGGCAGCTCCACAGAAAACTTACCCACCTAAGGGTAGGCACCTTAATCAAGCAGTTAGACTTGAAACTTTTGTGATTACCTTAGTACCATTGGAATGCGTAATTAACCTTGATTTTATTAGGTTCTGGATCTGGCTCAAACACGGGCCAGAAGTATGTCCGCCGTTTCAACTGTAAGCAGTGCGGAAAGGATCACCCCGGTGGACTGCCAGGGGGAGAAAGTCATGTGCCGCTACTGTCAGATACTCGGGCATCGTGCCTTCGAGTGCATCCGAAACCCGGAGAGCAGGAACTACCGCCCGGGAGCAAAGCCAAACACCGGCCCTAAGAATGGAGCTAGCGATACTCGCCCTCCACCAACAACCAGGCTCAGGGTATAAGGGCAAGGGCCCAGCATCGGGACCCGCCCTACATGTCATGGACCGCTCAGATGAGGCTGGTCCTCTACTAACCCAGGTATTCTAAACCAGTGAACCTATTTGAGCAATGGATGATGTGAATGAGTGCTTGCATGCCTTGATTGCCTAATTGAGTAGGAAGAATTAGTAAGACTCACTAGTAAAATTTAAACCACGTAGGAAGCTATAAGATATGCTTTCCTATCCCCTCACCGCCCTCCCTGGAAGAAAACATTATCAAAATACAAGAACCAGGGAACGAACAATGTAAGGTTATCCAACCAGGATTGATACTACTCAAAGGATACCTAACACCGGAGACACAAATTGCAATCATCAGAAGGTCAAGAATTGGGAGCAGGACCAGGAGGGTTCTACACTCCAGAATTTCCAGGAGGATCAAAAATGAAGCTGAAAATGATGTGCTTGGGAAAGGATTGGAATCCTTATACCAAGAATTACCAGGATACAAGAAATGGAGATGGAGCTCAAGTGCCAAAATCCCAGAAGAATTTTTACAAATTGTGGAACAAGCAGTTACTACCAGCTCAGCAGATGGAAGAAGATCCAGTTCCCAACTTAAGGGCTGATCTATGTATCATCAACTTCTATGAAGAAGGAGGCCGTTTAGGGCTACACCAGGACAATGATGAAACAAAAGGGTCCCTTGACAGGGGATACCAGTATTATCTTGTCTATTGGAGATGACGCAGAGTTCCTTTTGCGAGCAGAAGCGTGTGGACCTTGCAAAGAAAATTATATTGATTCAGGAGATGTTTTAATAATGGGTGGAAAGTCAAGGTTGCTATACCATGGAATTAAGAGGGTTAAGCTAAACACAGCACCTTCGACAGTGATAAACACCACTCACATGAGACCAGGAAGATTAAGTTTGACTTTTAGAAAGTATTAGTGTTGTAATTGTTTTTGGACTCAGAAAGGAGATCATCTCATCAGTGAAGCATTATTGTTGAAAGTGAATGTCTTTAGACCCCATCATATCAAAGTACTTACTCAGATTCTGTTATTAGGTTGTGCTAAGGAGACGGAAGGTGCCTTAAGTATACTTACTGAGGAGGAGGCCAGCAAGGGCGCTCGATTCTCACTGGTACCTTTCCGGTTAATGGAGTGGATGCATTAGTACTGTTCGACTCCGGAGCCTCACATACTTTCGTTTCGCCTACGCTTGCGGGGAAGTTGGGGCTAGACGCTGTAGAGTTACCTACCTGATTTTAAGGTGGCACTCCCGTCTAAGGAGAAGATCAGTTGCACTCGTCTTTATAGAGGAGCCACTATCAGTATTAAGGAGGAGGAATTTCCTATTGACCTTATTGAGTTCAGAGGTCTAGGATTCGATGTTATAGCCGGGATGGACTGGCTGGGGCGGCACAGAGGCCGCATTCTTTGTGCAGAGCGCAGACTGCTACTTAAGAGTCCATCAGGAGTGACAGTATCTTACCGTCAGAGCCCTAGGGCACCATCAGTGAAAGTTATATCTGCTATGTCTATGTACAAGCAAGTCAGGAAGCATAAGGAGGTATATTTATGCTATGTTCAGGATGTGGAGCATGACCCTGATTTTGATCCAGCTATGCCAGTGGTGTCAGAATTTCCAGATATTTTTCCAAAGGAACTTCCAGGCTTACCGCCACCCAGAGAGGTAGAGTTCTCCATTGAATTACTACCAGGTACCGGTCCCATAGCTAAGGCACCGTACCGTATGGCACCAGCAGAGATGGCTGAGTTGAAGGAGCAGTTGAAAGATTTATTGGACAAGGGATACATACGACCTAGCGTATCTCCTTGGGGAGCACCAGTCCTTTTTGTGAAGAAGAAGGATGGAAGCCTTCGTTTGTGTATTGATTACAGGGAGCTTAATGCAGTATCGGTGAAGAATAAATATCCACTACCACGGATTGATGATTTTTTGATCAGTTGAGAGGAGCAAAGGTATTTTCGAAGATCGATTTGAGATCAGGCTACCATCAGATACCCATCAGGGAGCAGGACATAGAAAAGACAGCTTTCAGAACACGGTATGGCCACTATGAGTTTACGGTTATGCCTTTTGGCTTGTCAAATGCACCTGCAGTCTTCATGGATTTGATGAACAGATTATTCAGAGAGCAGTTGGATAAGACCGTGGTTGTATTCATCGATGACATCCTAATCTACTCAAAGTCTAAAGAAGAGCATGAGAGTCACCTTCGACACACTTCAGATCTTAAGGGAGAACCAGCTTTATGCTAAGTTCTCCAAATGTGAGTTTTGGTTGGACAGAGTTTCTTTTCTAGGACATGTCATTTCAGATGCTGGGATCGCAGTGGATCCAGCAAAGATAGAAGCAGTTCGCACTTGGCCTAGGCCAAAGACAGTGACTGATATCAGGAGTTTCCTTGGGTTAGCAGGTTACTACAGGAGGTTTGTCAGAGACTTCTCCAAAATAGCCAAACCTATGACCAGCTTATGAAGAAGGATGCACCTTTCACATGGACTACTGAATGTGAGACCTCATTCGAGCTTCTGAAGAATGCTTTGACATCAGCACCAGTTTTGACTATCCCTGAAGGCACAGAGGGTTATGAAGTTTATTGTGATGCATCAGGAAGGGGACTAGGGTGTGTACTCATGCAGAATGGGAAGGTAGTCGCCTACGCTTCCCGACAGTTGAAGAAACATGAGGAAAACTATCCCACACATGACTTGGAGCTTGGAGCTATTGTTTTTGCCTTGAAGATCTGGCGCCACTACCTGTATGGTGTCCAGATGACCGTATATTCGGATCATAAGAGTTTGAAATATGTATTCACCCAGAAGGAGTTAAATATGAGACAGAGAGATGGGTTGAATTTCTTAAGGATTATGACATTGATTTGCAGTACAAGGAAGGGAAAGCTAATGTTGTAGCAGACGCATTGAGTCGACGAGCATATTCTCTTAATGCCATTGTGGCTAGCTCGAGTCTTATGGATGACATACGCAGAGCACAGCAGAGTGATCAGCGAATGATGGAGATCAGTCAGAAGTTGACTGACGGTACATTTGAGGGTGGAAAGTATGAGTTCCAGTTACATGATGATGGACTCATCAGATTGAAGGGAAGATTGTGTATTCCCAGAGACAGCACAGATATTAAGGAGCATATTCTTCGAGAGTCCCACACTTCTACCACATCTGTCCATCCAGGAGCTTCTAAGATGTACAAAGATCTGAAGAGGTATTTCTGGTGGAGTGGTATGAAGGGCGACGTGACAGAGTATGTGATTCGATGTCTCACTTGTCAGAAAGTGAAATTCGAACATAGACGACCAGGAGGTATGGTACAGTCTATGCCAGTTCCAGAGTGGAAGTTTTATGATATCTCTATGGACTTCGTGGTGGGACTACCACCTACGAGAGGAGGACTTAATATGATTTGGGTCGTTGTTGATCGATTGACTAAGGTTGCTAGGTTTATTCCGATGAAAGACACTTGGAAAGTGCCTAAGTTAGCAGAGCTATTTGAGAAAGAGATTATCAGACATCATGGAGTACCTAAGACTATTGTTTCAGATCGAGACACTAGATTTCTCTCACGATACTGGCGAGCTACTCGCGAGGCACTTGGCACTGAATTGAAGCTTAGCACAGCATTTCATCCTCAGACAGATGGTCAGTCAGAGAGGACTATTCAGACCTTAGAGGACATGCTACGAGCATGTGCCTTGGATTTTCAGGGCAGCTGGATAGATAGATTACATCTCATCGAGTTTGCTTACAATAACAGCTATCACGCCTCTATACAGATGTCACCTTTTCAGGCTTTATATGGCAGACCATGCCGCACACCTTTGTGCTGGGACGAGTCTAGTGAGACCGTCATCATTGGGCCTGAGTACTTGGAGCAAGTCCAGGCAGAAGTTCAGCAGATCAGAAACAATATGAAAGCAGCACAGGACAGACAGAAATCATATGCTGATGAGAGGCGACGAGACCTTGAGTTCGCAGTTGGCGACCAGGTATTTCTACGAGTTTCACCCATGAAGGGTGTATTCAGATTTGGTCAGAAGGGCAAGCTAAGCCCGAAATTTGTAGGACCCTACGCTATCATAGAGCGGGTGGGCCTAGTGGCATATCGACTTGATTTGCCAGCCGAGTTGGGCAAAGTACACAATGTTTTTCACGTGTCTCAGCTTAAGAAATACATGCCTCATCCTTCTCATGTTCTACAACCAGAACACTCTCTTTAGAACCAACAATGCGGTATGTGGAAACACCGCAAAGAATCTTAGATAGAAAGACACGAGAGACTCGAAACAAGTCTGTGAGCCTCGTGAAGGTTCTTTGGTCGAACCACGATGTGGAAGAGGCCACATGGGAACTCGAAGCTGATATGCGAGCGAAGTTTCCCTCATTATTTACCGACTAGGCACTTTAGTCTAGGGTACGGGGGCGTACCCCTTCTTTTTGGGGGGTAGAGCCTTTTTCATTTTTGAGTTTAGTGTGCATTTTGTGCACTTTTGTGCATTGCATTTGTTGCTTTTGTGCATTTCAGTTGTTGCACTTTTGTGCATTTCAGTTGTTGCACTTGTGTGCATTTCAGTTGTTGCACCTTGTGTGCATTTCAGTTGTTGCACTTTTGTGCATTTCAGTTGTTGCACTTGTGTGCATTTCAGTGACACCTTGTCTTGTATGTGTTCTTGTGTAACACTGTGTTTGAATGTACCTTGTACTTCTACTTGATTGTGTGTACTTCATTACACTACAATGGAAATATTATATGCACTACGTTGCACCATTTGAAATGAAAAGTTATTGTGTTCACTACCTTGCTTTACACTGCAAGTATATGTTATGATGAACTTAGGGATATAGAGACTTGGGACTTGATCCCTGAAAATTAGTTTGAGTTGTGGATACTTAGTGGAACTTGATTCCCCCACAACCTTATACTTTAGATATGAGACTTCGGGGCGAAGTCCTTTTTTAAGGGGGGTAGATTGAAATACCCCAAATCTAAATAATATTATTTAATCATTATTTATTGGAATATAATCCAAATATAAATCATTTCACGTACGCATGCAAACCCATGCATGAAAACGTTACGTAAAAACAGTCGTTTCACCATAAACGCTAAAACGCCTTAGAAGCATGTCAAACATGACCTTGTATGACCTCTAAAACTTAAACTAAATGGTCATACACTCATTATATGAATATACAAATATATTCCCTAAGCTATATTCAGTCAAATACGCAAAATGCTCGGGAGTGCTCACCCCGCTCCTTAAAGCACGAAATCGGAGGAGTGCCGAGGTGGCACGAACTCCTATAAAATTAATTCCTAGAGTTCCTAATCATTATTTACATTCTAAAGAGAACCCACGAAGTGGTTTCTCAAAATTCAGCAAAAACCAAAGGAGGATTTCTTAGCGCTCCTTTTTGGCCCGGGAGTGTCCCGATGGCCCGTAAATTATGTCACGGGTTGATATAACCCCATATAACTCAATGTAACACTTAGTATATGTTTATTTACCATAATAAGTGTTTACAAACACTTGGAACTCATAAAACAATTGTTTCCAAAATTTCCTTAGAGCACAAAACACACCTTCGGGTGTCACGAAAATGCGTTTTACGCAATTACCTTGTAGTTTTTGACATGCCACGAATTGGTAATCTTAAAAAGGGTTAAAATGACCTTCTAAATCAGTTGGTGTGACTAGTCAACAAGGCTCTATAGGGCCGATTTTAGGGCAAAAACTAGTATAAAATTTGCTTTAAAAGTTTATAAAAGCTTAGAATATGATGACTCATCCCCATGTGTTATATTACTTAATGTCAAGTAGTAGGTCTCATTTGACAGAAGCTGTCGAAATTAGGCCATGGAATAAGGCCATGTGAGCTAGAACAAAACAAATGAAAAAGTAAAAAGTAGATCTAAGATCTACTTTATTTGATTCCTTCTTCCACATGTGAACTTCCTGCTCTTCCTTGCTCTTCATCCGGTTTTTGAGCCCATCAGCCTTAATTCGTGACCTACATGAGGAGAAGACAAGCTTACATTAGAAAAATCAAAAGTAAACTTACCTTTTCCTTGTCTTCTAGTTCACATTATTTCTTCCACTTGCTCTTGCCTTGTACACTCCTCATGGCCGGTTTTTAGCTGGAAAGGAGCATTTATTGAGCCAATCAACCATGAATTAAACTAAGGAAAATTGTCAAATGACATTAAAAATTGACAAAAATCAATTTCCAATGCCCTCTTTCATTTACGTGAGCAAGTCTCATTTCTTCCTTGCCCTATTCTGCACGGCTTGGTAAGTCTCTCCTCTCTCTTCTAGCTTCATCTTCTTCCTTTGAAGCTCTTAAGTCCATTAATGGAGTTTTAACTTCTATCTTCATCTTAAGGTAATTCCTAGCATTTCTTGGCAAGTCTTGAAGCAAAACTCTTCCTAGCATATCAAGGTGGGTTCGGCCACATTTAGTTCTCCAAGAAGGTTGTCCAAACCAACATTAAATCAAGGAGCATCTCAAGGTTATCTTAAGGTAGTTTTCAAAGCTTGAAAATCCTTAAACACATTTTTGTGTAACCAAGTTCTACCTCTTCTAAGTCTCTTTTCTTCTTCATTTTGATGAAGGAAAACTTGTCTTCATCTACCTTGGGTGAGCCGAAATTATAAGAGAAAGTCTAAGGTAAAGTCTTGTAAAACTACTTCCAAATCTACTTAAGATCTTTGTTGGAGATCTAACTCCTAAACATCCTTCATCTCTTGCATAAAACCGAAAAGGAGCAACAAAATTACCTTGGAGAAAGCTTGGAGATTCAAGAAGAAGTTCAAGCACTTAACCACCTTGTTAAGAAGTAAGTTTACTATAAACCTTTATATTATAAGCTTTGTTAAGCTTCTAAAAATTGTACAAAAATTATGTACACCTCTTAAGTAAAGTAATACCGAACCTACATGGTTTTATTTCCAAAAATATAATCTATAACATATATAGAAAATATTTACCTTAAGACACATTTTTTGTCACAAAAATTATCTATGTTACAAATTAAATTAGGCCGAATTGTCTTGGGCAAAAATGCTCTATTTTGAGCTAAGAATTTATATAAGACATTACAATAATTTATACATGAGTTATATGACTCCTATGAATTTATCTATAATTATTTAGACATATAAATCCACTTTTATATAACATATGGTCTCATTTAAATTATGGCCGAAAGCTTTATGTGTTAAATGGATTTTAATGAGCTACTTAGGTATATAAATTTATATCATAAAGTTTGGTGAGTTAAAAATATTCTATTAGTGTTTAAATGACTAATTAATTTAGTTATATGGCTTAAATGTAATTTCTACAAAATTTAGTGTATATATTGTGAAGGCCGAGAACAAAAGGGCTGTTTGGTGTAAATATAAAATAATATAGGTTAGGAATTAAGTTTATGAATTTTAGATAATTTAAACAAGCTCTAAAATAACTTTTTATAAAGTTTTGGGCTATTATGTAATTTATGAAAGTTGTTATTAAAGTTTGGAGTTGAATATGGGCGAATTCATAATTAAGAGAATTATTGGGGTTACTTTCGAAATTTGGAAGAATTAAATATTTAAACTTTAGTTTATAAGTTATTAATGACTATTATAAGTTTTGGGGTGAAAATGTAATTAAAGGAAAGTTCTAGGCTAAAGCCGAGTTTTGGGTTAGTTTGGTAATTTAAGAATTTATATATATATTTAGCATTTATGGAGAATTAAAATTAAAACTATAGTTTATAAGGTGTTATGTAAAGATTATAAGATTTTGTGGTTAGATTGTAATTATAAGGAATAAATATATGTTGGCCGAAATTTAGGGGCTAATGTAATTTTTGAGAGTTATAATATTTAAAAGTATTCCAAAATATTAGGGGTGTTTGTAATTTAGCTAAATAAGAATTAAAACTCTATATATAATGAGATTAGAATTTAATATTAAGTTTATGATTTTATGTGGTTGTTTTGTAAATAACCAAATATAAGGTAAGAATTTAGATTAAAATAAATATAGGTCCTACATGGATTTTTGGAGGAATTAGAAAGAAAGAATTTTGATTAAAGGAGTTATGAGTTTAAACTATGACTTATATAGTTATAAGGAATTTAAAGATAACCGATGATTATTACTTTTGGTTAAAGGAGGAATAATGAAAACTATAAGATTTTTATGTCATTATAAGACATTTAAATATTGTAAGAAAATTATAAGTTGTTATGTCACTAGACAATTAAAATAAACAACAAATAAGTACTGAATAATAACACATTATGTGCATTAAAGGATTTATAAATAAATCAAAAGGAATAACAAATAAGTTATACATAAAATCATGAGGTAATTAAAAGGAATAAAACCTCACATGAAATAACAAATACAGATTTGTTAAAAGATCAATAGAGTCATTATATAAGGGTAACATAAATTAACCCTCTCAGTTAATCCTTCTAGGACTTTGTTTGACCAGACGTTGACCGGGAATTAAACAGTACAGTCTACGGTGAACGGTATGGGATTCTTGCAACCTGTTTTCTAACGGATTACACGGCTTGTGTGCTATCTGTTGTTTGAATAACGACCAAGATAATTATGTAAAACGTTGTTACTCTTGTGCACTGTGTATTATTTATGTGCGTGAATGTTGCTGACTACATCGTGTATGTCCCACGCATACAACACACTACTATACCAGTGGATTAAATACCTGCGTTTCAGTATACCGAGGACTTGTACTCAAGTCTCTCACTAACTTCACTTTATAACAAACGTCATTATCCTAAACGTGATAATTGACATACATTGGGTTCTTGTCAACATCTTTATATGACACCTACAACTCTATACTACGAGAATGAGGAGCCCAGTTGGATCTGGCCATGCATGCTACAGGAGCTTACCTGTCTCAGGTCGTCTCCTACTACGTCGCGACGGAAAATTCAGTTGGGAGGAAGACTCTATTCCACCCGGGACTTCGTGTGCCCTTCAGTTCGAGGAAGACTTTATTCCTCAGTGGGTTCTTATTTCCCACGCCATTCAGTTCAGGGTTTGACTACGTCATCTCCTGGGGTTTTTATACCCAACCTTCTCTATACGAGGTCACTATACCTCCACTATTTCAGATATTCAGTTATAACTGTCAGTCCCATTGTGTGGACCGACTATCAGTAAAGAATTTCAGTTCAGCTAACTCGACCTTCTGTGTCTTGTTCTATGTGACATTATTGTCCTTGTGGATACTTGTTATCATCAGAATGCTTGTTTACAGCTTTATAAAAATGAACTGCATGTATTCGACAAAGTAGTTTGGTGTGGCCCGGTAGACGATGGGCTGCACGTTTTCCATACCAGCGTTGTTTGCTGAGCCCCTTTGGGGCACCCCCATTTTTCAGGTACCTGAAGTTGAGAAGATCACTACACTGAGTGTAGGTGGGGTAGACCAAGCTTTGGGAGTCTACTATTAGTTATTATTTTATTTCAGTATTTACTTTGAGTTTGATTCCTAGTATCTCGGGTTGTATCTGTATTCCAGACCGTGACATTTGAGGATTGTATTTGGACTTAGCCTTGTTGGTCACAAGGGTGGCCAACGGCATTGTAATACCGCCCGGTTGTTGTATTTATTTCCGCTGCAGTTGTATTTATTTGGGAGTGATCGCCGTTCAGTTTATTGGATTTCGGGTTGGGGTATTACACGTAATAACAGCACGGAGACGTGATTAGTGAATGGAGAAATGGAGAGGTCGAAGAGTGAAACATGTACGTAGGTTTATTGTAAGTGAAGTGGGTGAATTTGAGAATTTAGAGAACTGGGGTATGAGATGTACTGGTGTTAATGGAAGAGAATGAATGAGGTGAGATGAGTGATTTTCTGGTTTTCTCCTCCGTGCACTCGTACAAGGCTGTAGGGAATGGGTATTATAGAAGAAAATGAAGAGTAGTGGTACGTAGATATTTGCTCATTGATTGCTTCATTGATTGAAGCATTAATTGCAGGGACAGGAGGCAGACTGCAGGAGCGATTTAAGGTAGGCGTCGGGGTAATAGATAAGAGACGATTCAAGTTGAAGACGACGACTGCGCGCGAAGAAGAAACTAGCCTGCGATTTTAATCTTGTCCGCCTGTTAATACCGCCTGATAAGTGGCAGTAGTGTAGTGTTGTCCGCCTGTTAGTACCGCCTGATAATGGCGGTAGTGGTAGTGTTGTCCGCCTCGCGGTTGCATGTGAGGAGACCGCCTCATAAGTGGCGGTAATGCATGTGGTGTCCGCCTGGCGGTTGGTGTGGTGGTGTCCGCCTATAACAGGCGCGGTTGCACCATTTGACCGTGCCTATTTTCCTTCCAACTTTGACCGGCTCAGATTTTTCGTTTGGACTCGTTTCTGAGCCGCTTGCGTCTACGCGTTCGTCTCTTTGACTACTTCACTCCCGGCTTGGTTTTCCTCATGTTAAACCAATAATTTTGTGAGATAAACAATAAACAAAACTAGAGGAAAACTAACCGAAGTGGAGAAATGAGCAAGAAAAAGTGCTAATATAAAACATGAATACCCTATAAACATGCGCATTTTGACACTTATCACACCCCCACACTTATCTTTTTGCTTGTCCTCAAGTAAAACCATTACCTAAGCAAGTAGGAAATGCTCAATACTAACAATATTATTATGAAGGGTAGGATAAAAAGTCAATAGTTTATGATCTCTAAAACTTATTGAGGAGTGTGAAAAATTATCTGCTGGTGGCATAGGTGTGCTCAAGGTGAAAACAAATAGAATTTCGGGGTATGATCTAAGTACTTCAATGTTTCTTTTGTTTTGGTGATTCCGAGAACTCTTACCTGGCCAACTTTTCTCAAGAATGGGCATTGAGGAGAAAATAATAGGAAGAAAAGATTTATGCATTTGCTTCACTTTTGCAAAAGAGATGAGAAAATATAGGCATCACGCCTTTGTATTTAAGAACACTCAACTCTCTTTTGTTGGTTACCAATGGTGTCTCGAAAGTCCCTTATTTTTTTGTATACTTCTTCTCTTTTTTAACAGAGAAATACCCCTTAGCAATCCCTAAGAGAGAAGACAGAAAGAAACCCTGAGCAATAAAATCCAACCAATTTGCAGATTATTTGGTCACACCGCATATAAATATGCTCCTCAAAAGTAATCAAATGTTAAATTTTGAAAAATTTTGTACCCTTTATCCTACAATTCATAATAGTATTAGTTTTTAAAGAGAACAACCTACATTAGCAAGGTACATAATTCAATTAGAACAAATGCGAGGTAAGCAGAAAAATAAGCAGAGAGACTTAACAAATTTAAGCATTTAGATGCATTTAGATGACCTGAAAAGGCTCTTCCCCCACACTTAAGCGTAAGCAATGCCCTCATTGCGTAGATGAAATAAAATTAATAGGGCAAGCAAAGTAAAGGAAAGAGTGTACTCCCCAGATTCCGTAGAGTGTGTAGAGCTCCCCCACACTTGAGTGCTGCTGTGTAAGTCATAATTTTAAACCTGTAAAGAATTTTCTACACAGCGAGAAGAACTCAAGTGAAGCCTGCATTTTATTATAGCAAATAAAAGGGAAATATAGTACAAAAAGGAAAAAACATATTAAATTATAGGAAAGTTAAAGATAGATAGTGGGTTGCCTCCCACCGAGCTGCCCGGGTTTAACGTCTCTAGCTAGACGTATTTGACCAAGTTTTAATTTGGAGAAGATTCTGAGGGCGAATTGTCCTGCTGTTCTTGGATAAAATAAGTTGCCGATAGTTGTTGAAATATTGGAATGAGAATTATACCTTTTAAGACGTGCCCCGTTGACCTTGAAAGTTTCGCCTTGTTTGTTCTGGAGTTCAAAGGCACCGTACGGGGTCACATTAACAATTTGAAAAGGGCCGGCCCAATGTGACTTGAGCTTCCCTGGGAAAATCCTTAATCTCGAGTTATATAAGAGAACCCAATCACCAACTTCGAATTCCTTCTTGAGGATCATCCTGTCGTGGAACTTTTTGGTGCGCTCTTTATAGATCTTTGCATTCTGATAAGCCTGATCTCGCAGCTCTTCTAATTCGGTAAGTTGGAATTTTCTTCTCTCTCCTGCAGAAACCATGTCAAAGTTTAGGGCTTTGATTGCCCAATATGCTTTATGCTCCATCTCCACAGGAAGGTGGCATGCTTTTCCATAGACCAGCTTAAAAGGAGACATCCCGATGGGAGTCTTGAATGCAGTGCGGTAAGCCCAAAGCGCATCATCCAGTTTAAGTGCCCAATCCTTCCGTGATGAGTTAACCGTCTTCTGAAGGATCCATTTTAACTCTCGGTTGGAAACTTCTGCTTGACCGTTTGTCTGGGGGTGATAAGGTAAAGCTACCTTGTGACGTACCCCGTATTTGACCATAAGTGCTTCGAATAAGCGGTTGCAGAAGTGTGTTCCTCCATCACTAATAATAATTCTGGGCACGCCGAAACGGGTAAAAATGTGCTTCTTGAGGAATCTTGTTACTGTCTTTGCATCGGCATGATGACACGGTACAGCTTCCACCCATTTTGACACATAATCAACTGCCACCAGAACATATTCGTGGCCCTGCGAGGAAGGGAACGGTCCCATGAAATCGATGCCCCAACAATCAAAGAGCTCTACTTCTAGTATCCCTTGTTGCGGCATCTCATGTCTCCTGGATGTGTTACCCATTTTCTGACAATTATCACATTGTCTGCAGAATTGGTACACATCTTTATGAAGTTGGCCAATAAAAACCTGAGGCCAGGATCTTAGCAGCGGTCCTCGTGGGTCCATGGTGACCTCCGGCTTCCCGAGAATGACAAAAGTGAATGACATCGAAACTCTTCTTCCGGGAGACATCGTCGAATTAACCCATCAGCACTAACTCGGAACAAGTACGGGTCCTCCCAGAAATAATGCCTCGAGTCAGAAAGAAATTTCTTCTTCTGGGAGTAGGAAAAATCGTAGGGTACTGTTCCTGAGACTAAATAATTGGCCAGGTCAGCGTACCATGGCTCCTGTACTTTGGTGATGGAGAAGACAGTCTCGTCGGGGAAGAATTCGTTTATGGGCACACTATCCGTAGGAGTCACCAACCTAGAGAGATGGTCGGCGACGACATTCAGTTTCCCGCTCTTATCTTTGACTTCGATGTCAAACTCTTGAAGTAGAAGAATCCAGCGCAATAGGCGAGGCTTGGCTTCTTGTTTTGTGAATAAGTATTTGAGAGCGGAGTGGTCTGTATGCACGATGACTTTGCTTCCCCATAAGTAAGATCTGAACTTATCGAGGGAGAAAACTATAGCCAAAAGTTCTTTTTCGGTGGTTGTATAGTTTTTCTGCGCATCGTTCAGTGTTCTGCTAGCATAGGCGATCACTCTCAAGATTTTCTCTTTCTTTTGGCAAAGAGCTGCTCCCACGGCATAGTCACTTGCGTCACACATGATCTCAAAAGGAAGAGACCAATCAGGTGGTATGACCACAGGTGCTGTCACCAATTTCTGTGTTATTGTTTGGAATGCAGCTGAACATTTCTCATCAAAATGAAACGGGGCATCTTTCTGTAGCAGGTCGGTCAAAGGTTTGCTGATTTTGGAGAAGTCCTGAATAAACCGCCGATAAAATCCTGCATGCCCTAGAAATGCTCGTATATCTCGAACTGTAGTTGGTGCTGGTAACTTCTCAATAACCTCTACCTTTGCTTTATCCACCTCTATCCCTTTTGCAGATATTTTATGTCCAAGGACGATCCCGTCCTTGACCATAAAATGACACTTCTCCCAGTTTAAGACGAGATTCGTATCCTCACACCGTCTCAGGATCAAATCTAGTTGTGCCAAGCATTTGTCGAAACTAGAGCCATAGACTGAGAAATCGTCCATGAAGACTTCTATGCTCTGCTCGATGAAGTCAGCAAATATTGCTTGCATACATCTCTGGAAGGTAGCAGGGGCGTTGCATAGACCGAAAGGCATTCGTCGGTATGCAAAGGTACCATAAGGACAAGTGAAGGTTGTCTTGTCCTGGTCCTCAGGTGCGATTGGTATTTGAAAATAACCCGAGAACCCATCTAGAAAACAGTAGTACTCTTGCCCTGCTAGTCGTTCCAACATCTGGTCGATGAAGGGAAGAGGAAAGTGATCCTTCCTGGTGGCCAAGTTCAAACGCCGATAATCAATGCACATGCGCCATCCTGTGATCTTTCTTTGAGGGATAGTCTCTCCCTTCTCATTAATAACAGCTTCGATGCCCCCCTTCTTAGGGACAACTTGAACAGGACTGACCCATGGACTGTCAGAAATTGGATAGATAATGTCTGCGTCAAGGAGTTTCAGAACCTCCTTCCGAACTACCTCCTTGAGGTTAGGGTTTAGCCGGCGCTGAGGTTGCCTGATAGGTTTGTAGTTCTCCTCCATGTAGATATGGTGCGTGCAATAGGAGGGATCAATTCCTTTGATATCAGCGATAGTCCACCCTATTGCTGTCTTGTGCTTCTTCAATACCTCAAGTAACTTCGTTTCCTCTCCGGAATTCAGAGAAGAGGAAATAATGACAGGCAAGCGGTCATTTTCAGCTAGGAAAGCATACTTGAGGTTAGAGGGTATTTCTTTAAGCTCGAGCTCTGGTGGTTGTTCTACTGATGGAATTGATTTTTGAGGTTTTCTGTCGAGTTCTTCGATTGGTGGCCGGAACGATTGATAACCAGCCCTTCCTTTCTCTACGTAAGCCAGCATGGCGTTAACTTCTGGATCCTCCATCTTTTCTTCTAGAGAAGTAAGTAATACTTGCTCTAGGGGTTCAGTTTCAGCTTCCTGGATGGAAGATGGAGAATACGTGTCCTCCTCTGTAGCAAAATCGCCTTCCTCCTCCTCGTCATCTGTGAATCCCACCGTCTTAGCATGAGGAGAAAAGTTTGAGCTTTTCTTCATCATTTTCTGCATGTCGAATTCAATCGTCTCATCTTCGTACCGAAGAGTGATTTTCCCGTCGTGGACGTCAATGATAGCTTTGGCGGTACTTAGAAACGGTCGACCTAGAATCAGGGGAACCTCGACATCGTCATCCATTTCTAGAATGACGAAATCAGCTGGGAAGATGAAGCGAGACACTCCAACTACCAAATCTCGGACTATGCCCATGGGCTTGATCTCTGATCTGTCTGCTAGTTGGAGTTTAAAAGGAACCGGTTGCATGTCTCCTCCTTTAACTTTCAGAAAGGTGGCGTATGGCATGATATTAATGCTGGCTCCTAGGTCGCATAGACCACTTCCACAATCCACCCCGCCTATAAAGCACGGGATCACGGGATTTCCCGGATCTGTTTGTTTAGGAGGGAGTGCTCGAAGAAGGGCTGCAGAACACTCCTCTGTCAGGTGCACTGTCTCTTTTCCAGGTTTCTTTTCTTCTTCGTCAAGAGATCCTTGAGGAATTTTGCATAATTAGGCATCTCTTGCAAAGCATCGATCAGAGGTATGTCGAGGGTCAGCTTCTTGAAAATGCTCAAGAACTTGGAGAATTGCTCATCAAGATGTTTCTTTTTCATTCTGTTTGGGAACGGGAGTTCACTGTTTTTATGAGTGGAGGTTGGGATGTCGATGGTAATTCGAGATGGAGGTGGAGTAACAGGAGTAGGAATTTGAATTTCTGAGGGAGGTAAAGTTGGTTTGGTGGGTTCATCAACATTGATATAGGAATCTTCAAGATTTTCTTTTTCTTTTCCTTTGCTGGTGGCAAGTTCCCTTCCACTCCTTAAAGAGACTGCACACAAGTTTGTTGTTTGTGTGCCATCGTCTATAAGGACTGAATTTGCTTGTTCCTTCGGATTGGGATTTGTTTGTGAAGGGAATTGACCAGGTGGTCTTTGTTGAGTGAGTATCTGTTGGATTTGAGATTGCAAGGCTTTTTGATCTTTGCGCAGAGCTGCGACCTCTTCTTGCGTATCTCGTGATTTACCCATCATCGCCTTAAACATTTCCTGCATCTGAGACATATCAGACTCAGGATTCGAAGGAGGTAGAGCTGGTCGGCTCGATGAAGCTTCGTTGCCATAAGGCTGTTGTTGATATTGCCTTGGACCTCCTTGGAAATTGGACTGAGGTCTGTAATTTTGGGATGTTTGTAGGGTATGTGGGTTTTGGATATTTCCGGTGTTTGAGTAGCTAAGGTTGGAATGCATGTTACGTTGCCATGGTTGTCGGTATCCTGAATTGTTGGTGATGTAGTTTGCTTCCTCCGCTGCTTTCATTTCTTGTAGTTGGGGGCATTGTTCATAATCATGAGGCCCGCAACATTGTGTACAAGAAATTGTTGGTGACGTTTGAGATTGAGGAGCATAGCCTGGAGGGGTAGTAGGTGGTCGGGAAATCATTGACTTAGCTTGCTGAGGGAAGGAATTCATAGCCATTTGTTCGACCACTTTCTGTAGAGTGCTCACTTTTGTTGCTTGCTGAGCGTTGCTTTCCATGAGTTGCTCATGGCTTCTCATGAGCTGGTCGAATTTGTTATCACTCTCCCCAACATGATATAATCCTGGAGTACCGCTCCTTGATCCACCGGAGGCCCAGTCTCTAATTTCCTCACAGAGAGACTCCATGCTGTTCAGAAATTGTGCTCCCGGCTTTTTCAGAACGTCAGCCCCTAACGAAGATAACACCATTGTTCTGCACGGACCGATCAAGCCCTTGTAGAACAATTGTGATAATTGTTCCTTCGTCAGACCGTGGTGAGGACAAGTGAGTAGTAGACCTTTGAAACGGTCCCAAGTTTCACAAATATTCTCCGATCCTGGTTGCTTAAAATTATAAATTTCAGCAATCATCTCCAAAGTTCGGCTCGGAGGTAGGAATTTGTCATAGAACTTGGTGGCCATGTCGTCCCAGGTAACAATGGTACTCGGTGTTAAGCTATGATACCACTTGCTCGCGTTTCCCGTCAGGCTGTGTGGAAATAACGACAATCTTGCATATTGAAGTACTGCATCGGTTGCAGTAAGGCTGTTGGCATGTTGTAAGAATTTTGTAACATGTAACAGGGCTTCGTCTGGACTGGTGCCATCAAACATGCCCAACTCCTTCACACATCGAATCTGATGATATGGCTTCAGCTTTTGCCACTCCTCGTATTCGGATGGGCTGAGGTGAGGAAGGACGATAGCAGGCTGTTGTCCTTGGTTAGACGGCCTGTTGATATTTCGAACCGTTGCTGGTGTAGCTGCCATGTTAGCTTCCGGGTCAGAATCTATCACTGTGTTGGTAATGTTCTGTTGAGTTCGTCTCTGCCTGAGATTGCGCAGAAAGGTTCTCTCGATTTCTGGGATGTAACCAACCGTGTGATTAATATTCTCTGGGAGGCTCTGTGACCTGGTGAAAGGCATACACCACTCAAAACAGAGAAAAGAACTGGTTATACGTTAGAATAATAAAAGTGTTAGGAATTAGTAGACAGAAATTTAAAGTTAGTAGTTAGTATACAAGGGAACGAAATGACAAGGGAACGAAATGACAATGGAACGAAATGACAGAAATTTAAAGTTAGTAGTTAAGACAAGGGAACGAAATGACAATGGAACGAAATGACAGAAATAAATAACAATAATATTAACAAATGTCAGAAGTCCGATGTCCAAAATTAGATGTCCAAGTCAGATCAAAGTCAGAAGTCCGATGTCCAAATCAGATGTCCGAGGTTATATGTCCGAAATTGGATTAACAGTTTTTTTTTTTGAATTTTATTATTTAATTATTTTAGTAGATTAACAGATTATTGTAATAAAACAGGTGAATTAACCGGGGCTTAGGGACTAGATTAAATCAAGTCCCCGGCAACGGCGCCATTTTGCAGAATGGATTTATCGTGAGTGATTTAGAAGAGGAGTAGTTGTTAAAAGAAAGAAATTAATACTCAAAATATCCGTCGGGCTGCAAATTAAAACCCGGTCGTAGTAGTGTAGAAGACAGAAGCGGCCGGGGTCAAACCGTGGGACTTATAGCGAGCTAAAAGTTCCTAAGCTTGTCACAAAAGGGGGGAAGTTAATTGACTTGTTTTTAGAGAATTAAAAGAGCAGATTAAATTACTGAGTGCAGATGAATTAAATGGAACTCCGGGTTCAGGTTTAATATAATCTGATTAATTATGCTATCTCTTCCGGTTTAATAAATTAGTTTGGCAAAATTCCTGTTATTATCCTAAGGACTAAGTCATAGACCCTTAAGAACTCGTTTACCAGAAAATGCTCGGTCTAATCAAGGTTCGAGCAAACTATGTAAACGGACGTTAAATTCAAGGAATTATAATTGCATCTGTAAATACTAACTTATTAAATCATAATAAGTTTTCTCCAGATTTACGGCTTAAATAACCTGTCTATTTATCACCTGGTCTGATCAAAATAGACTTAGGAAAGCATTTTAATAAATTCATGTAATTTATTAAAATGGTGAGAGAAATCCTTTAAGCGTAACAAACTGTATTTATTAAAACCGGTAGAAATATTGATTACATAATTAAACAAACCATAATTAAAAACCTTGCCCGGAGCAAATCCTCCTTAGCCAGACATATTAACTGGTAATAAATCTGACAGAGGTTGGACGTAATAACAGCACGGAGACGTGATTAGTGAATGGAGAAATGGAGAGGTCGAAGAGTGAAACATGTACGTAGGTTTATTGTAAGTGAAGTGGGTGAATTTGAGAATTTAGAGAACTGGGGTATGAGATGTACGTGAGTGTTAATGGAAGAGAATGAATGAGGTGAGAATGAGTGATTTTCTGGTTTTCTCCGTGCACTCGTACAAGGCTGTAGGGAATGGGTATTTATAGAAGAAAATGAAGAGTAGTGGTACGTAGATATTTGCTTCATTGATTGCTTCATTGATTGAAGCATTAATTGCAGGGGACAGGAGGCAGACTGCAGGAGCGATTTAAGGTAGGCGTCGGGGTAGATAGATAAGACGATTCAAGTTGAAGACGACGACTGCGCGCGAAGAAGAAACTAGCCTGCGATTTTAATCTTGTCCGCCTGTTAATACCGCCTGATAAGTGGCGGTAGTGGTAGTGTTGTCCGCCTGTTAGTACCGCCTGATAAGTGGCGGTAGTGGTAGTGTTGTCCGCCTCGCGGTTGCATGTGAGGAGACCGCCTCATAAGTGGCGGTAGAGGTGGAGACGACCGCCTCGCGGTTGGATCAGAGAGGACCGCCTCATAAGTGGCGGTAATGCATGTGGTGTCCGCCTGGCGGTTGGTGTGGTGGTGTCCGCCTATAACAGGCGCGGTTGCACCATTGACCGTGGCCTATTTTCCTTCCAACTTTGACCGGCTCTAGATCTTTTCGTTTGGACTCCGTTTTCTGAGCCGCTTGCGTCTACGCGTTCGTCTCTTTGACTACTTCACTCCCGGCTTGGTTTTCCTCATGTTAAACCAATAATTTTGTGAGATAAACAATAAAACATAAACTAGAGGAAAACTAACCGAAGTGGAGAAATGAGCAAGAAAAGTGCTAATATAAAACATGAAATACACCTATAAAACATGCTCATTTTGACACTTATCACACCCCCACACTTATCTTTTTGCTTGTCCTCAAGTAAAACCATGTACCTAAGCAAGTAGGAAATGCTCAATACTAACAAATATTATTATGAAGGGTAGGATAAAAAAGTCAATAGTTTATGATCTCTAAAACTTATTGAGGAGTGTGAAAAATTATCTGCTGGTGGCATAGGTGTGCTCAAGGTGAAAACAAAATAGAATTTCGGGGTATGATCTAAGGTACTTCAATGTTTCTTTTGTTTTGGTGATTCCGAGAACTTTTACCATGGCCAACTTTTCTCAAGAATGGGCATTGAGGAGAAAATAATAGGAAGAAAAGATTTATGCATTTGCTTCACTTTTGCAAAAGAGATGAGAAAATATAGGCATCACGCCTTTGTATTTAAGAACACTCAACTCTCTTTTGTTGGTTACCAATGGTGTCTCGAAAGTCCCTTATTTTTTTTGTATACTTCTTCTCTTTTTTTTAACAGAGAAATACCCCTTAGCAATCCCTAAGAGAGAAGACAGAAAGAAACCCTGAGCAATAAAATCCAACCAATTTGCAGATTATTTGGTCACACCGCATATAAATATGCTCCTCAAAAGTAATCAAATGTTAAATTTTGAAAATTTTGTACCCTTTATCCTACAATTCATAATAGTATTAGTTTTTAAAGAGAACAACCTACATTAGCAAGGTACATAATTCAATTTAGAACAAATGCGAGGTAAGCAGAAAATAAGCAGAGAGACTTAACAAATTTAAGCATTTAGATGCATTTAGATGACCTGAAAAGGCTCTTCCCCCACACTTAAGCGTAAGCAATGCCCTCATTGCGTAGATGAAATAAAATTAATAGGGCAAGCAAAGTAAAGGAAAGAGTGTACTCCCCAGATTCCGTAGAGTGTGTAGAGCTCCCCCACACTTGAGTGCTGCTGTGTAAGTCATAATTTTAACCTGTAAAGAATTTCTACACAGCGAGAAGAACTCAAGTGAAGCCTGCATTTTATTATAGCAAATAAAAGGGAAATATAGTACAAAAAGGAAAAAACATATTAAATTAAAGGAAAGTTAAAGATAGATAGTGGGTTGCCTCCCACCGAGCTGCCCGGGTTTAACGTCTCTAGCTAGACGTATTTGACCAAGTTTTAATTTGGAGAAGATTCTGAGGGCGAATTGTCCTGCTGTTCTGGATAAAATAATGCCGATAGGTTAGTTGAAATATTGGAATGAGAATTATACCTTTTAAGACGTGCCCCGTTGCCTTGAAAGTTTCGCCTTGTTTGTTCTGGAGTTCAAAGGCACCGTACGGGGTCACATAACAATTTGAAAAGGGCCGGCCCAATGTGACTTGAGCTTCCCTGGGAAAATCCTTAATCTCGAGTTATATAAGAGAACCCAATCACCAACTTCGAATTCCTTCTTGAGGATCATCCTGTCGTGGAACTTTTTGGTGCGCTCTTTATAGATCTTTGCATTCTGATAAGCCTGATCTCGCAGCTCTTCTAATTCGGTAAGTTGGAATTTTCTTCTCTCTCCTGCAGAAACCATGTCAAAGTTTAGGGCTTTGATTGCCCAATATGCTTTATGCTCCATCTCCAGGAAGGTGGCATGCTTTTCCATAGACCAGCTTAAAAGGAGACATCCCGATGGGAGTCTTGAATGCAGTGCGGTAAGCCCAAAGCGCATCATCCAGTTTAAGTGCCCAATCCTTCCGTGATGAGTTAACCGTCTTCTGAAGGATCCATTTTAACTCTCGGTTGGAAACTTCTGCTTGACCGTTTGTCTGGGGGTGATAAGGTAAAGCTACCTTGTGACGTACCCCGTATTTGACCATAAGTGCTTCGAATAAGCGGTTGCAGAAGTGTGTTCCTCCATCACTAATAATAATTCTGGGCACGCCGAAACGGGTAAAATGTGCTTCTTGAGGAATCTTGTTACTGTCTTTGCATCGGCATGATGACACGGTACAGCTTCCACCCACTTTGACACATAATCAACTGCCACCAGAACATATTCGTGGCCCTGCGAGGAAGGGAACGGTCCCATGAAATCGATGCCCCAACAATCAAAGAGCTCTACTTCTAGTATCCCTTGTTGCGGCATCTCATGTCTCCTGGATGTGTTACCCATTTTCTGACAATTATCACATTGTCTGCAGAATTGGTACACATCTTTATGAAGGGTTGGCCAATAAAAACCTGAGGCCAGGATCTTAGCAGCGGTCCTCGTGGGTCCATGGTGACCTCCGGCTTCCCGAGAATGACAAAAGTGAATGACGCTCGAAACTCTTCTTCCGGGAGACATCGTCGAATTAACCCATCAGCACTAACTCGGAACAAGTACGGGTCCTCCCAGAAATAATGCCTCGAGTCAGAAAGAAATTTCTTCTTCTGGGAGTAGGAAAAATCGTAGGGTACTGTTCCTGAGACTAAATAATTGGCCAGGTCTGCGTACCATGGCTCCTGTACTTTGGTGATGGAGAAGACAGTCTCGTCGGGGAAGAATTCGTTGATGGGCACACTATCCGTAGGAGTCACCAACCTAGAGAGATGGTCGGCGACATTCAGTTTCCCGCTCTTATCTTTGACTTCGATGTCAAACTCTTGAAGTAGAAGAATCCAGCGCAATAGGCGAGGCTTGGCTTCTTGTTTGTGAATAAGTATTTGAGAGCGGAGTGGTCTGTATGCACGATGACTTTGCTTCCCCATAAGTAAGATCTGAACTTATCGAGGGAGAAAACTATAGCCAAAAGTTCTTTTTCGGTGGTCGTATAGTTTTTCTGCGTCGTTCAGTGTTCTGCTAGCATAGGCGATCACTCTCAAGATTTTCTCTTTCTTTTGGCAAAGAGCTGCTCCCACGGCATAGTCACTTGCGTCACACATGATCTCAAAAGGAAGAGACCAATCAGGTGGTATGACCACAGGTGCTGTCACCAATTTTGTGTTATTGTTTGGAATGCAGCTGAACATTTCTCATCAAAATGAAACGGGGCATCTTTCTGTAGCAGGTCGGTCAAAGGTTTGCTGATTTTGGAGAAGTCCTGAATAAACCGCCGATAAAATCCTGCATGCCCTAGAAATGCTCGTATATCTCGAACTGTAGTTGGTGCTGGTAACTTCTCAATAACCTCTACCTTGGCTTTATCCACCTCTATCCCTTTTGCTGATATTTTATGTCCAAGGACGATCCCGTCCTTGACCATAAAATGACACTTCTCCCAGTTTAAGACGAGATTCGTATCCTCACACCGTCTCAGGATCAAATCTAGTTGTGCCAAGCATTTGTCGAAACTAGAGCCATAGACTGAGAAATCGTCCATGAAGACTTCTATGCTCTGCTCGATGAAGTCAGCAAATATTGCTTGCATACATCTCTGGAAGGTAGCAGGGGCGTTGCATAGACCGAAAGGCATTCGTCGGTATGCAAAGGTACCATAAGGACAAGTGAAGGTTGTCTTGTCCTGGTCCTCAGGTGCGATTGGTATTTGAAAATAACCCGAGAACCCATCTAGAAAACAGTAGTACTCTTGCCCTGCTAGTCGTTCCAACATCTGGTCGATGAAGGGAGAGGAAAGTGATCCTTCCTGGTGGCCAAGTTCAAACGCCGATAATCAATGCACATGCGCCATCCTGTGATCTTTCTTTGAGGGATAGTCTCTCCCTTTTCATTAATAACAGCTTCGATGCCCCCCTTCTTAGGGACAACTTGAACAGGACTGACCCATGGACTGTCAGAAATTGGATAGATAATGTCTGCATCAAGGAGTTTCAGAACCTCCTTTCGAACTACCTCCTTGAGGTTAGGGTTTAGCCGGCGTTGAGGTTGTCGGATAGGTTTGAGTTTCCTCCATGTAAATATGGTGCGTGCAATAGGAGGGATCAATTCCTTTGATATCAGCGATAGTCCACCCTATTGCTGTCTTGTGCTTCTTCAATACCTCAAGTAACTTCGTTTCCTCTCCGGAATTCAGAGAAGAGGAAATAATGACAGGCAAGCGTCATTTTCAGCTAGGAAAGCATACTTGAGGTTAGAGGGTATTTCTTTAAGCTCGAGCTCTGGTGGTTGTTCTACTGATGGAATTGATTTTTGAGGTTTTCTGTCGAGTTCTTCGATTGGTGGCCGGAACGATTGATAACCAGCCCTTCCTTTTCTACGTACGCCAGCATGGCGTTAACTTCTGGATCCTCCATCTTTTCTTCTAGAGAAGTAAGTAATACTTGCTCTAGGGGTTCAGTTTCAGCTTCCTGGATGGAAGATGGAAAATACGTGTCCTCCTCTGTAGCAAAATCGCCTTCCTCCTCCTCGTCATCTGTGAATCCCACCGTCTTAGCATGAGGAGAAAAGTTTGAGCTTTTCTTCATCATTTTCTGCATGTCGAATTCAATCGTCTCATCTTCGTACCGAAGAGTGATTTTCCCGTCGTGGACGTCAATGATAGCTTTGGCGGTACTTAGAAACGGTCGACCTAGAATCAGGGGAACCTCGACATCGTCATCCATTTCTAGAATGACGAAATCAGCTGGAAAGATGAAGCGAGACACTCCAACTACCAAATCTCGGACTATGCCCATGGGCTTGATCTCTGATCTGTCTGCTAGTTGGAGTTTAAAAGGAACCGGTTGCATTCTCCTCCTTTAACTTTCAGAAGGTGGCGTATGGCATGATATTAATGCTGGCTCCTAGGTCGCATAGACCACTTCCACAATCCACCCCCTATAAAGCACGGGATCACGGGATTTCCCGGATCTGTTTGTTTAGGAGGGAGTGCTCGAAGAAGGGCTGCAGAACACTCCTCTGTCAGGTGCACTGTCTCTTTTCCAGGTTTCTTTTTCTTCTTCGTCAAGAGATCCTTGAGGAATTTTGCATTTAGGCATCTCTTGCAAAGCATCGATCAGAGGTATGTCGAGGGTCAGCTTCTTGAAAATGCTCAAGAACTTGGAGAATGCTCATCAAGATGTTTCTTTTTCATTCTGTTTGGGAACGGGAGTTCACTGTTTTTATGAGTGGAGGTTGGGATGTCGATGGTAATTCGAGATGGAGGTGGAGTAACAGGAGTAGGAATTTGAATTTCTGAGGGAGGTAAAGTTGGTTTGGTGGTTTCATCAACATTGATATAGGAATCTTCAAGATTTTCTTTTTCTTTTCCTTTGCTGGTGGCAAGTTCCCTTCCACTCCTTAAAGAGACTGCACACAAGTTTGTTGTTTGTGATGTGCCATCGTCTATAAGGACTGAATTTGCTTGTTCCTTCGGATTGGGATTTGTTGTGAAGGGAATTGACCAGGTGGTCTTTGTTGAGTGAGTAGCTGTTGGATTTGAGATTGCAAGGCTTTTTGGTCTTTGCGCAGAGCTGCGACCTCTTCTTGCGTATCTCGTGATTTACCCATCATCGCCTTAAACATTCCTGCATCTGAGACATATCAGACTCAGGATTCGAAGGAGGTGGAGCTGGTCGGCTCGATGAAGCTTCGTTGCCATAAGGCTGTTGTTGATATTGCCTTGGCCTCCTTGGAAATTGGACTGAGGTCTGTAATTTTGGGATGTTTGTAGGGTATGTGGGTTTTGGATATTTCCGGTGTTTGAGTAGCTAAGGTTGGATTGCATGTTACGTTGCCATGGTTGTCGTATCCTGAATTGTTGGTGATGTAGTTTGCTTCCTCCGCTGCTTTCATTTCTTGTAGTTGGGGGCATTGTTCATAATCATGAGGCCCGCAACATTGTACAAGAAATTGTTGGTGACGTTTGAGATTGAGGAGCATAGCCTGGAGGGGTAGTAGGTGGTCGGGAAATCATCGACTTAGCTTGCTGAGGGAAGGAATTCATAGCCATCTGTTCGACCACTTTCTGTAGAGTGCTCACTTTTGTTGCTTGCTGAGCGTTGCTTTCCATGAGTTGCTCATGGCTTCTCATGAGCTGGTCGAATTTGTTATCACTCTCCCCAACATGATATAATCCTGGAGTACCGCTCCTTGATCCACCGGAGGCCCAGTCTCTAATTTCCTCACAGAGAGACTCCATGCTGTTCAGAAATTGTGCTCCCGGCTTTTTCAGAACGTCAGCCCCTAACGAAGATAACACCATTGTTCTGCACGGACCGATCAAGCCCTTGTAGAACAATTGTGATAATTGTTCCTTCGTCAGACCGTGGTGAGGACAAGTGAGTAGTAGACCTTTGAAACGGTCCCAAGTTTCACAAATATTCTCCGACCCTGGTTGCTTAAAATTATAAATTTCAGCAATCATCTCCAAAGTTCGGCTCGGAGGTAGGAATTTGTCATAGAACTTGGTGGCCATGTCGTCCCAGGTAACAATGGTACTCGGTGTTAAGCTATGATACCACTTGCTCGCGTTTCCCGTCAGGCTGTGTGGGAATAACAATCTTGCATATTGAAGTACTGCGTCGGTTGCAGTAAGGCTATTGGCATGTTGTAAGAATTTTGTAACATGTAACAGGGCTTCGTCTGGACTGGTGCCATCAAACATGCCCAACTCCTTCACACATCGAATCTGATGATATGGCTTCAGCTTTTGCCACTCCTCGTATTCGGATGGGCTGAGGTGAGGAAGGACGATAGCAGGCTGTTGTCCTTGGTTAGACGGCCTGTTGATATTTCGAACCGTTGCTGGTGTAGCTGCCATGTTAGCTTCCGGGTCAGAATCTATCACTGTGTTGGTAATGTTCTGTTGAGTTCGTCTCTGCCTGAGATTGCGCAGAAAGGTTCTCTCGATTTCTGGGATGTAACCAACCGTGTGATTAATATTCTCTGGGAGGCTCTGTGACCTGGTGAAAGGCATACACCACTCAAAACAGAGAAAAGAACTGGTTATACGTTAGAATAATAAAAGTGTTAGGAATTAGTAGACAGAAATTTAAAGTTAGTAGTTAGTATACAAGGGAACGAAATGACAAGGGAACGAAATGACAATGGAACGAAATGACAGAAATTTAAAGTTAGTAGTTAGAGACAAGGGAACGAAATGACAATGGAACGAAATGACAGAAATAAATAACAATAATATTAACAAATGTCAGAAGTCCGATGTCCAAAATTAGATGTCCAAGTCAGATCAGAAGTCAGAAGTCCGATGTCCAAATCAGATGTCCGAGGTTATATGTCCGAAATTGGATTAACAGTTTTTTTTTTGAATTTTATTTAATTATTTTAGTAGATTAACAGATTATTGTAATAAAACAGGTGAATTAACCGGGGCTTAGGGACTAGATTAAATCAAGTCCCCGGCAACGGCGCCATTTTGCAGAATGGATTTATCGTGAGTGATTTAGAAGAGGGTAGTTGTTAAAAGAAAGAAATTAATACTCAAAATATCCGTCGGGCTGCAAATTAAAACCCGGTCGTAGTAGTGTAGAAGACAGAAGCGGCCGGGGTCAAACCGTGGGACTTATAGCGAGCTAAAGTAGTTCCTAAGCTTGTCACAAAAGGGGGGAAGTTAATTGACTTGTTTTTAGAGAATTAAAAGAGCAGATTAAATTACTGAGTGCAGATGAATTAAATGGAACTCCGGGTTCAGGTTTATATAATCTGATTAATTATGCTATCTCTTCCGGTTTAATAAATTAGTTTGGCAAAATTCCTGTTATTATCCTAAGGACTAAGTCATAGACCCTTAAGAACTCGTTTACCAGAAAATGCTCGGTCTAATCAAGGTTCGAGCAACTATGTAAACGGACGTTAAATTCAGGAATTATAATTGCATCTGTAAATACTAACTTATTAAATCATAATAAGTTTTCTCCAGATTTACGGCTTAAATAACCTGTCTATTTATCACCTGGTCTGATCAAAATAGACTTAGGAAAGCATTTTAATAAATTCATGTAATTTATTAAAATGGTGAGAGAAATCCTTTAAGCGTAACAAACTGTATTTATTAAAACCGGTAGAAATATTGATTACATAATTAAACAAACCATAATTAAAAACCTTGCCCGGAGCAAATCCTCCTTAGCCAGACATATTAACTGGTAATAAATCTGACAGAGGTTGGACGTAATAACAGCACGGAGACGTGATTAGTGAATGGAGAAATGGAGAGGTCGAAGAGTGAAACATGTACGTAGGTTATTATAAGTGAAGTGGGTGAATTTGAGAATTTAGAGAACTGGGGTATGAGATGTACGTGAGTGTAAATGGAAGAGAATGAATGAGGTGAGAATGAGTGATTTTCTGGTTTTCTCCGTGCACTCGTACAAGGCTGTAGGGAATGGGTATTTATAGAAGAAAATGAAGAGTAGTGGTACGTAGATATTTGCTTCATTGATTGCTTCATTGATTGAAGCATTAATTGCAGGGGACAGGAGGCAGACTGCAGGAGCGATTTAAGGTAGGCGTCGGGGTAGATAGATAAGACGATTCAAGTTGAAGACGACGACTGCGCGCGAAGAAGAAACTAGCCTGCGATTTTAATCTTGTCCGCCTGTTAATACCGCCTGATAAGTGGCGGTAGTGGTAGTGTTGTCCGCCTGTTAGTACCGCCTGATAAGTGGCGGTAGTGGTAGTGTTGTCCGCCTCGCGGTTGCATGTGAGGAGACCGCCTCATAAGTGGCGGTAGAGGTGGAGACGACCGCCTCGCGGTTGGATCAGAGAGGACCGCCTCATAAGTGGCGGTAATGCATGTGGTGTCCGCCTGGCGGTTGGTGTGGTGGTGTCCGCCTATAACAGGCGCGGTTGCACCATTGACCGTGGCCTATTTTCCTTCCAACTTTGACCGGCTCTAGATTTTCGTTTGGACTCCGTTTTCTGAGCCGCTTGCGTCTACGCGTTCGTCTCTTTGACTACTTCACTCCCGGCTTGGTTTTCCTCATGTTAAACCAATAATTTTGTGAGATAAACAATAAAACATAAACTAGAGGAAAACTAACCGAAGTGGAGAAATGAGCAAGAAAAGTGCTAATATAAAACATGAAATACACCTATAAAACATGCTCATTTTGACACTTATCACACCCCCACACTTATCTTTTTGCTTGTCCTCAAGTAAAACCATGTACCTAAGCAAGTAGGAAATGCTCAATACTAACAAATATTATTATGAAGGGTAGGATAAAAAAGTCAATAGTTTATGATCTCTAAAACTTATTGAGGAGTGTGAAAAATTATCTGCTGGTGGCATAGGTGTGCTCAAGGTGAAAACAAAATAGAATTTCGGGGTATGATCTAAGGTACTTCAATGTTTCTTTTGTTTTGGTGATTCCGAGAACTTTTACCATGGCCAACTTTTCTCAAGAATGGGCATTGAGGAGAAAATAATAGGAAGAAAAGATTTATGCATTTGCTTCACTTTTGCAAAAGAGATGAGAAAATATAGGCATCACGCCTTTGTATTTAAGAACACTCAACTCTCTTTTGTTGGTTACCAATGGTGTCTCGAAAGTCCCTTATTTTTTTTGTATACTTCTTCTCTTTTTTTTAACAGAGAAATACCCCTTAGCAATCCCTAAGAGAGAAGACAGAAAGAAACCCTGAGCAATAAAATCCAACCAATTTGCAGATTATTTGGTCACACCGCATATAAATATGCTCCTCAAAAGTAATCAAATGTTAAATTTTGAAAAATTTTGTACCCTTTATCCTACAATTCATAATAGTATTAGTTTTTAAAGAGAACAACCTACATTAGCAAGGTACATAATTCAATTTAGAACAAATGCGAGGTAAGCAGAAAAATAAGCAGAGAGACTTAACAAATTTAAGCATTTAGATGCATTTAGATGACCTGAAAAGGCTCTTCCCCCACACTTAAGCGTAAGCAATGCCCTCATTGCGTAGATGAAATAAAATTAATAGGGCAAGCAAAGTAAAGGAAAGAGTGTACTCCCCAGATTCCGTAGAGTGTGTAGAGCTCCCCCACACTTGAGTGCTGCTGTGTAAGTCATAATTTTTAACCTGTAAAGAATTTTCTACACAGCGAGAAGAACTCAAGTGAAGCCTGCATTTTATTATAGCAAATAAAAGGGAAATATAGTACAAAAAGGAAAAAACATATTAAATTAAAGGAAAGTTAAAGATAGATAGTGGGTTGCCTCCCACCGAGCTGCCCGGGTTTAACGTCTCTAGCTAGACGTATTTGACCAAGTTTTAGTTTGGAGAAGATTCTGAGGGCGAATTGTCCTGCTGTTCTTGGATAAAATAAGTTGCCGATAGGTTAGTTGAAATATTGGAATGAGAATTATACCTTTTAAGACGTGCCCCGTTGACCTTGAAAGTTTCGCCTTGTTTGTTCTGGAGTTCAAAGGCACCGTACGGGGTCACATTAACAATTTGAAAAGGGCCGGCCCAATGTGACTTGAGCTTCCCTGGGAAAATCCTTAATCTCGAGTTATATAAGAGAACCCAATCACCAACTTCGAATTCCTTCTTGAGGATCATCCTGTCGTGGAACTTTTTGGTGCGCTCTTTATAGATCTTTGCATTCTGATAAGCCTGATCTCGCAGCTCTTCTAATTCGGTAAGTTGGAATTTTCTTCTCTCTCCTGCAGAAACCATGTCAAAGTTTAGGGCTTTGATTGCCCAATATGCTTTATGCTCCATCTCCACAAGAAGGTGGCATGCTTTTCCATAGACCAGCTTAAAAGGAGACATCCCGATGGGAGTCTTGAATGCAGTGCGGTAAGCCCAAAGCGCATCATCCAGTTTAAGTGCACAATCCTTCCGTGATGAGTTAACCGTCTTCTGAAGGATCCATTTTAACTCTCGGTTGGAAACTTCTGCTTGACCGTTTGTCTGGGGGTGATAAGGTAAAGCTACCTTGTGACGTACCCCGTATTTGACCATAAGTGCTTCGAATAAGCGGTTGCAGAAGTGTGTTCCTCCATCACTAATAATAATTCTGGGCACGCCGAAACGGGTAAAAATGTGCTTCTTGAGGAATCTTGTTACTGTCTTTGCATCGGCATGATGACACGGTACAGCTTCCACCCATTTTGACACATAATCAACTGCCACCAGAACATATTCGTGGCCCTGCGAGGAAGGGAACGGTCCCATGAAATCGATGCCCCAACAATCAAAGAGCTCTACTTCTAGTATCCCTTGTTGCGGCATCTCATGTCTCCTGGATGTGTTACCCATTTTCTGACAATTATCACATTGTCTGCAGAATTGGTACACATCTTTATGAAGAGTTGGCCAATAAAAACCTGAGGCCAGGATCTTAGCAGCGGTCCTCGTGGGTCCATGGTGACCTCCGGCTTCCCGAGAATGACAAAAGTGAATGACATTCGAAACTTCTTCTTCCGGGAGACATCGTCGAATTAACCCATCAGCACTAACTCGGAACAAGTACGGGTCCTCCCAGAAATAATGCCTCGAGTCAGAAAGAAATTTCTTCTTCTGGGAGTAGGAAAAATCGTAGGGTACTGTTCCTGAGACTAAATAATTGTCCCTAAGAAGGGGGGCATCGAAGCTGTTATTAATGAGAAGGGAGAGACTATCCCTCAAAGAAAGATCACAGGATGGCGCATGTGCATTGATTATCGGCGTTTGAACTTGGCCACCAGGAAGGATCACTTTCCTCTACTGGTTTAATAATTTGGCAAGGTTCCTGTAAATATCTTAAGGACTAAGTCATAGCCTCATAAGAACTCGTTCACCTGTAATGCAAGGTTCTAATCAAGGTTCGAGCAAAAGCCTGCGAACGGCAGAGGAGTATTTGAGGAATTACATTTGCAACTGAATACTAACTCATTAAATCATAATAAAGCTTCCTCCAGTTTTACGCTTTAATTAACCTGTCTATTTATCACCTGGTCTGATCAAAAATAGACTTAGTAGAGCAATTTAATAAATTCGCGAGATCTATTAAAAAGATGCATGATAACCTTTAAGCGTAACAAACTGTATATAAATAAACCAGTAGAAATATTGCATAATTAATACAGATACATAATAACTATTCCCAGAGTAACGTAAACTAGCCTAACATATTAAATAGATAGATAGAGACGAGAGTAATAGAAATCATCCGTAATCACTCCGTCTCACTCTGCTATTTTGTGTACGTAGGGCTAGAGGTGAATTTGGTGGACTGTAAAATAAATAAAATGGAGAAGGCGGGAGAAGAGAAATGAGATGGTGGTGAAGTGGTCGTGGATCGATTGGTGAATTCGTGTGTATTTGAAAGGAGAAGGCTCGTGGGTTTTTATAGAGAAAGGAAGAAAAGGAAGCAGAGAAGATAGACAGACGCGTGAGCAATTGATTGAGGCGGTGGAAGAGTTGCACTGATTGCTCATTTATTGAAGGGGACAGATAGAGGCGTGAATTAAGGTAGGCGCAGACAGTGGACGAGTTGCAGACAGTCGGCGCGAGTTGCAGAGGAAGACGGGCGAAGAAGAAGAAACTGGTCGCGACTAAAATTAGTCACAACCGCCTCATCAACCGCCCCCTGTCCGCCAGGCGGTTCCATGTCTCTTGTCCGCCACTTAGGGGGCGGTAGCCTGTGTCACGTCCGCCTCCCTTTGAGGCGGTAGCCTCTCTTCCTGTCCGCTTGATATGAGGCGGTTCGGTGTGTGGTGTCCGCCTCCTTGCTAGGCGGTTGTGTGTGAGAGGTCCGCCCGGCGGTTGCCCGTGTGACGTCCGCCAGTTAGGGGCGGTTGCACCAGTCCACGTGACTCTGGCGTGCCTCTGTTTGACCGGCTCTACATTCTTCGTTTGGGCTCCGTTTTCCGAGCCGTTTGCGTCTATGTGTTCGTCTCTTTATCTACTTTAGTCCCAGCTTGGTTTTCCTCATGTTAAACCAATAAATTTGTGAGATAAACAATAAAACATAAACTAGAGGAAAACTAACCGAAGTGGAGAAATGAGCAAGAAAAGTGTTAATATTATATATAGAATACACCTATAAAACACGCTCATTTGGACACTTATCACACCCCCACACTTATCTTTTTGCTTGTCCTCAAGCAAAACCACGTACCCAAGTAGGGAATGCTCAATACTAACAAATATTATTATGAAGGGTAGGATAAACATGATCTTTAAACTTATTGAGGAGTGTGAAAAATTACCAGCTGGTGGCATGGGTGTGCTCAGGGTAAAAATAAAATATAGAGTTTCGGGGTATGATCTAAGGTACTTCAATGTTTCTTTTAGGTGACTCCGAGAACTTTTACCATGGCCAACTTCTCTCAAGAATGGGCATTGAAGAGAAAACAAAAGGAAAAATAGATTTATGCATTTGTTTCACTTTTGCATAAGGGATGAGAAGATAATAGATAAGCATCAAGCTTTTGTATTTAAGAACACTCAACTCTCATTGTTGGTTACTAATGGTGTCTCGCAAGTCCCTTATTATTTTTTTCTTTTTTTTTCTTTTTAACAGAGAAGTACCCCTTAGCAATCCCTAAGAGAGAAGACAGAAAGAAACCCTGAGCAATAAAATCCAACCATTTGCAGATTATTTGGTCACACCGCATATAAAATGCTCCTCAAAAGTAATCAAAATTTTAAAATTTGTACCATTTATCCTACAATTCATAATAGTATTTATTCTTAAAGAGAACAACCCACATATAAAGGGTCCATAATATTTGAATTGGACAAACGCATGATAAGGAGAGAGATTAAACATTTAAGCACAAAATGTCACCGAAAAGGGCACACTCCCCCACACTTAAATTGAACAATGTCCTCATTGTTCACCAGAAAAACAAGGGAAGCTTCAGAAGACCTTTTCGGTGAGTAGATAAAATAGAGAAAACACAAAGTTCACAAATAAACATTTAAGCACATAAACGCTCCTCTGCAGTTTTTATTTAAATAAAAGCAAAAGTAAAGAAAATGGTACTCCCCTGATTTTATTTTTGCTAGTCGTTAAAGGAGTTCCCCCACACTTGAGCTTCAGCCTCAAGTAGCGTAGCTTGGTTGCGGTGTCCACATGGAGGTGCACCTGCATACAACACTAGAAGCAACCATACTACAAACTGGGTTTAAAGTTTAGCAAAAATAAAATTTAAAGAGAACCTGGAAATTAAAAAGAGCATAAAAGCAAAATAAAATAAAAGTACACCCGGGTTGCCTCCCAGGAAGCTGCCCTTCTTTAACGTCTTTGGCTAGACGCCTGCTCGTTATCCTGGATCAAAACAAAACGTTACCTTGGCATATAAAATAAGAAAATTAATACTCCACAAAATCTGGTGTTTGAGGAGGTATTGCCGGGAACGTAGTTCTAACAGAAGACCCGGCGGTGATGATTTTTCTTCCTCAAATTGGAGGATGTAAACATCCTCCTCTTGTAGGTGAGGTTTGTAGAAAGAACGCTGTTCGATATCATCTTCAGAGAAAAATGATTCCTCGAAGGTGATACCGGCGTTTTGTTTGGATATGGTGGCGGGAGGTGATGGCAATTCCTTCTCTTCATTTTCGAGGATAAAAGTATCCTCATTGTCTGGGTATATTATAGAGAAGGATGGAAGATAGCGGTAATTGATTTTAGAGGGAGGGGTCTCTATGAATGGCTCGTCTGTAGTGGGGTGTTCTACCTCTTGAACTATTTCGCTCATTGATTGCTCTAGTAGTTGAGCGATTCTCTCCAGGTAGTCTGGTTGATCTTCTAACCAGAGTTGCTCTTGGACTATGAGACAATCCTCAAAATCATGAGCTCCCCCACATTCGGAGCAGTATAAATCCTGCCAGTATTCAAATGCCTCTTCCATTGCCGTAAAAATTTTTTTTTTTTTGTGTTTTTTTTGTGTGTATAAAACAAAACTACAGAAAAAGATTAGAAAATAAAATGATTAGAAACAAACATAATAATAATATAAACAAAATATAAAAGATAATAAATATAAACAACAAACAACAAAAATAATATAGACAAATATTCTAATAATACAAGTGAATAATCCGGGGCTTAGGGACTAGAATAAACTAGTCCCCGGCAACGGCGCCATTTTGCAGACGTTATATAGTGAGTGGTTAGAACAGGTGTAATTAACATAAAAGAAAGAAATTAAAACCCAAAAATAACGTCGGGCTGCAAATAAATCCCGGTCGCAGTAGTAGTAGTATAGTGAAAATGTAAGCAACCGGATGTCGAACCGTGGGACTAATATATATATTCTAGTACCTAAGCGTGTCACAAGAGGGGGGATTAATTGACTTGTAAAATAAATAAAAAGAAAAGATAAAATAAACTAAGTTGACAGATAAATAAAATGGAACTCTGGGTCAGGTTAATATAATCTGCATAATTAAGCTATCTCTACTGGTTTAATAATTTGGCAAGGTTCCTGTAAATATCTTAAGGACAAGTCATAGCCTCATAAGAACTCGTTCACCTGTAATGCAAGGTTCTAATCAAGGTTCGAGCAAAAGCCTGCGAACGGCAGAGGAGTATTTGAGGAATTACATTTGCAACTGAATACTAACTCATTAAATCATAATAAAGCTTCCTCCAGTTTTACGCTTTAATTAACCTGTCTATTTATCACCTGGTCTGATCAAAAATAGACTTAGTAGAGCAATTTAATAAATTCGCGAGATCTATTAAAAGATGCATGATAACCTTTAAGCGTAAAAACTGTATAAATACCAGTAGAAATATTGCATAATTAATACAGATACATAATAACTATTCCCAGAGTAACGTAAACTAGCCTAACATATAAATAGATAGATAGAGACGAGAGTAATAGAATCATCCGTAATCACCGTCTCACTGCTATTTTGTGTACGTAGGGCTAGAGGTGAATTTGGTGGAATGGACTGTAAATAAAATGGAGAAGGCGGGAGAAGAGAAATGAGATGGTGGTGAAGTGGTCGTGGATCGATTGGTGAATTCGTGTGTATTTGAAAGGAGAAGGCTCGTGGGTTTTTATAGAGAAAGGAAGAAAAGGAAGCAGAGAAGATAGACAGACGTGTGAGCAATTGATTGAGGCGGTGAAAGAGTTGCACTGATTGCTCATTTATTGAAGGGGACAGATAGAGGCGTGAATTAAGGTAGGCGCAGACAGTGGACGAGTTGCAGACAGTCGGCGCGAGTTGCAGACGAAGACGGGCGAAGAAGAAGAAACTGGTCGCGACTAAAATTAGTCACAACCGCCTCATCAACCGCCCCCTGTCCGCCAGGCGGTTCCATGTCTCTTGTCCGCCACTTAGGGGGCGGTAGCCTGTGTCACGCCCGCCTCCCTTTGAGGCGGTAGCCTCTCTTCCTGTCCGCTTGATATGAGGCGGTTCGGTGTGTGGTGTCCGCCTCCTTGCTAGGCGGTTGTGTGTGAGAGGTCCGCCCGGCGGTTGACGTTAAATTCAAGGAATTATAATTGCATCTGTAAATACTAACTTATTAAATCATAATAAGTTTTCTCCAGATTTACGGCTTAAATAACCTGTCTATTTATCACCTGGTCTGATCAAAATAGACTTAGGAAAGCATTTTAATAAATTCATGTAATTTATTAAAATGGTGAGAGAAATCCTTTAAGCGTAACAAACTGTATTTTAAAACCGGTAGAAATATTGATTACATAATTAAACAAACCATAATTAAAAACCTTGCCCGGAGCAAATCCTCCTTAGCCAGACATATTAACTGGTAATAAATCTGACAGAGGTTGGACGTAATAACAGCACAGAGACGTGATTAGTGAATGGAGAAATGGAGAGGTCGAAGAGTGAAACATGTACGTAGGTTTATTGTAAGTGAAGTGGGTGAATTTGAGAATTTAGAGAACTGGGGTATGAGATGTACGTGAGTGTTAATGGAAGAGAATGAATGAGGTGAGAATGAGTGATTTTCTGGTTTTCTCCGTGCACTCGTACAAGGCTGTAGGGAATGGGTATTATAGAAGAAAATGAAGAGTAGTGGTACGTAGATATTTGCTTCATTGATTGCTTCATTGATTGAAGCATTAATTGCAGGGGACAGGAGGCAGACTGCAGGAGCGATTTAAGGTAGGCGTCGGGGTAGATAGATAAGACGATTCAAGTTGAAGACGATGACTGCGCGCGAAGAAGAAACTAGCCTGCGATTTTAATCTTGTCCGCCTGTTAATACCGCCTGATAAGTGGCGGTAGTGGTAGTGTTGTCCGCCTGTTAGTACCGCCTGATAAGTGGCGGTAGTGGTAGTGTTGTCCGCCTCGCGGTTGCATGTGAGGAGACCGCCTCATAAGTGGCGGTAATGCATGTGGTGTCCGCCTGGCGGTTGGTGTGGTGGTGTCCGCCTATAACAGGCGCGGTTGCACCATTGACCGTGGCCTATTTTCCTTCCAACTTTGACCGGCTCTAGATTTTTCGTTTGGACTCCGTTTTCTGAGCCGCTTGCGTCTACGCGTTCGTCTCTTTGACTACTTCACTCCCGGCTTGGTTTTCCTCATGTTAACCAATAATTTTGTGAGATAAACAATAAAACATAAACTAGAGGAAAACTAACCGAAGTGGAGAAATGAGCAAGAAAAGTGCTAATATAAAACATGAAATACACCTATAAAACATGCTCATTTTGACACTTATCAACAAGGTTTGCTATCATCAAAACTAAAAGATCATGTCTGAACAATTTCCCCCTTTTTGATGATGGCAACCTATACACTTATATGGACTTGGCAATTCAAAAATTGAGAGATTCCCCCTAAATGTGTGGGAACGAGCAACAAGGGAAAATACAGAACAAATAATCAGGGATCTCCAAGGAGTGGAGAAGTACCCTGATCAAGGACAGCCATGTCAAACTTACAGAGAAGTGACTCACAAGATTAATTAACCTAAGTAAATGATCAATATGATCAAAGGAGGAGTCAACAAGACTATCAAATACCAGTGGAAACCATACCGTGACCGGTATGGGTTCACCCAAAAACCACCAGTATCACGCACTTGCCACGGCAAGTGCAGTAAGGACAGAAACATGTAGAGGAACCCTAACACACCACAAATACATAGTAATGTACTGTGGCCATAATGGAATAACTACATGATCACACATCCTAAAAACTGGAAGGACGAAACCTTGGAAAGGCCTGACGGCCCGACCGTTGTACAAAGGACATACCAGTCAGCAGGAAGCTGAACTTGGTCAAGAACACAAACATGGCTACGCCATGAAGAATTTCTTTTAACACCGAACTGTCATTTTTCAAAACCACAACCTTTCTTTTAAAAACCTTGGATTTTAAAACCAAACCAACAGAATTACGGTGAGTATCATAGAATGATACAAGAGGAGTTGACAACAGAATACTTCACCTAGGCGTGTGACGAGCACTACGAGTGTACCCTATTACGGGATGTGGGACAACCGCACTCCGAAGGAGCTTGCGGGCCTGACATATGGTTAGGTAAGTAGTAACATATCAACATGGTACCCCACGTATGTATACATGTAGTGTAAACACGAGAAGCAGTCAACTCTGTTCTACGGACCATGAGTAAATGCAAAGTAGAACAGCTGGACACCTCAGGCGATCAAGGAGAAGGAACTCCGCTAAAACAAGTAAAGAACTCAAAGAATCCATCTGAAGATAAGGAATGAGGATTAAGAAGCGCAAAGGGCACCGACTAGTAAGCATAGACATTGGATATGTCTGAAAGACATCAAGTAAATACACGACAGCTGGAAAGCATACCCAGCCTAAACACAGTAAGGCAAAAGCCTAACGTGAACACCATAACGATCAACAAACGGGACGGAGTTCCCAAGAACAACTACAAAACTACTAAGGAACATAATCCATCATTGAAGAGGATATTAAACCTAGTCTTAAACACTAGAAGAAGGTATAAACGGTCTACCCAAGAATGGGAGACATTGCAACCCTAAAGCGGTATAACTCAAAATACAATACCACAAGGCGGTAAAGTATACACGACATGTCAAAAACATGAGCCGCATGTAACGGCATAATCTAACAACACCCAGGAGCAATCCTTGAAGGGCGTCCGAATTGCAACAGTCGAACAATAGCGACATGATAAAAGCACAGAAGCGAGAACGAACACTCGGTTAAGACACCGAAGGGATTTCACTTAACAGGAAATGCCCTAAATTACTAAGAGGCACTGATTAACACTAGAATGCCTAAAGGACCTCCTATGAACGGAAGCGTGATGTCACGACTTACCATGGAACCCAGTAATACCTCCAACCTATGGGGTATACAAGGAGTGGAAACATGTATAAGCAGCTTGCAAAGAGCCTAGCTTGCCACAATAAGGCTTAAAAGCCAACAACCAACTATGTTATGTAAACCTTAACGGTTGCATAACCCACACCATTTGATAACAAGACATGCAAGAGATATTGTCTCATACGACAATAGATCGACAACTGAACAACCAATTCACATTCAACATAGTGAGTGGCTTGGAGTAAGGGCTACCTGAATGTCACTGTCACTAGAGCATCAGTCTAGTATACAGTTGACAAGCCTTTAATTACCTTCATGCCTCCTGTAGCAATGGTAGCACAGAGGCATAAGAACCGTGATAATGCCAACATTGGCCTAGTCCACACTTGGACACTATGAGAAACCCAAGGGAAGGTACCCCTCGTTAGCCAAAGACCACCAATGTGGTGAAGATGTGAACCCTTAGAAAGGCTTCCATCTATTATAACAGTAAAGCCTAGGCTTATAGACATTGCCAAGGGGCGATGGAATAAGGAAATGAGATTTCCAAACCATTACGACTTAAGGAGCAAGCATACTCCATATGCACCCAAGCATGTGGTGAACCATTGTATAAACACCAACTTGGTAAACCTTGTCATGAGACCTATGAGTGGTAACTAACCTCTCAACAAGAACCTTCATTTACCAGGGATAGAATACTCACCAATTAGAGAACGGGACCAGAAAACCCTTGAAGTTCTTGGGATGTTCCGGTGATGTACATACAAATGTAAACTACATAGCTAGAGCCTATAACCAATGCTCAGCACTGGGAAACAATATTGTCAAAAACAAGCAATGTGAATACATATTGAACACCATGAATGACTAACGCCCAAGAGAGCTTATAACCCGATGAATTATCTCATCCCTGGTCAACCAAGATACTTGGTAAATGGTATCATAAATGATGATAAAATGTGAGGTAAGCTAACCTACACATAAAACGTAATCTGAATAAGACATCTCCACATTGGGAAGATAATAAGATTGCGGTATGCTACGACAACCGTCATACACACGAACACAGGAAACTCCTAGTGTATTTACACCATAAGGAAATGGTGCCAATGACAATGGCAATAAGTAAAGAGGAACTACCACAGTAACAGAAACAGTAAAAACAATGTTGTACAATGAGTAAGAATACGGTACGCAACAAGCGACCGCTATGAGGAAGTAGCAGATAATGACATGGAGTATAAGTATGAGATGACAGGCAGAAATATTCTTTCCTATCACATAAGTGACTTACTGTCAAGCGTTTACGCCTCTGCACTCTGTATGACTGAGTGTTTTGGTATTGCACTTGTGCAGCTAATGACCTAATGGGATGGCTAGGGATATGGAGAATGTAAACCGTAGTAAATCTTTCTTTTCACCATAAACATAGCATAAGCCAGTCAAGCAGGCTTAGCAACAAACCGTGCGGCCTGAGGCCAAAGAAGCACGGAGAGTGTACAACACACTAACAATCACAAAATGTGAATTCCAATGGAATAAAAAGGTGAAAGAAGACTTAAGAAAGTCACAAGGACCGACGCATAGAAAATGCAAGGTCATACAAGTAAAGAACACTTGTACTGAACCAGAAGAAACTGGTATAATTCAGAAGCTATTGACACCAGAGGAAGCATTACAACTAAGTAGTGACTTAACCTCACCCGATAGTAAGTCGGAGAAACTTAGCGAATAATTGGGAGTACGAATAGTATGCAATATAGATTGCCAAGAGCTGGTAATAGATCTAAACCCATCGAATCTAAACACGGTAAAAGAATACCACACTTACTAGTAAACCTTATTCCCACAATAGAGGGATAAAAAGGTGATGTATAGCACATTAAGGATAACAGGAAGGGTGAATAACCCAAGTTATCAGGGTCGCGCAGCAGAAGCTAGTGGGCCCTAGCTAGGAGATAATACCTAGTAAGTATAGTAGAATGGCTATTAATGCCTTGAAGCCTAATAGGCTGGAACCGAATTAATTATGAGTTAAATAAACTCATATAGGAATCCTCGGTGCAAAGACTAAAACCTTGTTATGATTAGGACCCTTTGACAAGGGTACATTATGTAATAAACCGTAAAGAAGCTAAAACGCTTCAGATTGCCAAAATTGAGTAAACCAATGTTTATTAATAAACATATGGTAGATTACGTGGGCGTAATCCCTTTTAAGGGGGGTAGAGCGAAAACCGCTTAGTATAAGTTTCATGAAGAAAACACATAAACGATAATGTGCATAGCACAAATGAGAAACTAATTGATGATTGATGCCTATGTTAAATAAACATAAGTATTCATTCATATTGAAATTGTGGTAATTAGGCACGAGAGATGCAAATACCATAGGACGAATGTACCCATCTTGTAACCCTAGTGTAAGAGTATTAGTAAAGAAGAGTAATGGGTAGTGGACGGAGTTCCACAAGTATGATATCCCTTAAAGAAGTAGTAGGAAATAATTGAGAGTAGTTGATGAACGGAACCTACAAGTAGTGTATTCGGAGGTAAATTATTGGAAGTAAATTGAGGACAACTAAATTTTACAAGTATTGTAATCCCTAGTTAGAATATTGGAGAGTGATGGATGAAAGTAGTGAAGGTTGAGGAAATGAGCATTTAGGTATTGAAGCACGGAGTAAAGCATTTGGGAAGTAGAGTGAGGATCATTGATGGACTGATTCCATCCCTTGGAGATGTATGAATTCGTATCACGACTAGAAAGGGTAAAAAGATGGAAAATGAAAATAATTAAATTATTTGTTTGTTTGAAACTGACGTGGGAAGTCGAACTTGATCCTGATCAGATCAAGGGAAACCGAACACAAATTGGGGTGGACAGATAGTCCAACACTGGTGCTGATCACATCAGAGTCGAACGATTCTTGAAGCTCCCCTCAAGTGGTCACAAGAATCACACATAGGATAGAAGTAATGAATATAAATTGGAATTTGGAGTTGTGTGTTTTAGAATTCTAATTAGTAGTCATGAAAGAATTTCCCTTATATTGGAGAATGAGGATTTGTTAGAAGCTTATACCGGAGAAGATAGTAGTGTAGCACATTGTATTATTCTAAGGGCAGCGGGACACAGAGGAGTCCTGTGTCTAGATGACCTGAGTGCCTGCGGGACTGTATGTGTATTGCATTGCTTTGGGGATAGCTTTCCATTGTATGTATGTGAAAACCTGGTAATGTGGAACCAATGGTTGGTAGTAATGTGGATTGGAGTAATTATAGTACATTTGTATGGTATGAAACGTAGAGACCATGAGTAATGGATTTGGGGAATTGTAAGGAGGAAGAATGTGTGACCTTTGGTATTAGACAAGTAAGAATGAGTAAGCATTGTAAACCTATAACCTCGAACAACTTTGAGGACAAAGTTCTTAAGGGGGTAGATTGAAATACCCCGAACTTAAATAGAGTGATTAAGATTAGTCTAATCCGTATTTAAGGGCTTAATAACGCCTAAGTAATATTAGTAAGGAAAAATAAATCCAAAAGAAATAAAGAAACGCTTGAAAAGCGAAAAACACTAAATAAGCGTTAAATAACCATAGGAGGTATGAGACCCCGGTTAGCATATTATATGGATTCTAAAGGCTTAATAAGGCCTAAATAATATATGGGAACAACTTCCGAAGAATACGGATCCATAAAATGGATTAAAACCACAAATGAACCTTAAAGCGCGTTTTTTGAGGAAACCGGGAAAACGCGACTTTAAGCCGGTTAAATAGACTCGTAACAATTTTGGTCAACCAAATAGTCATTAATAAACATTAATGAAGGTCTAGAACCAATAAAATCAATTAAATGAGAAAATAGTAAAAACTGTAAAAATCGAGAAGTTGTGGGGTGAGAGTGTAAATAAAGCAAACTAGTGTGTCCACTATTGCAATTAAAATTTTAAAAGCCCATATGGGCTGTGTGGGTAGCCGATTACACTACTCTCTCACACTCTCTTAATTCCCCTCTATGTACAAAAGACAAAAGAAATAAAAAAAAAGTCAAAAAGTAAAACTCTCTCTCACCCCTCACATTTCTCTCACTCACGTACAGAACACCCACACCCCTCTCTGGTTCTTTCTTCTCCTTCCTGTGACTGTAATGGCGATTTGAGAGCCACTCACAAACAGCCCACTTTCTCTCCATTTTTTAAAGCCTAAACCACCACCAAATGCTACAAAAATTATACCGTTGGATTCGTATCACTTAGGAGATTATTCTACACCCTTCAAAAATCTAAAACCTCCAACTTTATTTTTGAGGGTATTATCGTTTAAGAGCTCCAGGAGCACCATTTCAAGATCTACCTTCTTCTCCATGTTCTAAGGTAAGAAGTAAACCAAAGCTTCACTCTTTTCATCTTTTCCTTGCAAAAATACAAAACTCACGTAATGTACCACTATTCCATTACTCAGCCGGTTTGGCACTTCAAAGAGGAGTTGAAGCCTTGTCATTTTCTACTTAAAAGCTCCATTAGAAACTCAAGGTAAGACACACTAAGTGTTTTAAGTGGTTTCTCATAATCTAGGGTTTAATACGTGAGATAGAAAATTTACTAGTATTGGTGTGTATGCGTGTGCCTTGTTACATGGTGTAGCTTGGCTTAAATAAATCAAGAAAACAAAGAAGGAAAGAGGAGCAAGAAAGGATAAGGAGAGAAAGAAAAAGGAATCAAGGAAACCCAAGGTAAAGAGAAGTCTCTGTACAGTTTTGATGTCGTGTATGTATAAATGCATTGCTGTAACAAGGTTTAGAAATCACCATAACAGTATGAAGAGTATGGGTATATTAATGTGGATGGTATTTATAGTTTGAAGCTTTTGAAAATAAGTAAATAAATTGTTAAGTGTGAGTAGTAAGTATATTGTTATAATGAGGAAGAGAATGTGACAGTTTTGGAGGTTTTAAAAGATGTTTAAAAGCTTGGGAAAACATTGGATAATGAGTATGTGTGTGCAGGGAATGTATGTGTGAGATAGTGTTGTTTGATGTTGGTACTGATATGGGAATTGGAATGAATGTGTCGGCTAAGAATGCATGTGGGCAATGTTAAAATATAGGGGGGGGGGGGACCTCTGCCCAAATTTGTATGGAAATTGAAGGACTTAGATGTGGAAGAAGAAGGGATAACTTAGGTGGTAACTAGGTGTACTTGGAGAGTTTAAGTGAGTAGTTTAGTACCTTGAAAATAGATTTGAAGAGGGTCTAGGTAATGAGGAGAACTAGAGTGGTAAAGTAATGGATTTAGAATGCTAGGAGAAGCATTGGTAGAGGGAGTATTGAATGGTAAAGGTTTAAGGAAAAATCTGTAGCATTGTGGAAGAAGAAAAATGTAACAGGGGAGAAAAACTGACAGTGGAGTGTATTTTGTAACAGATTTTGATAGAGGTGGATTAGGCTAGTTTAAAGTGCTTAATCAATGCTAAAATGTGCTAGATTATATGTAGGAAGCTTGGGGAAGAAGTTGGTAAAAAGATTGAAGTTGAAACAAAGCTTTAAAACTGGAAATTTGCAACAGACTAGATTTGTCCTGGTTTGCAAACAAGTACACAAACCAGGACCACCTCTTAGACTTGGCAGAATGCCTTCTCTCTGGAATGGTCCTGGTTTGCAAACAAGTACGCAAGCCAGGACCACCTCAAAACCTTGACAGAGAGTATCGCTGAAGGATGGTCCGGGTTTGCAAACAAGTACACAAACCCGGACCACCTTAAAAATACGACAGAAAGTTTTCCAAAGTGATGGTCCGGGTTTGTAAACTGGTACACAAACCCGGACCACCATAAAAACTTGACAGAACGTTCCCAAAGTGTTGGTCCGGGTTTACAAACTTGGACACAAACCTGGACCAACACAAAAATGCTACAAAAAGTGTAAAAATGGAATTTTAAGATGGGGAATTGAGTGGTAATGATAGTATAAGGTAATTAGTACTTAATTAATGATGTTTAAAGGTCATTAAGGGTATGAACAAGTTTTAAAAGTAATGAAGAGTAAGTAAACAATGTGTAAGTGTAACAATTGTAAAGACATAGTAACTATAAGTCGGGAAATATAAAAGATGAAACGAGTTAAGTTAATTATAGTTAATTAACCGCTCGATCGCATGTATGTGATAGGCTTTGATTAGTCGAACACCGAAGAGGAGTCGGTGAGTCCAAATCAACGGTGCAAGGTATGATTTCTTCATGCTCTGTATCCTAACCTGGTTACCCCATTTGTGTGCTTATTTGATCACCTAAATAAGGTAAATGCATGAATCGGACTATATTGCGCCTACTTGTGCTTGTTTAAGTTTTTCTTGATATGTAATGTCTTGAACACCAGTTTGTATAATTCATGAAATATATGAATGATGATGGAGTGAATTTGTATCTTGTATTGTACTTGCGTAATGTATTGTATTTTGTATGGATATGTATATGACCAATGTATGTGTATGTGGCTTGGATGTGTGACTTCTACTAATTCCTAACTACCTACTCCTTACGTAAGTATTGAGTAAATTGGAATGAGTAGAAGTCCGATATAGTTTCGGCTACGCGTGAGGATGAGGAGAAACAAGAGGTTGGATCCGATTCCTGGTTCTTTAACTGGTCCACGGCCCAAACCCCTTAAATGGGTAGCATCCTGGATTGGTGAACCAAGTAAGCCCGGTGGTGGGACGGTGTAGTCCCTGCCGGAGGTCCCGACGACTTAACTTGAGTAAGTAGTAAGTAAAGTAAGTATTGTATGAGTAATGGTCTTGGCTGGTGTAAGTCATTGACCCCGAGTAAAAGATAATCTCCACCCGATTAACCCGGGTGGACCAATGAAGCTAACAAGTACGGTGTATTGAGTATGAATGGTGTATGTATTGCGTATGTGTATTTCGGAAGAAGGTAAGTATGTATTGGATGGCTTGTATTGTATTCCTTGTATGTAATGAAGTGTGTGAATGTATTCCTTGCGTAAAGTATTGTAGTATTGTGTATAAGAGCATGTATGCATGTATGTTTGAATAAAATGAATTGCATGTATTCGACCAAGTGGTCGGCGTACCCTCGCTAGTACGCGGGGTGTGCGGAAGTCATATTCAGCGTAAGCTAACCCCCTAGGGGGAACGTTTTTAGTGTGCAGGTACCCGAAGCGGATATGGTCAAGGTAAGAGACCGGTGGCTACACTTGGATAGTTAGAAGTAGAATGTAGAAGCGTACTAAGTGGCACACCCCTTGTACTTAGAAAGTAAGTAGTTTGTGAGGAATGGGTAGTGGTTAGACTCTTAATGAGTATCTATGAAATCGATAGAGGTGTTGTATTTGTATAAGGAACTTAGTAAACTCGGTGTATTATATTGTATTTAACTTATGGAGTATTGTGATGAATGGGAAGTTCTAGTATTTGATTTGGTAATTGGAGTAGTGTATTGTAAGTGTGTAGTTCTCGGATATTCCGGTCCATCAGACCGATGCTGTATGTAGTAGTAGTAGTAGCCTTGTTAGTCACGTGGGTGGCTAACGGCATTGTATCACCCACCGTTGTGTAAATATGTATCCGCTGCGTGAATCTGGAAGTACGAGGAGATGAACGGTAATGACAGTATTAGCGGTAGGGGTGTTACATTAAGTGCGCTTGCAACCTTGCGTGCTAAGCCACTTATTCACATGTCTTCTGAAACATGAATCTTGACAAATGCATTAGATAGACAATACAAGGTTTGCTATCATCAAAACTAAAAGATCCTGTCTGAACAATTTCCCCCTTTTTGATGATGGCAACCTATACACTTATATGTACTTGGCAATTCAAAAATGGAGAGATTCCCCTAAATGTGTGGGAACGAGCAACAAGGGAAAATACAGAACAAATAATCAGGGATCTCCAAGGAGTGGAGAAGTACCCTGATCAAGGACAGCCATGTCAAACTTACTGAGAAGTGACTCACAGGATTAATTAACCTAAGTAAATGATCAATATGATCAAAGGAGGAGTCAACAAGACTATCAAATACCAGTGGAAACCATACCGTGACCGGTATGGGTTCACCCAAAAACCACCAGTATCACGCACTTGCCACGGCAAGTGCAGTAAGGACAGAAACATGTAGAGGAACCCTAACACACCACAAATACATGTAAGTACTGTGGCCGTAATGGAAAAACTACATGATCACACATCCTAAAAACTGGAAGGACGAAACCTTGGAAAGGCCTGACGGCCCGACCGTTGTACAAAGGACATACCAGTCAGCAGGAAGCTGAACTTGGTCAAGAACACAAACATGGCTACGCCATGAAGAATTTCTTTTAACACCGAACTGTCATTTTTCAAAACCACAACCTTTCTTTTAAAAACCTTGGATTTTAAAACCAAACCAACAGAATTACGGTGAGTATCATAGAATGATACAAGAGGAGTTGACAACAGAATACTTCACCTAGGCGTGTGACGAGCACTACGAGTGTACCCTATTACGGGATGTGGGACAACCGCACTCCGAAGGAGCTTGCGGGCCTGACATATAGTTAGGTAAGTAGTAACATATCAACATGGTACCCCACGTATGTATACATGTAGTGTACGAAACACGAAGCAGTCAACTCTGTTCTACGGACCATGAGTAAATGCAAAGTAGAACAGCTGGACACCTCAGGCGATCAAGGAGAAGGAACTCCGCTAAGAAACAAGTATAAAGAACTCAAAGAATCCATCTGAAGATAAGGAATGAGGATTAAGAAGCGCAAAGGGCACCGACTAGTAAGCATAGACATTGGATATGTCTGAAAGACATCAAGTAAATACAGGACAGCTGGAAAGCATACCCAGCCTAAACACAGTAAGGCAAAAGCCTAACGTGAACACCACAACAATCAACAAATGGGACGGAGTTCCCAAGAACAACTACAAAACTACTAAGGAACATAATCATCATTGAAGAGGATATTAAACCTAGTCTTAAACACTAGAAGAAGGTATAAACGGTCTACCCAAGAATGGGAGACATTGCAACCCTAAAGGGGTATAACTCAAAATACAATACCACAAGGCGGTAAAGTATACACGACATGTAAAAAACATGAGCCGCATGTAACGGTATAATCTAACAACACCCAGGAGCAATCCTTGAAGGGCGTCCGAATTGCAACAGTCGAACAATAGCGACATAATAAAAGCACAGAAGCGAGAACGAACACTCGGTTAAGACACCGAAGGGATTTCACTTAACAGGAAATGCCCTAAATTACTAAGAGGCACTGATTAACACTAGAATGCCTAAAGGACCTCCTATGAACGAAGCGTGATGTCACGACTTACCATGGAACCCAGTAATACCTCCAACCTATGGGGTATACAGGGAGTGGAAACATGTATAAGCAGCTTGCAAAGAGCCTAGCTTGCCACAATAAGGCTTAAAAGCCAACAACCAACTATGTTATGTAAACCTTAACGGTTGCATAACCCACACCATTTGATAACAAGACATGCAAGAGATATTGTCTCATACGACAATAGATCGACAACTGAACAACCAATTCACACTCAACATAGTGAGTGGCTTGGAGTAAGGGCTACCTGAATGTCACTGTCACTAGAGCATCAGTCTAGTATACAGTTGACAAGCCTTTAATTACCTTCATGCCTCCTGTAGCAATGGTAGCACAGAGGCATAAGAACCGTGATAATGCCAACATTGGCCTAGTCCACACTTGGACACTATGAGAAACCCAAGGGAAGGTACCCCTCGTTAGCCAAAGACCACCAATGTGGTGAAGATGTGAACCCTTAGAAAGGCTTCCATCTATTATAACAGTAAAGCCTACGCTTATAGATATTGCCAAGGGGCGATGGAATAAGGAAATGAGATTTCCAAACCATTACGACTTAAGGAGCAAGCATACTCCATATGCACCCAAGCATGTGGTGAACCATTGTATAAACACCAACTTGGTAAACCTTGTCATGAGACCTATGAGTGGTAACTAACCTCTCAACAAGAACCTTCATTTACCAGGGATAGAATACTCACCAATTAGAGAACGGGACCAGAAAACCCTTGAAGTTCTTGGGATGTTCCGGTGATGTACATACAAATGTAAACTACATAGCTAGAGCCTATAACCAATGCTCAGCACTGGGAAACAATATTGTCAAAAACAAGCAATGTGAATACATATTGAACACCATGAATGACTAACGCTCAAGAGCTTATAACCCGATGAATTATCTCATCCCTGGTCAACCAAGATACTTGGTAAATGGTATCATAAATGATGATAAAATGTGAGGTAAGCTAACCTACACATAAAACGTAATCTGAATAAGACATCTCCACATTGGGAAGATAATAAGATTGCGGTATGCTACGACAACCGTCATACAACAGCACAGGAAACTCCTAGTGTATTTACACCATAAGGAAATGGTGCCAATGACAATGGCAATAAGTAAAGAGGAACTACCACAGTAATAGAAACAGTAAAAACAATGTTGTACAATGAGTAAGAATACGGTACGCAACAAGCGACCGCTATGAGGAAGTAGCAGATAATGACATGGAGTATAAGTATGAGATGACAGGCAGAAATATTCTTTCCTATCACATAAGTGACTTACTGTCAAGCGTTTACGCCTCTGCACTCTGTATGACTGAGTTTTGTTTTGCACTTGTGCAGCTAATGACCTAATGGGATGGCTAGGGATATGGAGAATGTAAACCGTAGTAAATCTTTCTTTTCACCATAAACATAGCATAAGCCAGTCAAGCAGGCTTAGCAACAAACCGTGCGGCCTGAGGCCAAAGAAGCACGGAGAGTGTACAACACACTAACAATCACAAAATGTGAATTCCAATGGAATAAAAAGGTGAAAGAAGACTTAAGAAAGTCACAAGGACCGACGCATAGAAAATGCAAGGTCATACAAGTAAAGAACACTTGTACTGAACCAGAAGAAACTGGTATAATTCAGAAGCTATTGACACCAGAGGAAGCATTACAACTAAGTAGTGACTTAACCTCACCCGATAGTAAGTCGGAGAAACTTAGCGAATAATCGTGGGAGTACGAATAGTATGCAATATAGATTGCCAGAGAGCTGGTAATAGATCTAAACCCATCGAATCTAAACACGGTAAAAGAATACCACACTTACTAGTAAACCTTATTCCCACAATAGAGGGATAAAAAGGTGATGTATAGCACATTAAGGATAACAGGAAGGGTGAATAACCCAAGTTATCAGGGTCGCGTAGCAGAAGCTAGTGGGCCCTAGCTAGGAGATAATATACCTAGTAAGTATAGAAGAATGGCTATTAATGCCTTGAAGCCTAATAGGCTGGAACCGAATTAATTATGAGTTAAATAAACTCATATAGGAATCCTCGGTGCAAAGACTAAACCATTGTTATGATTAGGACCCTTTGACAAGGGTACATTATGTAATAAACCGTAAAGAAGCTAAAACGCTTCAGATTGCCAAAATTGAGTAAACCAATGTTTATTAATAATAACATATGGTAGATTACGTGGGCGTAATCCCTTTTAAGGGGGGTAGAGCGAAAACCGCTTAGTATAAGTTTCATGAAGAAAACACATAAACGATAATGTGCATAGCACAAATGAGAAACTAATTGATGATTGATGCCTATGTTAAATAAACATAAGTATTCATTCATATTGAAATTGTGGTAATTAGGCACGAGAGATGCAAATACCATAGGACGAATGTACCCATCTTGTAACCCTAGTGTAAGAGTATTAGTAAAGAAGAGTAATGGGTAGTGGACGGAGTTCCACAAGTATGATATCCCTTAAAGAAGTAGTAGGAAATAATTGAGAGTAGTTGATGAACGGAACCTACAAGTAGTGTATTCGGAGGTAAATTATTGGAAGTAAATTGAGGACAACTAATTTTACAAGTATTGTAATCCCTAGTTAGAATATTGGAGAGTGATGGATGAAAGTAGTGAAGGTTGAGGAAATGAGCATTTAGGTATTGAAGCACGGAGTAAAGCATTTGGGAAGTAGAGTGAGGATCATTGATGGACTGATTCCATCCCTTGGAGATGTATGAATTCGTATCACGACTAGAAAGGGTAAAAAGATGGAAAATGAAAATAATTAAATTATTTGTTTGTTTGAAACTGACGTGGGAAGTTGAACTTGATCCTGATCAGATCAAGGGAAACCGAACACAAATTGGGGTGGACAGATAGTCCAACACTGGTGCTGATCACATCAGAGTCGAACGATTCTTGAAGCTCCCCTCAAGTGGTCACAAGAATCACACATAGGATAGAAGTAATGAATATAAATTGGAATTTGGAGTTGTGTGTTTTAGAATTCTAATTAGTAGTCATGAAAGAATTTCCCTTAGATTGGAGAATGAGGATTTGTTAGAAGCTTATACCGGAGAAGATAGTAGTGTAGCACATTGTATTATTCTAAGGGCAGCGGGACACAGAGGAGTCCTGTGTCTAGATGACCTGAGTGCCTGCGGGACTGTATGTGTATTGCATTGCTTTGGGGATAGCTTTCCATTGTATGTATGTGAAAACCTGGTAATGTGGAACCAATGGTTGGTAGTAATGTGGATTGGAGTAATTATAGTACATTTGTATGGTATGAAACGTAGAGACCATGAGTAATGGATTTGGGGAATTGTAAGGAGGAAGAATGTGTGACCTTTGGTATTAGACAAGTAAGAATGAGTAAGCATTGTAAACCTATAACCTCGAACAACTTTGAGGACAAAGTTCTTAAGGGGGTAGATTGAAATACCCCGAACTTAAATAGAGTGATTAAGATTAGTCTAATCCGTATTTAAGGGCTTAATAACGCCTAAGTAATATTAGTAAGGAAAAATAAATCCAAAGAAATAAAGAAACGCTTGAAAAGCGAAAAACACTAAATAAGCGTTAAATAACCATAGGAGGTATGAGACCCCGGTTAGCATATTATATGGATTCTAAAGGCTTAATAAGGCCTAAATAATATATGGGAACAACTTCTGAAGAATACGGATCCATAAAATGGATTAAAACCACAAATGAACCTTAAAGCGCGTTTTTTGAGGAAACCGGGGGAAAACGCGACTTTAAGCCGGTTAAATAGACTCGTAACAATTTTGGTCAACCAAATAGTCATTAATAAACATTAATGAAGGTCTAGAACCAATAAAATCAATTAAATGAGAAAATAGTAAAAACTGTAAAAATCGAGAAGTTGTGGGGTGAGAGTGAAATAAAGCAAACTAGTGTGTCCACTATTGCAATTAAAATTTTAAAAGCCCATATGGGCTGTGTGGGTAGCCGATTACACTACTCTCTCACACTCTTAATTCCCCTCTATGTACAAAAGACAAAAGAATAAAAAAAAAGTCAAAAAGTAAAACTCTCTCTCACCCCTCACATTTCTCTCACTCACGTACAGAACACCCACACCCCTCTCTGGTTCTTTCTTCTCCTTCCTGTGACTGTAATGGTGATTTGAGAGCCACTCACAAACAGCCCACTTTCTCTCCATTTTTTAAAGCCTAAACCACCACCAAATGCTACAAAAATTATACCGTTGGATTCGTATCACTTAGGAGATTATTCTACACCCTTCAAAAATCTAAAACCTCCAACTTTATTTTTGAGGGTATTATCGTTTAAGAGCTCCAGGAGCACCATTTCAAGATCTACCTTCTTCTCCATGTTCTAAGGTAAGAAGTAAACCAAAGCTTCACTCTTTTCATCTTTTCCTTACAAAAATACAAAACTCACGTAATGTACCACTATTCCATTACTCAGCCGGTTTGGCACTTCAAAGAGGAGTTGAAGCCTTGTCATTTTCTACTTAAAAGCTCCATTAGAAACTCAAGGTAAGACACACTAAGTGTTTTAAGTGGTTTCTCATAATCTAGGGTTTAATACGTGAGATAGAAAATTTACTAGTATTGGTGTGTATGCGTGTGCCTTGTTACATGGTGTAGCTTGGCTTAAATAAATCAAGAAAACAAAGAAGGAAAGAGGAGCAAGAAAGGATAAGGAGAGAAAGAAAAAGGAATCAAGGAAACCCAAGGTAAAGAGAAGTCTCTGTACAGTTTTGATGTCGTGTATGTATAAATGCATTGCTTGTAACAAGGTTTAGAAATCACCATAACAGTAGGAAGAGTATGGGTATTAATGTGGATGGTATTTATAGTTTGAAGCTTTTGAAAATAAGTAAATAAATTGTTAAGTGTGAGTAGTAAGTATATTGTAGTATAATGAGGAAGAGAATGTGACAGATTTGGAGGTTTTAAAAGATGTTTAAAAGCTTGGGAAAACATTGGATAATGAGTATGTGTGTGCAGGGAATGTATGTGTGAGATAGTGTTGTTTGATGTTGGTACTGATATGGGAATTGGAATAATGTGGGGCTAAGAATGCATGTGGGCAATGTTAAAATATAGGGGGGGGGGGACCTCTGCCCAAATTTGTATGGAAATTGAAGGACTTAGATGTGGAAGAAGAAGGGATAACTTAGGTGGTAACTAGGTGTACTTGGAGAGTTTAAGTGAGTAGTTTAGTACCTTGAAAATAGATTTGAAGAGGGTCTAGGTAATGAGGAGAACTAGAGTGGTAAAGTAATGGATTTAGAATGCTAGGAGAAGCATTGGTAGAGGGAGTATTGAATGGTAAAGGTTTAAGGAAAAATCTGTAGCATTGTGGAAGAAGAAAAATGTAACAGGGGAGAAAAACTGACAGTGGAGTGTATTTTGTAACAGATTTTGATAGAGGTGGATTAGGCTAGTTTAAAGTGCTTAATCAATGCTAAAATGTGCTAGATTATATGTAGGAAGCTTGGGGAAGAAGTTGGTAAAAAGATTGAAGTTGAAACAAAGCTTTAAAACTGGAAATTTGCAACAGACTAGATTTGTCCTGGTTTGCAAACAAGTACACAAACCAGGACCACCTCTTAGACTTGGCAGAATGCCTTCTCTCTGGAATGGTCCTGGTTTGCAAACAAGTACGCAAGCCAGGACCACCTCAAAAACTTGACAGAGAGTATCGCTGAAGGATGGTCCGGGTTTGCAAACAACTACACCGCACTAGCGGTTTCACATTTCATACCTAGGTGGTAGCCTTTCTCTGGAGGATTCACGTAAATGCCGCTCCATAGGCCCCATAATAACAAGTGGTATCCCCACTCTAAGGTAGTGGTTCATTCTCCAATGTTTCTCTTATGCCTCTATGCATAGGTTTACAACGTTTAGATCAACAAGTTGCAGTTAGTTTACCGGCTTATAAGCCACATTGCCTCGCCATGCTCCATGCGGGCTGTTTATTCAGGTTTCATCTTCTCCGTATGCCATTAAACGGTTAGGAGGTTTTTTTTTGGGCTCTTTGACATGGTTGTCTCACCACTCTTCCGTACATGGAAGCCCCTTTTTGTATTCTAATATTAATTCATGCCCTCTGGCAATTTAGGGTATCCCGTGTTACGAGGGATCCCTTCGGGTTCTACCCGAGTGTTTGCTTAACCACTTGTGTTCTCAACACGATGTTTCGCTCAACTACTGTTGACTCCGGCACCCTTCTCGGATTGCTCCTGGGTGTTACTGAATAATGCCATTACATCTGGCTTGTACTTATGGTTATGTTCAGTTGCGACTTCGCCTTGCGGCTATATCCTTGACTATCCCGTTTAGGGTTGTAATGTCTCCCATTATTGGGTAGATCCTTGGTACCTTCTAATACCTTCTGGGTCAGGTCATTATTCTCTTCAGTGAGGTATAAAGTGGGAATTCTATCCCATTTATCGTACATTAATAAGTTCATTTAGGCATTCGCCGTATTATTTACACTAGTATTCACCCAGTTATTAGGTATTTCCTGAGACATATCCAATGTCTGTGCTTAATACTCTGTGCTTCTCGCGCTTATTAACGCTATATCCTTAGGTCCGTCACCTTACTGGATTCTAGACTCCTTAATCTTGGTAAGCTTCCTTATGTTCTTCGATCATTCGAGGTGTCCAACTGTCTTTGTTTGAATTGGCTCTTTCGTCCGTAGTATGGAGTGGGCTACTTCCCGTGTTCCGTACTCTACTAGTATACATACATGGAGTATCTTATTGATACGTTACCACTTACCTGACTAACTCATAATTGGTCTGTCAGGTCCGCAAGCTCCTTCGGAGTGCGGTCATTCCATGTCTCATTTGTGTACACTTGTAGTGTCGGTCACGCCTAGGTGAAGTATTCTGTCGCCAACTCCTCTTAAATCGTCCAATGATAACTTACCGTGATTCTCTGGTTTGGTTTTAAAAAAATTTGGGTTTTTTTTTTTGGAAAATTTCATGTTTTGAAGAAAAGTTTGAGTCTTGAAAGTAAACTCTTCGCGGCTTTTCAATGCCGGTTGCTTCTTACCAGGTCTAGCCTCTTGCTGACCGGTATATTCTTTATACAATGATCAAGCCGTTAGGCTTTTCAAGGGTTCGTTTCACAATTCTTAGGGTTTGTGGTGCTATGTCGGCTTCCTTAGCCATGCACGTACTCTGCTAAGTACTTATTGCGTGTCAAAGTTCCTCTTAGCTGTCCATTATACTGCACTTGCCGAGGCCAGTGCGCGGTACAGGCGGTTTTTGGGTTAACTCATACCGGTCACGGTATTGTTCACATTGTATTTGGTAGCCTCGCTGGCTCTTCCTTGATCCCCTAGTTGGATAACTGCTCCTTGGAGCTGATTCTCATTCCTCTTGACATGACTGTCGTTCATTTAGGAGCTCTTCCACTCTCGGAGTTCCTTAACTATTTTAATTCTATGCTTTACCTCGTTGCTCGTTCCCACGTTCTTCCTGTGGTTACCGAGGTTTAACTTATTTAGGTACTACTTCTGTAGTCCTATTCGGGTATATCCCGTAATTATGCTTGTAGCTGTCTAAGCTGTGCCCGTTAGGTATTGCAACCTCTTCGGGTGTGGCAGGGTGGGTGTATCTACTCTTGACTAGATTCTTGGTCGGTTAGTGTACCAATGTTGGTATTAGTTAACTATTGCGGTCCGTAGACATGTGTCCCGGTTCTCGTTAGTTCTCATAAGTCCGTCTGGTCGCACGATTGGTGCATCCTTCTCACTGCTGCTCGACCAGCTGGGTTCTCGCGACTGCTAAGCATGTCGCCCCAGGCTGCCACAAATTCTGGTCTCCTTGGATTAGGATGTCTCGACCTTTCGTCATTGCATGCAGTTATTGTCGTTCCAGCGGCTTCCGTCTCCGGGGTTTCCGGTTCTCGGGATCCACCGCATGACAGATTCTGGTTCATATTGATACATTAATTAAGTAACTGCCAGGTCGGGTTTCCCGTCTCTCTGGCGTTCTTTCCCGAGCTTTTAATGCGGGGGTTATGGAGGGCGGGTCTGGTACTATAGGTATCCAGATCACACTGGAAGTTCCTATCTAGCGCATCTCTCACGCTACCACTCAACCCTTAGCCCTAAGTCCCTAATTCCTAACTCGGTATTACCTAAGCTCTGTATTTCCAGTCATCAGAGCGATACTTCGCTCTGATACCATTTTTGTAACACCCCAACCGTTAATCTCGTCATTACCTCTTAAACCGTTACTAAATACTCCTACTCACGCAGCGGAACTCTAATTACAACGGGGTGAAACAACGCCGTTAGCCACCCATGTGGCTAACCAGGCCTTTCTTACTTACCGTAACGGTCTGATGAACTGGAACAACCGAGTACTTCATACAACACAATACTCAATTCCTTTCTTTACTATACCGAGTCTACAATATACGGATGCCGATAACATACTCGGACTTACACCTCTTCCAAATGCATTAGTAATTACTATCTAACTACCCATGCTTCATAGCAGTCCCCGTCCTACTCTCTCGAACGGTGGTCAGCTTCAAGTACCTGCACACTAAAAACGTTCCCCCTAGGGGGTCAGCTTACGCTGAATATGAAATTCGCATATACCGCGTGCTAACCACGGTACGCCGACTACTTTGGGTCGGATATACATGGAGTTCATTTTAATCAAACAACATGCATCATGGCAATACAATATATATGTATATTACACAAGGAATCTACATCCAATCACGGAACACGATTCCTAACTAACATAACAATGTTGTTAGTGGTAACTGGTTACTCTTAGGCATTGAGGGTTATTCCTCACTATGCCTTGTTTACTTATTCAATACCTCACCCGCTCTCTCGGGTTACTTATTCATATACACACCCATTCTCTTGGGCTACTCGTACTAACTCACCCACACTCTCGGGTTACTTATTCTCATTATCTCACCCATACTCTTGGGTTATTTACACTCATTATCTCACCCACACTCTTGGGTTATTTATACTCAAGCTCTTGTAGATTCCCGAGACACTACAGGTCTCCTACGTCACGCTTGTTACTCTTAATACATACTTAGGCCAAAACTCATGGCTCTCTAGCTTAGTCTTACTTCCCGGGTTTCGACCCTACTCTGGGTCTAGCATGGTGGGAAGGTTCAACTAGCTCACGGAACTCTCTCTTAGTTCCTATCTCTTTTACTTAGGTCCAACTACTCTCGGACTACTCTCGTTCCCATACACTCCTCTCTCGGAGTTATAATAATATCATGTATATTAGTCTAGAAGCATCATTCTCGATGTTTCTAATGACCTTGGGAACTTTACTTAAATTCGGGTAATCTTAGGTTTAAGGGTTACCCTCACAATCATATGCTTGTACATTCGGATATTTTCTTATACCGGGTAAGATCCTCATATAGGAGGTCGACCATGTCTCAAGGGAGTTACATAGTCCCTTAGGTCTCTTTTACCTTTCTTATAAGTTCACATTATTGGACTAACTTCAATCCTCTCGATGGAGGTCATTTATCTCTCCACTCATATTTATTTCGTGGATTGTTTCAATAAGGTTCTCTAACCGTTATCGGGTATTTACTCAAACCGTACATCTCCTCACATTTTAGGGAGTTCATATGTTTGTGTTATCGTTATACTTTAATCGATAGCTTGTGTGTATTTGCATATTACCATTGTTCATGAGACTACCCGATCTACGGGTTTCTAGTCAATCACTACTCTCTATGAGTCGGTCTATGCACTATGTTAGACCACACCGGCGTACAAGTATGTTAGTTCATACAACATACAATAAGGCATACATAATCAAACAAGGGATTATTTCCATGCTTTAATCTTGATTAAGCCGGCACACAAACACACAAATCAGAGTAACTCGGTTAGCATACGGGGCATGAGAAAATCATACCTTTCACCGGGTGTGGAGGGTGATTTTTCGGTATGAGGGGGGTCTATCTAAATATGGTCTGACTAAAAAGCCTAGATCCTAGAAACTGCCATTCTGTGGGGGGTGAAAACCCGTTATTCTGACATCCCTCAAATACCTACTACATCGTCCGTCTTTCCTAGAAAGCATAAGGGGGAGTGCAAGTGAACACTACACCCGCTCTCAATGGGCCCCACACGGACTTATGCCTCTATAAGGCAGAATTGACTAGAGTCGCCACCTAGTTTGACCTAAAGAACTAGGAAGGAAAGGGAAAGAGGGTTCTAAGAACCGTTAATTGACTCTGAGATTATTACCTATGGGTAGGACTTATCTGGTCATGTCAGAGATTCTGTGTGGGTTCGCACTGGGTTACACCCCTTGGAAGTGGCAACGACCACGACTTCGGATTGGTGCCCGAGGAAACCTCGGTCTCCAATTGTCGAGATTGCCTTCTTTCAAAACCTTATTAAAGAGATTCATTTAAAAGCCAAGGATATGATTAGGATGAGAAGAGAGAGAGAGAGAGATAGAGAGAGAGTGGATGAGGCGAGCTTTTCTGCCAAGCCAACGCCAAGAAGAGGAATTAATGAATTCGGATGAGTATAGAATGAAGATTTGGGAAAAATCTGAGGTTGAGTGAATAGACAAGACTTGTAGTTTGATGGTTTGAAGTATGTGTAAGCCGAAGAAGGTTTGAGAGATATGAGAGCCATCTTAGAAGGGGAAGAGGGTTTTTTGTTTGGAATGGGGTCGCACCCTAAATGGGCTGCCTACGTACTCAACTCCCTGTTGAGATCAGACCTTACGTAGTTCAGGAATTTTTAGGTTTTGGAAGTTTTAGAGTTTTAAAGGGGTTTGATGGGTTTGAGATGTTAGTCTATGAGACGCTCGGGTCTGTGAGACGTTTGAAACCTTGAGATGTCGAAGTCTGTGAGACGCTCGGATCTATGAGACGCTCGGGTCTGTGAGATGTTCGGGTCTGTGAGACATTTGAATCATTGGGATAATAAAATCTGTGAGACGCTCGGGCCTATGAGACATTTAAAGTGTAGGAGAAATTGAAATTGAATTGAAACTGGAGTTGAAACGGGGTTGAATGAATATTGATTTGAATTGAAATTGAAATGAATTTGGATTTGAAAGAGTTTGGAATTGAATTGAATTTGAATTGAGATGAACTTGGAGTTGAATGAATTTTGATTTGAATTGGGATTGAATTGTGATTAAGATGGAGTTGAATGAATTGGCTTGAGATGAATTTTGAATTGAATGAAGTTTTGAATTGAATTGAAGTTAGAATGAATCGGATTGAAATGAATTATGAATTGAATTGAAGCTAGATGAATTGGATTAAGAATTAAATGAATTGGAATTGAATTAAAATTGGAATGAATTTTTATTAGAATTAGATTTGAATTCGATTGAAATCGGATTTGGATTTGAATTGAAATTAAATCGATTTTCGATTGGAATTGAGAATAATTGGGATGGAATTGAAGTTGTAGGTCAAATTTGAGCTGATGGGCCTGGTTTGGGCCTCGGAAGCGGGCCGGGTAGGACCATGAAAAATGGGCCGGGTTGGGCCTTGGAAGATGGGCCAGATTGGGCCTTGGAAGATGGGCCAGATTGGGCCTTGAAAGATTGGTCATATTGGACCTTGGAAAAGTAGGCCGGATTTGGGCCTCGACTGGTCTTTGAAATGGGCCTCGAATTGGGCTTTGAAATGGGCCTCGAATTGGGCTTTGGAATAAGCCTCGAATTGGGCTTTGGAAAATGGCCTAGATTGGGCCTTGGAAAAGTGGGCCAGATTTGGGCCTCGGAGAAGTGGGCCAAAAATTGTTTTTGTTTGTGATTGGGCTGAAAATAATTTTTGGGGTGAATTGGCCTTTTGGACTGATTTAGGCCTTGGGCCTTTTTATTTAGGATGCTGGGCTTTATTTGACATTTGAATTGAATTGATGTTTGATTTTGAATTGAATTTGAATTGGATTTTTATTGATTGTATATTTTATTCTGAAGCTAAGGGATGATTTGGAAAGTTTTAAGGAAAACGGGTATTCCTCACGTGGACCGTGTCTAGGACCCGTATGCATTGAGGATACCCTAACCTAAAGCTTTTCTACAAAAGGGGAGTCCTATGGGCTATCTAGGGTTTCCTACGTCTTGGACTTCTATATTGGGCTGGGCCCAACAATTACCAAATTAATCTATACAATATGTAACATATGGTATTAAATAATCATAAAATGAGACTGAATATAAACAAACAAGTATACCTGACATAAACTGAGATCACAATGTTTTGGGTATATACAGTTATTCTAGAGGTCTACAAATTCTCAATCGGCCTTGTCCTTAAGTACATGAAGGGATGTATTTGGAGTCCAGGTCGGCAAATGAAAACATATAACCAATTGTAAACGGATCAAACGTTAAAAAAATATAGATCAATTTTCTTATTCCGATGGCTCAAAATCAAAATTATCCGGTTCAATTGTGGATAAGCAATACGAGTCTAGACACTAGTACAACCAATTTACAAGGCCGAATACATCATGTAAACATCTTCGATCAGACCTTTAACAACTCCAACAAGGAGACAATTTATGATACTAAAAACCACATAACATCATTAGTCATATTCACGGGGCGCAGGTTAAGAATTTCAACAAAGATGAATAGGAATGTTATTAACAGAAACGCTAACGTGGAGTACTTCAGCTCGCAAGGAGCTGAGGCGAGCCATGCTCAAAGTATGCCAGCCCACAAGTCAGCCAGGTCGACCCACATACCCGAGATGCCCAGAGCAGAAGTACCTCAACCAAAGAAGAAAAGGAAACAAGTTAGTGTCAAGGGATACAAAATAAACTCATATACAAATAAAAATGGATGAGACGGGGATAAGTAATTTTCGACAGTTTCAACATCACCGTCAAACTGAGCGTCGTTGCGGTTGCTGGTGGATCTCAGCTCGCACAGAATCAATCAATTCACGCTTCAGAATCAACAAACCCGTGAGCTGTCTCAACCGACTGAAGTGCCCAAAACGAAGTAGTATCCTGTTTTGTGTAGACCGACAAGCGGACTTTGAATCCTAAACTTCCGTCGGCATCGAAGCAACTACGCTTCCTAACTTCAAAATTAATTGATAGCCCGAAATCCATAATGTCCAGATCCATCTTGGATTGCGATAGAAAAAGAAAAATTAACAAGATAGAGCAAACTAGTATAGAGTTTCAAAGCGATCCAAGCTCGTAAGTGAAAGAAAATCACGACAGGAGATAACGCATGAAAGGAATAGAAGATTCACAGCAAAAACGAAAATGCAGCATTGGCCTGTAAGTACCCTAATCTTGAACAGGAATTAGCAGCTGAGTTCGGGGTTCTAAACCCGTGCCAAAAACCATAAATCCAAACTAACAGAGACTTAGAAAAATAAAACTCCCGATGCTACACATTCCTAAATGACAGTTTCATGATTGAGGCATGTAGTACAGAATAAAAACACTGGACAAGTATACGAATGAAGGACCGGACGCCAGCGTAGAAATATAGAAACGAAACGCCAAATCACAGTATATGCATATTAACAGATCACTGAGGTACACCATTGTTCCAGAAGAGTCGAAGGCCGATTCAGATCAGAGAAAATGCAATATCGGAATGTAAATAATGTTCACAAAAGAAAAACCCAGACAGCGATAGTATGGGCCTCGTTTAACAAGCGAGGACGGTGTCTGTAATTAATCGGCCACCGTGGGATTAAGAACAACGGTTGTTCTGTTCGACAATGGACATGGAAGTGTTGATGAGTTCTTTAAGCATATAGACCGCAAATGTCAGCGATACTGTTGACAAACGAAGAGGAGCCGCAGCTGGGATCGAACCGGGTCTTAGGGAAATGCCGCCAGGAATTGAACGGTTTCTCATGGGTTTTGGAACTTTCTGACAATTTTCTCTGTTATTCTTCCTGGCTTCTAAAATCCCGATCGAAGTGGTAGGTGATAGCGAAGAGAAAACGTGGGTTTGGAAAGCATATCGGCGGCTGTGTAAGGTGTAGCGAATTGGATGAGACTGAAGAATGACGGGATCGAAGTTAATTTCTAGTCTGAAGGTTTTCGAATTTGGAATTCAGAAGAGAGAGCAACTGCTTGACGAAGGAAGGTTGAGGAAATCCGATGGAGGAAAAAGATAGCCAGGTTTATTCTCTGGTGGAGGAGTTAAGGAAGGATGAGCAGAGATGTTCGTTTTTTCTGAAGAAGAAGAAAGAAATGGAGGTTCAGTAAGAAGAGAATGGTGTCGGCTACGTGAAGAGAATTACTACTGAAAAAAATGCCCGTTGGAATGTTGGCTACTGTAGGGTTTTGTGATGTTATTTTATAAAGTACGGAGTGGGGTAGATAGACATGCAGCACATTAGGGTTTTTCAGAGGTGGATATGGGCCTTATTCTGATATGGACTAGTGAAGTGGGTTGGCATGTGATCCAACTCAGGTATGGTGGACACACAAGAAATAAAACTAAAGTTCGAACTCGAACTGGAAGACGTCTCTAAAAAAAATGCTATTGTACTAAATGGAAATATATATTAAAACAAAAGAGTTTAATCCAATAAATGAATTTTTTTCTTCCTCTGATTCATGAAATTATGGAATGTAAATAATAAAACACAAAACATAATAAAAATAACAAAACAAGTACATGAAATGATGAAATAGTATAGTACTAATGTGATGGAAAGAAAATACAATTGAATGACCTAAAATGGAAACTAAATTATATATGTACGAATAGTAGTAAATAAGATAGAAATAGCAGTAGCAAGATAAAATGAGATGAGACGGAGTTCAATCGAATTAGCGACAAACGAAATATGCAAGTATGGAATATAATAGTGAGAATGTACAGAAAAAGGATGAAAATAAATCTAAAAATAATAACGATAAAGACGAAAATAAAAACAAGTACTAATGAAGAGATTACAAGTAAAAATATCAATGAAACAAAATGAGATACAATAAACTAGTAACCAAAATAAAAACGAACAGGCGAATGAATTAGCGAATAAACAGAATCTTTTATCACGAAATAAATCGAAAATGAAATGGTAAATAAGTAACGAACAAGGACGTGTTTGAAAACAAATGCTTTGAAAAATGATTTTTTTTTTAAAAAATTTGTCATAAAATGACGGTTTCGCTTTGGTATGTACATGAATAAGTTTCAAACAGAAAGGTGACGACCCTCTTATTTTATTCATTTGTCTCATTTTTTTTGTTTTATGGGGTGAGAATTTTTGGTGTCTACAGATGGCTCCCCTTGATTCAATTTTGCAAGATAATACTTGTAGAATTGGATCAAGGTTGAGAGGGCGCCAAAAATTCTCACTACGGCTTTGTGGTGCATTGGGATGCGACCGTGAGGAAGATAATGTATGAATGCGATGGAAAATGATATGATAGCTGAATGCACGAGGACTTATTACGAGCCTCAACTGGACCTCTTGATATCCAGTCCTAGGACTTATGATGAGCCTAGAATGCTAACAATAGATTGGTTTAGGGCGCACGAGGACTTAGGAGTGCCTCAACTGGACCTCTTGATATCCAGTCCTAGGGCTTATGACGGGCCTAGAATGCGATTGAAAGTACGAGGACTTAGGAGTGCCTCAACTAGACCTCTTGACATCTAGCTATAGGACTTATGACGAGCCTATAATACTTTTGGATGTGTACCGTACTAGTAGCGTAATAGCTGCCTAGTAGGTGGATATGGAACGATCTTGCGCTAGTAGCGTAATAGCTGCCTAGTGAAGCAAAAAATGGCGCGACCGCACTAGTAGCGTAATAGCTGCCTAGCGGGTTATGAAGTGAACGATCTCGCACTAGTAGCGTAATAGCTGCCTAGTGGAGGAAAAACGGCGGGACCGCACTAGTAGCGTAATAGCTGCCTAGCGGGTTATGAAGTGAACAATCTCATACTAGTAGCGCAATAGCTGTCTAGCAGGTGTAAAACGAAAAATTTGACCGCACTAGTAGCGCAATAGCTGTCTAGCGGGTGTAAAATGAAAGGCGACCGTACTAGTAGCGCAACAGCTGTCTAGCAGGTGTAAAATGAAAGGCGACCGTACTAGTAGCGCAATAGCTGTCTAGTAGGTGTAAAACGAAAAATTCGACCGCACTAGTAGCGCAATAGCTGTTTAGCGGGTGTAAAACGAAAAGTCGACCGCACTAGTAGCGCAATAGCTGCCTAGCGGGTGTAAAATGAAAAGTCGACCGCACTAGTAGCGCAATAGCTGCCTAGCGGGTTATGAAGTGAACAATCTCGCACTAGTAGCGTAATAGCTGCCTAATGGAGGAAAAACAGCGAGACCGCACTAGTAGCGTAATAGCTGCCTAGCAGGTTATGAAGTGAACAATCTCGCACTAGTAGCGTAATAGCTGCCTAATGGAGGAAAAACGGCGGGACCGCACTAGTAGCGTAATAGCTGTCTAGCGGGTGTAAAACGAAAAGTCGACCGCACTAGTAGCGCAATAGCTGTCTAGCGGGTGTAAAACGAAAAGTCGACCGCACTAGTAGCGCAATAGCTGCCTAGCGGGTGTAAAACAAAGAGTTGACTGCACTAGTAGCGCAATAGCTGTCTAGCGGGTGTAAAAGGAAAAGTCGACCGCACTAGTAGCCCAATAGCTGTCTAGCGGGTGTAAAACGAAAAGTCGACCGCACTAGTAGCGCAATAGCTGCCTAGCGGGTGTAAAACGAAAAGTCGACCGCACTAGTAGCGCAATAGCTGTCTAGCGGGTGTAAAAGGAAAAGTCGACCGCACTAGTAGCGCAATAGCTGCCTAGCGGGTGAAAAACGAAAAGTCGACCGCACTAGTAGCGCAATAGCTGCCTAGCGGGTGAAAAACAAAAATGCGACCGCACTAGTAGCGCAATAGCTGCCTAGCGGGTGTAAAGCGAAAAAGCGACCGCACCAGTAGCGCAATAGCTGCCTGGCGGGTGTAAAATGAAAAAGTCGACCGCACTAGTAGCGCAATAGCTGTCTAGCGGGTGTGAAGATGCATTAGATAGTGAACAAATTTTGTGGGTATATGCAAGTGATATGCGATGTGAGGTGGTTAACAATTGTATTAATTGAATCGAACTCCCTGTTTGTGGGTGTAGGTTTTTGTGTGAGCAGATGGCTCTAGAGTTACATCAAAACTTCGGGATGGCTCTGGTGGCTCCGGCATGGCTTCGAGGATCTGAGATGGCTCCAGCATGCATTGATGGCTCCGGTATGCCCTGATGGCTTCGGTATGCACTGATGGCTCCGGTGTGCACTAATGGCTCCGATGTGACCAATGGTTTCGGGGTGGTTGGTGGGTTTGACATGGTTGGTGATTTTGTGGCAGTTTATGGGCTTTGATTTGCCTTGAGTTTTTTCAGGGTGGTTTGACGGCTCCGATGATGGATTTATTGTTGTTTGACGAGATTTGTTGTGGACTTTGTAGTGAGTGAATGGTTTTTCACGAGTGAGTGATGAAACACAGTTGCATGACTTTGTTGGGAGTTCCCATCATGGTTCCAGGATTTCCATGGATGGCTCCGGGATGACCTTGTGCAGATTGAGCATGACGATGCTTTGGTTGGTTCACTTTAATGACACAGAGGGGAAAAGGGAAGTTTTCGCCTTTGATGTGGTCGCACCCTGGACGGGCTGCCTACGTACTCAATTCCATATTGAGATCAGACCATACGTAGTTCGCTCCTCTGTGGGCGAGGCTTTGATGATGAATCGGCTCCTGTGTAGCCCTAGGGATAGTCTTAGTGTTTTGAGGATGGCTCCCGCATGGCTCCAGCTTGGCTTTGGGAGTGGTGTTGATGAGACTCGCGTATGACAGTGGATGGCTCCAGTTTTGACTTCTTTTGATTGGAAGTTATGCTTCAACAACTACAACTGAGGTTGACTTTCAGCGAGACTATGCATAGTCTTACCAGTCAGATGTTAATGATGAAGTGCCTATGATGCATGCAAACACTGGGTGCAAAACATGAGGCCAAATGCACATGCAGTTTTGGGAGAGAGGGTACGGTCATATCTCTGTTAATACAAGGTTTACAAATATAAGACATCTCCAGTTCGATCTTGAGTGATTATTGAACTCGAATGCGTGAATCACTTTCCTCCCATGGAGGGATACGGGTCAATCTTTCATGAGTATGGCCGTGTGTGCAAATGTCGTGATGACACTCTTGATGCTCAGAGCAGTATTTTCCTTAGAATTCCTTTTCGAGGTTATGGACTTTCTGTTCCTCACAAATTCCTCACCTGCAATGGGGTAGGCTGATTATGATTTGGTGGTTTAGTCTAAGAGTCACTCGCACTCTAAAGACCCTGTGAGATTAGGTCACACTCATTCGCTAACGGTCCCTTTGGTAAAACGGGACATGTTGATAACAAGTATGAAACTTATGATTCATGTTTCAGATCTGATACTTTCGGTTAACGCTCATCAACTAACGAGTCAGAGGTCTTTTATTGGGTTATGACGGGGCTGAGGGGTATGATGTATGTCACATGGGACTTGGAGGATTTATTTGGAAGTTGTGGAGCTTTTGTGCAATAGAGGATATGTTTCACCTTCGCCATAGGTGGAATTATTAGACAGACGATCTTTGAGAATCCTTTGTTGGTTTCGGTGAGACATCATTGGTCCTTTTGCTTATTTTCCTCTTCTTTTTTGGTGTACGATTTTCTCATTCTTCTCCTTCCTTTTCGGTGTATGATTTTCGCTTCCTTACTTCCTACTTTTGGAATCGCATTGGCTCATCGACTTTCTCAGACATTTTCTGCTAACTCTTTTGGCTTTCGATTTTGCTTTCAGCTTTGGAGTTTCATTGACTCGCTGGTCTTCTCAAACATTCTATGTGCTGCTTTTGTGAAAGATGGTGGGGAGAGACCATGGCTCTGGCTCCTTTGAGATCCTCTATTGCAAGGGCAAGTTAATATATGTATGTGAGTTGGCATGTTGTGGAGTTCACAGAAAAAGGTTTATCGTGAAAGGCTCAGCGGGGCTCACTAAGGGATTATGTACAGGGCAGTCAAAGCTTTTTGGGTTTTGTGGAGATTTGGATTCCTAAGTGCCTCGTCATTCTCATTAGTCAATGATTGTTTTCTTACTATTCTCAGAATCTTTGCATGAATCACAGTTCGTATCCTGTATATCGACATTGATCTCGCTATGAATTGTGCCTCTCCATGTGCTGAAGGAATGCACAAGTCGCTCATGGTTTTACCTTTATGGACTCGCTCTATCTTCCCTCATCGCTCGGTGGATGGTCCAATACCCTCTTTTGGAATTCAAGAGAAAATACCGCTCTTTGCACACTACTCACTTGGTTTGTGGTGCTGATTTTGATGAGACCCTTGTGTTCGTTGACGGGTCGAGAGTTTAGCGGTTCACGCGCTCTATTCAAACAATCAATCAAGGTTTTCGCCAAAGACGTCGTTTCGATACGGGAGTATGCAAGTGCAACGATCTACCATGCAATGTGTTGTGATAATATGGAATTACTATGTATAGGATGCATGAAATGCTGAAAATGATGAATGGAGATGGTTGATTTCAAGTTTTGACTGAATGTTTGTGTGTTTTTTTTTTATGTTTTTCTTTTCTTTTTGGATGCAACGCATGCGTGGTAAGGCTACACCTAGTCTCGCTTGAGTCGGTTCTAGTTGATGGTCCATGAAGCTCATCCTTTCAATGTCGGCCTTGAAGAAGGTGTAGCTGTCGGGGTTGCTGTCGGGTTGGTGACTAGCTCCTGGATTTTAGGACTTTTTAGGGAGTGACAACTCCCGCATGGTGGCCCCATGATATGACATACTCTTTCCTTTTTCGTCACTGGCGTGCATGGTGATTCTGATTGGGAGAGGTTTGAACTTCCCAGTTTTCTTTCATATCCCTCTGAGATTGGGCTTTGGCGGTCTGGGTATTTGGGATGAAAGCTGGTGTATAGCGTGGTGACAATGAAACACATGATTGTGCAGACTTTGAGGTGGACAAGACTCGTGAATGATTGATGGACTTGAATGACTGGAAGTGCAAGTGACTTTTGTGTCATGAATGCAATGCATGTGTTTTGTTTTGCGCTCGGTTGTATTTGTTGACATTGTTTATTTAGGGGATGCCTCCTGTAGATACCGTGAGTTTTCACCCCATAAAGCAAAGTTGATGAATGATATATAGATGTGTGGGGTCGTCCCTTCTTCGTTCTTTTTATTATACGTGCATGCCAAAAGAAACCAATTTTTAGAAAACAATTTTGAAAACGCGTGTTTTCAAAGTGGTGGATTTTCTCAATATGAATTTTGACACTCGGTCATTCGCAAATAAAATAGGGAGTGGGGAACCCTATACATATTGATCTAAATAAATTCGAAGGGAATGTATGCACCTATACATGTACTCTATTTTAGAAATGGACAAGAGAGAAAAGAAATCATAGGGGAAAATCTATACATCATCAATTCTAAAAAGGTCATTAAAATGGGAGTTTTAAGCTAAACTTCTTCTGAACTCTTCCGCTCTGTCTTCGGGATTCTGAATGACTGCTAACGCTCGGCCTCCTGGTTGGCTGCTCGCTCGTCTTTGGGTTCTTGACCGGCTGCTCGCTCATCTTTGGGCTCTTGACCAGCTGCATGCTCGTTTTTAGCCTTTTGCAATGAAGCAAAACTGTGATCAAACAAAACGGGTTGGTGTTCTTCTGGTTTTCAACAGTTTGAACTCGAACCGGTGTCGCTAGTCTTCACGTCGTTTGACTCGGGTTGGTACACCTCTGATCTTGTATTTGAACGGTTGATGTTGGTCTTCATGTCGCTCGGCTAGCTCCACGGGCTGGTGTGCCTCTGATTTTCAGCTCGATCCGCTCCGACGAGGGAATAAGGGATACATTCTTGAGAAAGGAAAAGGTGAATGATCAAGCACAAAATCCTATGTGAAAATCCACCACTTTTGTGAAAACACGAAATGACTAGTACACTCCACAGTAATGACCGCTACTCTTGAAGGTGGGTTGAACTTCAAAAATAGCGGGTCACAACATGGGGACTAGATCATTTATTTGAAATACGTTTGTGAAATTCAATTTTGAAAACTGTTTTCGAAAACTATTTTGAAAATCATGTAGGTGAAGAATGTTGTTTGAAATTCGTTTGTAGAAAGTAGGTTTTTGAAATCTATTTTTGAAAATTGTTTTGGAAATAATATTTTAATGAAACAAAGGTTTTCAATGATGAAGTGATGGGTCCTAAAACCCCAAGTGTTTATGAGTAGAATTTAGGTGGGATTCAAAATTGAACGAGCTCGTAAAACATCTTTAGGAGATATGCAAAAGAGAATTCCGAACATTTTGAAACAAATTGGTTTGAAGAAGTGACTTGCACACATATATAGCATAAAGTAAATCGTGGCTATATCTGATGTGGAGCTGAGTGCGAATGATTGGGATAATCACCTTCCAGACTAGCCACACGAGTCACGGCCGGTGATTATCACAACATACTCACTTTTGGGAAACTCGGGGAAGCACTGCATGGGAACAGGTCTCCCATCGTCTGCACGGTCAGGTGTGTCTAAAGTCCAAATTATTCACTGACTACGTTGTGCCATGTATGGGTATCCGGTAAATACAGGATCCTCTATGGACGTGTAGCGTGACATTGGGCTTTAGAGACACCCGTGGTGCAGCGGAATCATGGAGAACTGAGCCCATGCAATCTTCAGGGTAAGGCAAAGGGTGATCAGACAAACGGCATACAAAGGGGGTGACTACCCATAAGCCCATCTTAGACACCAGATAAGGCAGCTGGACACTGAAGGCTCATGGCTCACTATATGCTGGTTTAGACTCGGGTAATGGAGGATATTTTGGATCATGAGCTTCAAGGCGTTGGTCTTGGACCGTATTACCTCGTGGGTTAACTCCTTTTAGGAAGGACCCAACTCATGGGGAATCAACCGTGGACCGGTTGGGATCCCGTGACTCGTGGACAAATCGGGCGACACAGAGGAATGCATGTCCTATGCTACCCGATGCAACAATGGGTTGACTCCTTCTAGGAAGGCCCCATTTACAAAAGCAATAAGTAAGCAATAAATATTATGTCATGCATGAAGAGCAGTAAACATAAGACAGTAAACACACAACAATAAACACACAAAAGTGAAGCATGCTAATGGTAAAGCACACATATGGCACTCAAGGCCAATCTCGAACTCTGAACTCTCATCCTAACTATCCTCTTAAACACACTCTAAGTGTGGAGTAGAGTAGTCCTAGTGGCTTTAGAATGAATCTCTTGAAGGTTTTGAAAGAAGTGGGGAAATCTCGACAATTTTGAATGGAGTTCAGTCTTCCTTGACCAAGTTTTATGAGAAAAACTTACTCAAGTTCTCCCCAGCAGAGTCGCCATTCTGTGGAGGGTGATTTTTCGGTATGAGGGGGGTCTATCTAAATATGGTCTGACTAAAAAGCCTAGATCCTAGAAACTGCCATTCTGTGGGGGGTGAAAACCCGTTATTCTGACATCCCTCAAATACCTACTACATCGTCCGTCTTTCCCAGAAAGCATAAGGGGGAGTGCAAGTGAACACTACACCCGCTCTCAATGGGCCCCACACGGACTTATGCCTCTATAAGGCAGAATTGACTAGAGTCGCCACCTAGTTTGACCTAAAGAACTAGGAAGGAAAGGGAAAGAGGGTTCTAAGAACCGTTAATTGACTCTGAGATTATTGCCTATGGGTAGGACTTATCTGGTCATGTCAGAGATTCTGTGTGGGTTCGCACTGGGTTACACCCCTTGGAAGTGGCAACGACCACGACTTCGGATTGGTGCCCGAGGAAACCTCGGTCTCCAATTGTCGGGATTGCCTTCTTTCAAAACCTTATTAAAGAGATTCATTTAAAAGCCAAGGATATGATTAGGATGAGAAGAGAGAGAGAGAGAGAGAGAGAGAGTGGATGAGGCGAGCTTTTTTGCCAAGCCAACGCCAAGAAGAGGAATTAATGAATTCGGATGAGTATAGAATGAAGATTTGGGAAAAATCTGAGGTTGAGTGAATAGACAAGACTTGTAGTTTGATGGTTTGAAGTATGTGTAAGCCGAAGAAGGTTTGAGAGATATGAGAGCCATCTTAGAAGGGGAAGAGGGTTTTTTGTTTGGAATGGGGTCGCACCCTAAATGGGCTGCCTACGTACTCAACTCCCTGTTGAGATCAGACCTTACGTAGTTCAGGAATTTTTGGGTTTTGGAAGTTTTAGAGTTTTAAAGAGGTTTGATGGGTTTGAGATGTTAGTCTATGAGATGCTCGGGTCTGTGAGACATTTGAAACCTTGAGATGTCGAAGTCTGTGAGACGCTCGGATCTATGAGACGCTCGGGTCTGTGAGATGTTCGGGTCTGTGAGACATTCGAATCATTGGGATAACAAAATCTGTGAGACGCTCGGGCCTATGAGACATTTAAAGTGTAGGAGAAATTGAAATTGAATTGAAACTGGAGTTGAAACGGGGTTGAATGAATATTGATTTGAATTGAAATTGAAATGAATTTGGATTTGAAAGAGTTTGGAATTGAATTGAATTTGAATTGAGATGAACTTGGAGTTGAATGAATTTTGATTTGAATTGGGATTGAATTGTGATTGAGATGGAGTTGAATGAATTGGCTTGAGATGAATTTTGAATTGAATGAAGTTTTGAATTGAATTGAAGTTCGAATGAATCGGATTGAAATGAATTATGAATTGAATTGAAGCTAGATGAATTGGATTAAGAATTAAATGAATTGGAATTGAATTAAAATTGGAATGAATTTTTATTAGAATTAGATTTGAATTCGATTGAAATCGGATTTGGATTTGAATTGAAATTAAATCGATTTTCGATTGGAATTGAGAATAATTGGGATGGAATTGAAGTTGTAGGTCAAATTTGAGCTGATGGGCCTGGTTTGGGCCTCGGAAGCGGGCCGGGTAGGACCATGAAAAATGGGCCGGGTTGGGCCTTGGAAGATGGGCCAGATTGGGCCTTGGAAGATGGGCCAGATTGGGCCTTGAAAGATTGGTCATATTGGACCTTGGAAAAGTAGGCCGGATTTGGGCCTCGACTGGTCTTTGAAATGGGCCTCGAATTGGGCTTTGAAATGGGCCTCGAATTGGGCTTTGGAATAAGCCTCGAATTGGGCTTTGGAAAATGGGCTAGATTGGGCCTTGGAAAAGTGGGCCAGATTTGGGCCTTGGAGAAGTGGGCCAAAAATTGTTTTTGTTTGTGATTGGGCTGAATTGGCCTTTTGGACTGATTTAGGCCTTGGGCCTTTTTATTTAGGATGCTGGGCTTTATTTGACATTTGAATTGAATTGATGTTTGATTTTGAATTGAATTTGAATTGGATTTTTATTGATTGTATATTTTATTCTGAAGCTAAGGGATGATTTGGAAAGTTTTAAGGAAAACGGGTATTCCTCACGTGGACCGTGTCTAGGACCCGTATGCATTGAGGATACCCTAACCTAAAGCTTTTCTACAAAAGGGGAGTCCTATGGGCTATCTAGGGTTTCCTACGTCTTGGACTTCTATATTGGGCTGGGCCCAACAATTACCAAATTAATCTATACAATATGTAACATATGGTATTAAATAATCATAAAATGAGACTGAATATAAACAAACAAGTATACCTGACATAAACTGAGATCACAATGTTTTGGGTATATACAGTTATTCTAGAGGTCTACAAATTCTCAATCGGCCTTGTCCTTAAGTACATGAAGGGATGTATTTGGAGTCCAGGTCGGCAAATGAAAACATATAACCAATTGTAAACGGATCAAACGTTAAAAAAATATAGATCAATTTTCTTATTCCGATGGCTCAAAATCAAAATTATCCGGTTCAATTGTGGATAAGCAATACGAGTCTAGACACTAGTACAACCAATTTACAAGGCCGAATACATCATGTAAACATCTTCGATCAGACCTTTAACAACTCCAACAAGGAGACAATTTATGATACCAAAACCACATAACATCATTAGTCATATTCACGGGGCGCAGGTTAAGAATTTCAACAAAGATGAATAGGAATGTTATTAACAGAAACGCTAACGTGGAGTACTTCAGCTCGCAAGGAGCTGAGGCGAGCCATGCTCAAAGTATGCCAGCCCACAAGTCAGCCAGGTCGACCCACATACCCGAGATGCCCAGAGCAGAAGTACCTCAACCAAAGAAGAAAAGGAAACAAGTTAGTGTCAAGGGATACAAAATAAACTCATATACAAATAAAAATGGATGAGACGGGGATAAGTAATTTTCGACAGTTTCAACATCACCGTCAAACTGAGCGTCGTTGCGGTTGCTGGTGGATCTCAGCTCGCACAGAATCAATCAATTCACGCTTCAGAATCAACAAACCCGTGAGCTGTCTCAACCGACTGAAGTGCCCAAAACGAAGTAGTATCCTGTTTTGTGTAGACCGACAAGCGGACTTTGAATCCTAAACTTCCGTCGGCATCGAAGCAACTACACTTCCTAACTTCAAAATTAATTGATAGCCCGAAATCCATAATGTCCAGATCCATCTTGGATTGCGACAGAAAAAAAAAATTAACAAGATAGAGCAAACTAGTATAGAGTTTCAAAGTGATCCAAGCTCGTAAGTGAAAGAAAATCACGACAGGAGATAACGCATGAAAGGAATAGAAGATTCACAGCAAAAACGAAAATGCAGCATTGGCCTGTAAGTACCCTAATCTTGAACAGGAATTAGCAGCTGAGTTCGGGGTTCTAAACCCGTGCCAAAAACCATAAATCCAAACTAACAGAGACTTAGAAAAATAAAACTCCCGATGCTACACATTCCTAAATGACAGTTTCATGATTGAGGCATGTAGTACAAATAAAAACACTGGACAAGTATACGAATGAAGGACAGGACGCCAGCGTAGAAATATAGAAACGAAACGCCAAATCACAGTATATGCATATTAACAGATCACTGAGGTACACCATTGTTCCAGAAGAGTCGAAGGCCGATTCAGATCAGAGAAAATGCAATATCGGAATGTAAATAATGTTCACAAAAGAAAAACCCAGACAGCGATAGTATGGGCCTCGTTTAACAAGCGAGGACGGTGTCTGTAATTAATCGGCCACCGTGGGATTAAGAACAACGGTTGTTCTGTTCGACAATGGACATGGAAGTGTTGATGAGTTCTTTAAGCATATAGACCGCAAATGTCAGCGATACTGTTGACAAACGAAGAGGAGCCGCAGCTGGGATCGAACCGGGTCTTAGGGAAATGCCGCCAGGAATTGAACGGTTTCTCATGGGTTTTGGAACTTTCTGACAATTTTCTCTCTGTTATTCTTCTCGGCTTCTGAAATCCCGATCGAAGTGGTAGGTGATAGCGAAGAGAAAACGTGGGTTTGGAGAGCAATCGGCGGCTGTGTAAGGTGTAGCGAATTGGATGAGACTGAAGAATGACGGGATCGAAGTTAATTTCTAGTCTGAAGGTTTTCGAATTTGGAATTCAGAAGAGAGAGCAACTGCTTGACGAAGGAAGGTTGAGGAAAACTGGAGGAAAAAGATAGCCAGGTTTATTCTCTGGTGGAGGAGTTAAGGAAGGATGAGCAGAGATGTTCGTTTTTTCTGAAGAAGAAGAAAGAAATGGAGGTTCAGTAAGAAGAGAATGGTGTCGGCTACGTGAAGAGAATTACTACTAAAAAAAAATGCCCGTTGGAATGTTGGCTACTGTAGGGTTTTGTGATGTTATTTTATAAAGTAGGGAGTGGGGTAGATAGACATGCAGCACATTAGGGTTTTTCAGAGGTGGATATGGGCCTTATTCTGATATGGACTAGTGAAGTGGGTTGGCATGTGATCCAACTCAGGTATGGTGGACACACAAGAAATAAAACTAAAGTTCGAACTCGAACTGGAAGACGTCTCTAAAAAAAACGCTATTGTACTAAATGGAAATATATTTAAAACAAAAGAGTTTAATCCAATAATGAATTTTTTTTTCCTCTGATTCATGAAATTATGGAATGTAAATAATAAAACACAAACATAATAAAAATGAACAAAACAAGTACATGAAATGATGAAATAGTATAGTACTAATGTGATGGAAAGAAAATACAATTGAATGACCTAAAATGGAAACTAAATTATATATGTACGAATAGTAGTAAATAAGATAGAAATAGCAGTAGCAAGATAAAATGAGATGAGACGGAGTTCAATCGAATTAGCGACAAACGAAATATGCTAGTACGGAATATAATAGTGAGAATGTACAGAAAAAGGATGAAAATAAATCTAAAAATAATAACGATAAAGACGAAAATAAAACAAGTACTAATGAAGAGATTACAAGTAAAAATATCAATGAAACAAAATGAGATACAATAAACTAGTAACCAAAATAAAAACGAACAGGCGAATGAATTAGCGAATAAACAGAATCTTTTATCACGAAATAAATCGAAAATGAAATGGTAAATAAGTAAGTAACGAACAAGGACGTGTTTGAAAACAAATGCTTTGAAAAATGATTTTTTTTTAAAAAATTTGTCATAAAATGACGGTTTCGCTTTGGTATGTACATGAATGAGTTTCAAACAGAAAGGTGACGACCCTCTTATTTTATTCATTTGTCTCATTTTTTTTGTTTTATGGGGTGAGAATTTTTGGTGTCTACACCGGGATTTTACTTTTACCGTGTCATCTCACCTTGCTCGGGTCACGCACGATTCTCTGATAATGTTTCAAAAATTATTATTAAAACTAAGCTCATACGGTACATAATAAAATGCTATTCCCGTATTTACCCCGTTATCCCGTTTACTCGGTTTTACTCTTGTTAATTTGAGTTCTCACTTCTCAATCACTTCTAACACTTTCTTACACTTCCTAGGGCCTTTACATGACACCAACAAGGCCTTAACACCTTATAACATCATTAACCTTCAAACCCCCATCATTTAAACACTTTAAACACTCTCTGTAGGTTTCTGGGGTGGTCCGGGACTTGGTCCATACCCTAAGTCCCGGACCAATCACAAAGCTAACTCTCGGCCAAAAATAATGCATGGTCCGGGACCTTGTACCTAGGCCAAGTCCCGGACCAATGTGGTTGTTGATTCTCGGCCTAAATTCTATATATGGTCCGGGACTTGGGCATGGAGTTAAGTCTCGGACCAAACAAGCAGAGAAGTCTCGGGGGTAATTCAGGGGTGGTCCGGGACTTGGTCCTGGACCTAAGTCCCGGACCCTGCTACAGATTTTGCAATTTCAGCACTTTCCAATTCTGTTACAGGTTATCTCTTAGCCTATTGCTCAACCTATCTTCACCAACTAAAATCCACATGTTTTAGTAACTTATTACCCTTCTTAATCACCTTAAACCAAGCACCAAATGCACTCACCAATCTAGCTAATCTTACTTAGACTCTTTACACTTACTAAGCTAGTTATCCACTTGTTTTTCTATCTGATTGCAACAGATTTTTGGCTTCTTCTTTGAGCCATTCAAACCTCTCCTACTGATGCCATAACTAGCACCCACATGGCATTATTTTTACTCCTAATGCACTCTTCTTCAAAGTTTGGTTTTTCCAAACCAATAACCACTCACCTAAATCTCCTTAACACACCTAGCTCCTCCCTTTAATAAAAACACTCAAGTCCATAATCTCCTAAACAAATTTTGACAGCACTTGGCTACTTCCTTAGCATTCTCCCCACAATTAAATCAGCTCACAACACTTCTTCACCCCTGTTTGGTTTAAACATCAAAACCACATCAAAATCCCACTTATTCACACATGTATGTTAGCTTAACTTCTAGGTTTATTTTTCACACTTAAACACATTAATACATTCTATTTCAAACTACAATATTGCAGTACCAAGGACACACAAGCCCAAAGTTATTCATTCAATACCCACATCAATTTCGCAAAGAACTAAACCAATACAAGGTAAGCTCTTTACCTTGTTTCACTTTCAGTTTTCACTCCTCTTCTTCCTCTTTCTCTTGTTCTCTCTTTCTCTTCTTGTTTTCCACACCACACAAGGCTATTGATTGCCAACTACAATCACCGCCCATCACACACATTCAACAATCAATTTATTTTTCCTCCACAAAACCTAATATATATATTAAGTGCTAGTTTTCAAAGTTTAATCTAGATTTTACCTTAGAGAAACAAAATGGATGGCTTGGCAATCAATTGGAGAAGTTTTTCCAATACCCACAAAAACTCACCGTTCGACTGAAATGAGGGAAATTTCCACGTGAGGGAAAAAGTCTCACAAATGGTAGAATAAGCTTGAAATGGTGTACATACTTACTTATTTATACCTTGAGGCACTAAGGAAGGAGAAGAAGGGTTGGAATCACTCTTCAATCTTCAAAAGCTCCAACGTCAATGGAATGAGAATGGAGGAATCGAAACTTTGTTAGGTGGAGATCGAAGCTCTCACCGAGACGAGTTCAACGGTACCAATTTCGTGTGATTCGGTGGAGAAATGAGCTAGATAGAGGGGAGGCAAGATGAGGGTGAGGTGCTGTTGGTGTCGCGACTTACAGAGGAAGAAGAAGAAGTTACAAGGCCTGGAGCAAATCGTGAATGAGGAATAGAAAGTGAGAAGGTGAGTTCTTATTTTACTTTTTAACTTTATACTATTTACATTACTTATTTATTTATTTGTCTTGTTATTACTTAATAGCTAGCAAGCTATTAATGGGTGTACACATTATAATTAAAACCGGCCCACATTAATTAATAGCCCGGGTCGTTTTTCGTCTTGTCGAATTAAACGCGTTTCGTCTCCCGGTTTCGTCACTATTCACTTACCGGGTCCGTTTTCCGGAATTTTCTCGCTTAATTAATTTTAATGGTTATTAAGCTTCCATTAATACTTAATTATAGCTATTTAATCAACTATAATTTTTACGGGTCCGTTTGACCACTTAAAGTTGCGTTTTCGGGTTTTCTCGAAAAACGCGCTTAAAACTCCGTTAGCATTTTTAATCCATTATTTGGATCCGTTTTCTTCGGGAATCATTCCCGTATACTTATTAGGCCTAACTAAGCCTTAGGAATCCATCTCGGACCCTCTCGAGATCATATATCTCTTATACTCATTTAACGCGCATTTTAGGGTTTTTCGCTTTTCAAGCGTTTTCTCTTTTCTTTTGGTTTTATTTTCTTTACCAATACACTTTAGGCACCATTAGGCCTTTAATAATCATATTAGAGTAATTTAATCACCATTATTAGGTCCGGGGTATTAAAATCTACCCCCCTTAGGAACTTTGTCCTCAAAGTTGGTGGATCTAAATGGTTACTCTCATGGGCAAGCTATGCCAAGGTTATAATACATGTATAACCTTACAGACTCCACAAGTCAGTCACATTACATACTACACATACCACACACAAATCACAGCATGTATAGCAATCAAAAATACTCTTTTACTCTCTCCATGAAATCGGTCCGAAGACAAGAAGGCACTACAGTCCTCGAATCCATATCGAGTAATATACTACTGATCCCTCAGGTACCGGTCACGTTGAACACTTACTCTTTCTGGTTCACGGCCGTTTCATGACAAATGGGCACTTACTCTCTCTGGCCCACTGTCCCTTCGGTTCTGATCAAAAACACTACACATATACATATCCTCAGGCACTCTGGTTGACTCACTCAACACAGGAACATCTCAGGGTACTCTCCCCGTCCCGCTGCCTTTGGAAAAATCACACACTGACACCGCCCCAACCGGTCACTTAGGACCGCCGCACGTACGGTGCAATGGTTTCAAAACCTGTACACGCCCACCGTTCTACCGGTCACCAAGACTTAAGGCCACAGCCATCGGCGGGTGATAGCGGTTTCAAAACCAGTTTCGTTTCCATCTTCATACTTGAAGAAAATTCTTTTTCAAAATCTGTTTGAAAATTCTTTTTAAAACATCACACAACTCCAAATCAAATTTATGGTAGCTGTATCTTTTCTTAGTGTGATTACTTGTGACCACTATAGGGAGCTTCAAGAATCATCTAACCCTGATGTGATCAGCATCAGTGTTGAATTATCCTTCCACCCCAATTTGTGTTCGGTTTCCCTTGATCGCTAGCAGATCAAGTTCCACCTCCCACGTCAGTTTCAAACAATCAGATAGTCAAACATTTTTGTTTTCTATCTTTTACTCTTTCTAGTCATATTCACGAAACAATTCATTTCAATTAATCTCTAGTTCCTAGTACTTAGGTCATTTGTCATTCTCATTGCTTCACTACTTTACCTAGGTATTCCATACTTATGACTTCTTTTACTCAAATTGTTGCTCAATTTAAAACACATAACATACAACTCCAAAGGATGGAACTCACTCCATCTATCATTCTCAAATAAAATCACCTAGGGAACTCACTCCCTCTTAGGTTACACATCGGTTTCATGCCGATTCATACTCATCATAACTCATGTCTAATCTCACTAGACATATACTATAGGGATTCTCATTCCCTAGGAGTCTCTCTACTCCTCTTTTCATAAATATTACATACTCGTTACTTGCATCACTCATGCACAATAATCATTATTACATAATGAATGGGTACATATGTTTATGTAACATAAGTTCCAATCATCAAAACAATTTCTTTTTGCGCTATGCACATAGTAGTTTACGCACCAATACGTAAAACGTACTCTAAGCGGTTTCTCGCCCTACCCCCCTTAAAAGGGGTTACGCCCGCGTAACCGACCATATGTTATACTGAACATTGGTTCACTAATTCTGGTATCATGAAGTGTTTTAACTTCAATGCGGTTAATTTACTCATAACCGGGTTCGGTTCTAGCCTATAAGGCTTCAATCAGGTTTGCCAGGTATACTTAACCTTGAATTACGGCCCGCTAGTTTCAGCTACGTGACCTGATAACTAGAGCTTAACTCGCTCTTAGGTATTCTCAATGTATTTCAATCGTCGCTTGGTATCTCTTACCGTATGCAAATTCGATGAGTTATAGATTTTCTCTCCAGTTCTCTGGAAATCTATTTCGTATAACACCGTATACCTTTGTGACTATTCACATATTTTTCCCGACTTATTGTCGGTTGAGGTCAAGCTGCTACTTAGCATGTAGTGCTTCCTCATTTGATAATGACTTCTGAATCATGTTTGTTTATTTATTTCTGTACAAGAATTCCTCATTCATACTACTCTGCCTTTTTCCACACATCGATCCTGGGCCCTGTGGGTTACTGTCCACGTTCTTTGTGCATCTTTGGCCAATGGCCGCACGGTTATCTCTCTAGATTCTCACTCAACAGGCTTCATTGACATTTCTCAATTCCTGGCTCTCCCACTCGATCATTCCCGCACAAGTGCAATACCAAAACACTCAGTCATACAGAGTGCAGAAGCGTAAACCCTTGACAGTAAATCTCTCATGAGATAGGAATGAACATGTCTCCTTTACCACATTTCTTCATCAACTCTAATCACTATCCGAATATACTCTTACAATGGTCGCTTACTACGTACCTTGTTCTTTCTCATTTCCATGGCATCCGCTACTACTTTAGCTTCCGCCCAGGTGTTCTTGCCATTTACACTATGGCTTGCCATTCGCTTGGCTCAATAATATACGCTATTCTTTAAATCTCTCTGCGCACTTGCGCGCTGCTTACTCTGCAGTTCATATTGCACACATACAGTGTTTACTACTCAACTGATTACTCTTCGGTTTCGAATTGCTGCAATCGAGGTTCCTCTTTACACTCTACTATAGTTCATATACTCATTGGCAATATACACATGCTCAAGTTTTACTACACCGCACTAGCGGCTTCGCATTTCATACCTAGGTGGTAGCCTTTCTCTGGAGGATTCACGCAAATGCCGCTCCATAGGCCCCATAATAACAAGTGGTATCCCCACTCTAAGGTAGTGGTTCATTCTCCACTGTTTCTCTTATGCCTCTATGCATATGTTTACAACGTTTAGATCTACAAGTTGCAGTTAGTTTACCGGCTTATAAGCCACATTGCCTCGCCATGCTCCATGCGGGCTGTTTATTCAGGTTTCATCTTCTCCGTATGCCATTAAACGGTTAGGAGGTTTTTTTTTTGGGCTCTTTGACATGGTTGTCTCACCACTCTTCCGTACATGGAAGCCCCTTTTTGTATTCTAATATTAATTCATGCCCTCTGGCAATTTAGGGTATCCCGTGTTACGAGGGATCCCTTCGGGTTCTACCCGAGTGTTTGCTTAACCACTTGTGTTCTTAACACGATGTTTCGTTCAACTACTGTTGACTCCGGCACCCTTCTCGGATTGCTCCTGGGTGTTACTGAATAATGCCATTACATCTGGCTTGTACTTATGGTTATGTTCAGTTGCGACTTCGCCTTGCGGCTATGTCCTTGACTATCCCGTTTAGGGTTGTAATGTCTCCCATTATTGGGTAGATCCTTGGTACCTTCTAATACCTTCTGGGTCAGGTCATTATTCTCTTCAGTGAGGTATAAAGTGGGAATTTTATCCCGTTTATCGTACATTAATAAGTTCATTTAGGCATTCGCCGTATTATTTACACTGGTATTCACCCAGTTATTAGGTATTTCCTGAGACATATCCAATGTCTGTGCTTAATACTCTGTGCTTCTCGCGCTTATTAACGCTATATCCTTAGGTCCGTCACCTTACTGGATTCTAGACTCCTTAATCTTGGTAAGCTTCCTTATGTTCTTCGATCATTCGAGGTGTCCAACTGTCTTTGTTTGAATTGGCTCTTTCGTCCGTAGTATGGAGTGGGCTACTTCCCGTGTTCCGTACTCTACTAGTATACATACATGGAGTATCTTATTGATACGTTACCACTTACCTGACTAACTCATAATTGGTCTGTCAGGTCCGCAAGCTCCTTCGGAGTGCGGTCGTTCCATGTCTCATTTGTGTACACTTGTAGTGTCGGTCACGCCTAGGTGAAGTATTCTGTCGCCAACTCCTCTTAAATCGTCCTATGATAACTTACCGTGATTCTCTGGTTTGGTTTTAAAAAAATTTGGGGTTTTTTTTTTGGAAAATTTCATGTTTTGAAGAAAAGTTTGAGTCTTGAAAGTAAACTCTTCACGGCTTTTCAATGCCGGTTGCTTCTTACCAGGTCTAGCCTCTTGCTGACCGGTATATTCTTTATACAATGATCAAGCCGTTAGGCCTTTTCAAGGGTTCGTTTCACAATTCTTAGGGTTTGTGGTGCTATGTCGGCTTCCTTAGCCATGCACGTACTCTGCTAAGTACTTATTGCGTGTCAAAGTTCCTCTTAGCTGTCCGTTATACTGCACTTGCCGAGGCCAGTGCGCGGTACAGGCGGTTTTTGGGTTAACTCTTACCGGTCACGGTATTGTTCACATTGTATTTGGTAGCCTCGTTGGCTCTTCCTTGATCCCCTAGTTGGATAACTGCTCCTTGGAGCTGATTCTCATTCCTCTTGACATGACTGTCGTTCATTTAGGAGCTCTTCCACTCTCGGAGTTCCTTAACTATTTTAATTCTATGCTTTACCTCGTTGCTCGTTCCCACGTTCTTCCTGTGGTTACCGAGGTTTAACTTATTTAGGTACTACTTCTGTAGTCCTATTCGGGTATATCCCGTAATTATGCTTGTAGCTGTCTAAGCTGTGCCCGTTAGGTATTGCAACCCCTTCGGGTGTGGCAGGGTGGGTGTATCTACTCTTGACTAGATTCTTGGTCGGTAAGTGTACCGATGTTGGTATTAGTTAACTATGGCGGTCCGTAGACATGTGTCCCGGTTCTCGTTAGTTCTCATAAGTCCGTCTGGTCGCACGATTGGTGCATCCTTCTCACTGCTGCTCGACCAGCTGGGTTCTCGCGACTACTAAGCATGTCGCCCCAGGCTGCCACAAATTCTGGTCTCCTTGGATTAGGATGTCTCGACCTTTCGTCATTGCATGCAGTTATTGTCGTTCCAGCGGCTTCCGTCTCCGGGGTTTCTGGTTCTCGGGATCCACCGCATGACAGATTCTGGTTCATATTGATACATTAATTAAGTAACTGCCAGGTCGGGTTTCCCGTCTCTCTGGCGTTCTTTCCCGAGCTTTTAATGCGGGGGTTATGGAGGGCGGGTCTGGTACTATAGGTATCCAGATCACACTGGAAGTTCCTATCTAGCGCATCTCTCACGCTACCACTCAACCCTTAGCCCTAAGTCCCTAATTCCTAACTCGGTATTACCTAAGCTCGGTATTTCCAGTCATCAGAGCGATACTTCGCTCTGATACCATTTTTGTAACACCCCAACCGTTAATCTCGTCATTACCTCTTAAACCGTTACTAAATACTCCTACTCACGCAGCGGAACTCTAATTACAACGAGGGGTGAAACAACGCCGTTAGCCACCCATGTGGCTAACCAGGCCTTTCTTACTTACCGTAACGGTCTGATGAACTGGAACAACCGAGTACTTCAAACACAATACTCAATTCCTTTCTTTACTATACCGAGTCTACAATATACGGATGCCGATAACATACTCGGACTTACACCTCTTCCAAATGCATTAGTAATTACTATCTAACTACCCATGCTTCATAGCAGTCCCCGTCCTACTCTCTCGAACGGTGGTCAGCTTCAAGTACCTGCACACTAAAACGTTCCCCCTAGGGGGTCAGCTTACGCTGAATATGAAATTCGCATATACCGCGTGCTAACCGCGGTACGCCGACTACTTTGGGTCGGATATACATGGAGTTCATTTTAATCAAACAACATGCATCATGGCAATACAATATATATGTATATTACACAAGGAATCTACATCCAATCACGGAACACGATTCCTAACTAACATAACAATGTTGTTAGTGGTAACTGGTTACTCTTAGGCATTGAGGGTTATTCCTCACTATGCCTTGTTTACTTATTCAATACCTCACCCGCTCTCTCGGGTTACTTATTCATATACACACCCATTCTCTTGGGCTACTCGTACTATACTCACCCACACTCTCGGGTTACTTATTCTCATTATCTCACCCATACTCTTGGGTTATTAACACTCATTATCTCACCCACACTCTTGGGTTATTTATACTCAAGCTCTTGTAGATTCCCGAGACACTACAGGTCTCCTACGTCACGCTTGTTACTCTTAATACATACTTAGGCCAAAACTCATGGCTCTCTAGCTTAGTCTTACTTCCTCGGTTTCGACCCTACTCTGGGTCTAGCATGGTGGGAAGGTTCAACTAGCTCACGGAACTCTCTCTTAGTTCCTATCTCTTTTACTTAGGTCCGACTACTCTCGGACTACTCTCGTTCCCATACACTCCTCTCTCGGAGTTATAATATCATGTATATTAGTCTAGAAGCATCATTCTCGATGTTTCTAATGACCTTGGGAACTTTACTTAAATTCGGGTAATCTTAGGTTTAAGGGTTACCCTCACAATCATATGCTTGTACATTCGAATATTTTCTTAAACCGGGTAAGATCCTCATATAGGAGGTCGACCATGTCTCAAGGGAGTTACATAGTCCCTTAGGTCTCTTTTACCTTTCTTATAAGTTCACATTATTGGACTAACTTCAATCCTCTCGATGGAGGTCATTTATCTCTCCACTCATATTTATTTCGTGGATTGTTTCAATAAGGTTCTCTAACCGTTATCGGGTATTTACTCAACCCGTACATCTCCTCACATTTTAGGGAGTTCATATGTTTGTGTTATCGTTATACTTTAATCGATAGCTTGTGTGTTTGCATATTACATTGTTCATGAGACTACCCGATCTACGGGTTCTAGTCAATCACTACTCTCTATGAGTCGGTCTATGCACTATGTTAGACCACACCGGCGTACAAGTATGTTAGTTCATACAACATACAATAAGGCATACATAATCAAACAAGGGATTATTTCCATGCTTTAATCTTGATTAAGCCGGCACACAAACACACAAATCAGAGTAACTCGGTTAGCATACGGGGCATGAGAAAATCATACTTTCACCGGGATTTTACTTTTACCGTGTCATCTCACCTTGCTCGGGTCACGCACGATTCTCTGATAATGTTTCAAAAATTATTATTAAAACTAAGCTCATACGGTACATAATAAAATGCTATTCCCGTATTTACCCCGTTATCCCGTTTACTCGGTTTTACTCTTGTTAATTTGAGTTCTCACTTCTCAATCACTTCTAACACTTTCTTACACTTCCTAGGGCCTTTACATGACACCAACAAGGCCTTAACACCTTATAACATCATTAACCTTCAAACCCCCATCATTTAAACACTTTAAAACACTCTCTGTAGGTTTCTGGGGGTGGTCCGGGACTTGGTCCATACCCTAAGTCCCGGACCAATCACAAAGCTAACTCTCAGCCAAAAATAATGCATGGTCCGGGACCTTGTACCTAGGCCAAGTCCCGGACCAATGTGGTTGTTGATTCTCGGCCTAAATTCTATATGGTCCGGGACTTGGGCATGGAGTTAAGTCCCGGACCAAACAAGCAGAGAAGTCTCGGGGGTAAATTCAGGGGTGGTCCGGGACTTGGTCCTGGACCTAAGTCCCGGACCCAACTAAAATCCACATGTTTTAGCAACTTATTACCTTTCTTAATCACCTTAAACCAAGCACCAAATGCACTCACCAATCTAGCTAATCTTACTTAGACTCTTACATACTAAGCTAGTTATCCACTTGTTTTTCTATCTGATTGCAACAGATTTTTGGCTTCTTCTTTGAGCCATTCAAACCTCTCCTACTGATGCCATAACTAGCACCCACATGGCATTATTTTTACTCCTAATGCACTCTTCTTCAAAGTTTGGTTTTTCCAAACCAATAACCACTCACCTAAATCTCCTTAACACACCTAGCTCCTCCCTTTAATAAAAACACTCAAGTCCATAATCTCCTAAACAATTTTGACAGCACTTGCACTTCCTAGCCTTCTCCCCACAATTAAACAGCTCCCACTTTCCACCCCTGTTTGGTTTTAACATCAAAACCACATCAAAATCCCACTTATTCACACATGTATGTTAGCTTAACTTCTAGGTTTATTTTTCACACTTAAACACATTAATACATTCTGTTTCAAACTACAATATTGCAGTACCAAGGACACACAAGCCCAAAGTTATTCATTCAATACCCACATCAATTTCGCAAAGAACTAAACCAATACAAGGTAAGCTCTTTACCTTGTTTCACTTTCAGTTTTCACTCCTCTTCTTCCTCTTTCTCTTGTTCTCTCTTTCTCTTCTTGTTTTCCACACCACACAAGGCTATTGATTGCCAGCTACAATCACCGTCCATCACACACATTCAACAATCAATTTATTTTTCCTCCACAAAACCTAATATATATATTAAGTGCTAGTTTTCAAAGTTTAATCTAGATTTTACCTTAGAGAAACCAAATGGATGGCTTGGCAATCAATTGGAGAAGTTTTTCCAATACCCACAAAAACTCACCGTTCGACTGAAATGAGGGGAAATTTCCACGTGAGGGAAAAAGTCTCACAAATGGTAGAATAAGCTTGAAATGGTGTACATACTTACTTATTTATACCTTGAGGCACTAAGGAAGGAGAAGAAGGGTTGGAATCACTCTTCAATCTTCAAAAGCTCCAACGTCAATGGAAATGAGAATGGAGGAATCGAAACTTTGTTAGGTGGAGATCGAAGCTCTCACCGAGACGAGTTCAACGGTACCAATTTCGTGTGATTCGGTGGAGAAATGAGCTAGATAGAGGGGAGGCAAGATGAGGGTGAGGTGCTGGGTGTCGCGACTTACAGAGGAAGAAGAAGAAGTTACAAGGCCTGGAGCAAATCGTGAATGAGGAATAGAAAGTGAGAAGGTGAGTTCTTATTTTACTTTTTAACTTTATACTATTTACTTTACTTATTTATTTATTTGTCTTGTTATTACTTAATAGCTAGCAAGCTATTAATGGGTGTACACATTATAATTAAAACCGGCCCACATTAATTAATAGCCCGGGTCGTTTTTCGTCTTTTCGAATTAAACGCGTTTCGTCTCCCGGTTTCGTCACTATTCACTTACCGGGTCCGTTTTCCGGAATTTTCTCACTTAATTAATTTTAATGGTTATTAAGCTTCCATTAATACTTAATTATAGCTATCTAACCAACTATAATTTTTATGGGTCCGTTTGACCACTTAAAGTTGCGTTTTCGGGTTTTCTCGAAAAACGCGCTTAAAACTCCGTTAGCATTTTTAATCGATTATTTGGATCCGTTTTCTTCGGGAATCATTCCCGTATACTTATTAGGCCTAACTAAGCCTTAGGAATCCATCTCGGACCCTCTCGAGATCATATATCTCTTATACTCATTTAACGCGCATTTTAGCGTTTTTCGCTTTTCAAGCGTTTTCTCTTTTCTTTTGGTTTTATTTTCTTTACCAATACACTTTAGGCACCATTAGGCCTTTAATAATCATATTAGAGTAATTTAATCACCATTATTAGGTCCGGGTTATTAAACCCCGGTTAGCATATTATATGGATTCTAAAGGCTTAATAAAGCCTAAATAATATATGGGAACAACTTCCGAAGAATACGGATCCATAAAATGGATTAAAACCACAAATGAACCTTAAAGCGCGTTTTTTGAGGAAACCGGGAAAACGCGACTTTAAGCCGGTTAAATAGACTCGTAACAATTTTGGTCAACCAAATAGTCATTAATAAACATTAATGAAGGTCTAGAACCAATAAAATCAATTAAATGAGAAAATAGTAAAAACTGTAAAAATCGAGAAGTTGTTGTGGGGTGAGAGTGTAAATAAAGCAAACTAGTGTGTCCACTATTGCAATTAAAATTTTAAAAGCCCATATGGGCTGTGTGGGTACCCGATTACACTACTCTCTCACACTCTCTTAATTCCCCTCTATGTACAAAAGACAAAAGAAATAAAAAAAAGTCAAAAAGTAAAACTCTCTCTCACCCCTCACATTTCTCTCACTCACGTACAGAACACCCACACCCCTCTCTCTCTTCTCTTCTCCTCCTGTGACTGTAATGGCGATTTGAGAGCCACTCACAAACAACCCACTTTCTCTCCATTTTTTAAAGCCTAAACCACCACCAAATGCTACAAAAATTATACCGTTGGATTCGTATCACTTAGGAGATTATTCTACACCCTTCAAAAATCTAAAACCTCCAACTTTATTTTTGAGGGTATTATCGTTTAAGAGCTCCAGGAGCACCATTTCAAGATCTACCTTCTTCTCCATGTTCTAAGGTAAGAAGTAAACCAAAGCTTCACTCTTTTCATCTTTTCCTTGCAAAAATACAAAACTCACGTAATGTACCACTATTCCATTACTCAGCCGGTTTGGCACTTCAAAGAGGAGTTGAAGCCTTGTCATTTTCTACTTAAAAGCTCCATTAGAAACTCAAGGTAAGACACACTAAGTGTTTTAAGTGGTTTCTCATAATCTAGGGTTTAATACGTGAGATAGAAAATTTACTAGTATTGGTGTGTATGCGTGTGCCTTGTTACATGGTGTAGCTTGGCTTAAATAAATCAAGAAAACAAAGAAGGAAAAAGGAGCAAGAAAGGATAAGGAGAGAAAGAAAAAGGAATCAAGGAAACCCAAGGTAAAGAGAAGTCTCTGTACAGTTTTGATGTCGTGTATGTATAAATGCATTGCTGTAACAAGGTTTAGAAATCACCATAACAGTAGGAAGAGTATGGGTATATTAATGTGGATGGTATTTACAGTTTGAAGCTTTTGAAAATAAGTAAATAAATTGTTAAGTGTGAGTAGTAAGTATATTGTAGTATAATGAGGAAGAGAATGTGACAGTTTTGGAGGTTTTAAAAGATGTTTAAAAGCTTGGGAAAACATTGGATCATGAGTATGTTTGTGCAGGGAATGTATGTGTGAGATAGTGTTGTTTAATGTTGGTACTGATATGGGAATTGGAATGAATGTGTGGGCTAAGAATGCATGTGGGCAATGTTAAAATATAGGGGGGGACCTCTGCCGAAATTTGTATGGAAATTGAAGGACTTAGATGTGGAAGAAGAAGGGATAACTTAGGTGGTAACTAGGTGTACTTGGAGAGTTTAAGTGAGTAGTTTAGTACCTTGAAAATAGATTTGAAGAGGGTCTAGGTAATGAGGAGAACTAGAGTGGTAAAGTAATGGATTTAGAATGCTAGGAGAAGCATTGGTAGAGGGAGTATTGAATGGTAAAGGTTTAAGGAAAAATCTGTAGCATTGTGGAAGAAGAAAAATGTAACAGGGGAGAAAAACTGACAGTGGAGTGTATTTTGAAACAGATTTTGATAGAGGTGGATTAGGCTAGTTTAAAGTGCTTAATTAATGCTAAAATGTGCTAGATTATATGTAGGAAGCTTGGGGAAGAAGTTGGTAAAAAGATTGAAGTTGAAACAAAGCTTTAAAACTGGAAATTTGCAACAGACTAGATTTGTCCTGGTTTGCAAACAAGTACACAAACCAGGACCACCTCTTAGACTTGGCAGAATGCCTTCTCTCTGGAATGGTCCTGGTTTGCAAACAAGTACGCAAGCCAGGACCACCTCAAAAACTTGACAGAGAGTATCGCTGAAGGATGGTCCGGGTTTGCAAACAAGTACACAAACCCGGACCACCTTAAAAATACGACAGAAAGTTTTCCAAAGTGATGGTCCGGGTTTGTAAACTGGTACACAAACCCGGACCACCATAAAAACTTGACAGAACGTTCCCAAAGTGTTGGTCCGGGTTTACAAACTTGGACACAAACCTGGACCAACACAAAAATGCTACAAAAAGTGTAAAAATGGAATTTTAAGATGGGGAATTGAGTGGTAATGATAGTATAAGGTAATTAGTACTTAATTAATGATGTTTAAAGGTCATTAAGGGTATGAACAAGTTTTAAAAGTAATGAAGAGTAAGTAAACAATGTGTAAGTGTAAGAATTGTAAAGACATAGTAACTATAAGTCGGGAAATATAAAAGATGAAACGAGTTAAGTTAATTATAGTTAATTAACCGCTCGATCACATGTATGTGATAGGCTTTGATTAGTCGAACACCGAAGAGGAGTCGGTGAGTCCAAATCAACGGTGCAAGGTATGATTTCTTCATGCTCTGTATCCTAACCTGGTTACCCCGATTTGTGTGCTTATTTGATCACCTAAATAAGGTAAATGCATGAATCGGACTATATTGCGCCTACTTGTGCTTGTTTAAGTTTTTCTTGATATGTAATGTCTTGAACACCAGTTTGTATAATTCATGAAATATATGAATGATGATGGAGTGAATTTGTATCTTGTATTGTACTTGCGTAATGTATTGTATTTTGTATGGATGTGTATATGACCAATGTATTTGTGTATGTGGCTTGGATGTGTGACTTCTACTAATTCCTAACTACCTAACTCCTTACGTAACTATTGAGTAAATTGGAATGAGTAGAAGTCCGATATAGTTTCGGCTACGCGTGAGGATGAGGAGAAACAAGAGGTTGGATCGATTCCTGGTTCTTTAACTGGTCCACGGCCCAAACCCCTTAAATGGGTAGCATCCTGGATTGGTGAACCAAGTAAGCCCGGTGGTGGGACGGTGTAGTCCCTGCCCGGAGGTCCCGACGACTTAACTTGAGTAAGTAGTAGTAGTAAAGTAAGTATTGTATGAGTAATGGTCTTGGCTGGTGTAAGTCATTGACCCCGAGTAAAAGATAATCTCCACCCGATTAACCTGGGTGGACCAATGAAGCTAACAAGTACGGTGTATTGAGTATGAATGGTGTATGTATTGCGTATGTGTATTTCGGAAGAAGGTAAGTATGTATTGGATGGCTTGTATTGTATTCCTTGTATGTAATGAAGTGTGTGAATGTATTCCTTGCGTAAAGTATTGTAGTATTGTGTATAAGAGCATGTATGCATGTATGTTTGAATAAAATGAATTGCATGTATTCGACCAAGTGGTCGGCGTACCCTCGCTAGTACGCGGGGTATGCGGAAGTCATATTCAGCGTAAGCTGACCCCCTAGGGGGAACGTTTTTAGTGTGCAGGTACCCGAAGCGGATATGGTCAAGGTAAGAGACCGGTGGCTACACTTGGATAGTTAGAAGTAGAATGTAGAAGCGTACTAAGTGGCACACCCCTTGTACTTAGAAAGTAAGTAGTTTGTGAGGAATGGGTAGTTGTTAGACTCTTAATGAGTATCTATGAAATCGATAGAGGTGTTGTATTTGTATAAGGAACTTAGTAAACTCGGTGTATTATATTGTATTTAACTTATGGAGTATTGTGATGAATGGGAAGTTCTAGTATTTGATTTGGTAATTGGAGTATGTATTGTAAGTGTGTAGTTCTCGGATATTCCGGTCCATCAGACCGATGCTGTATGTAGTAGTAGTAGTAGCCTTGTTAGTCACGTGGGTGGCTAACGGCATTGTATCACCCACCGTTGTGTAAATATGTATCCGCTGCGTGAATCTGGAAGTACGAGGAGATGAACGGTAATGACAGTATTAGCGGTAGGGGTGTTACATTAAGTGCGCTTGCAACCTTGCGTGCTAAGCCACTTATTCACATGTCTATCTGAAACATGAATCTTGACAAACGCATTAGATAGACAATACAAGGTTTGCTATCATCAAAACTAAAAGATCCTGTCTGAACAATTTCCCCCTTTTTGATGATGGCAACCTATACACTTATATGTACTTGGCAATTCAAAAATTGAGAGATTCCCCCTAAGAAGGATTCCCCTTGAGTTTGTTAAGGGTTTTAAGAATGAAAAAGCTTTACCGAGCGATAGCAATAAGTGACAGCTTTTATGTTATACTATGACCAAAGTAGATCAAGTTTTTATTCAGATGATACATAATACAGGGACGATAGACATAGTTTCACAAGTATTTCACAAGTACAAGTACATATACTTTTTCTTTCCCCCTTTGCCATACAGTAAAACTAGGAGCAACTACACGACTTAAAATGTTGCAAAGGCCATGACATTCCATAGTGTATAGACTACAAACATGATCAAGATAATCTAGATGGAGTGACGTAATTGGGTATCCCATTCATAATGTTCTGGCCAAAAGGTTCATCCTCCAAAAAAGTGGCTTTGATCCAAGAGGGTTTAGCTGTGGTAGGTTTGACCAAGGTGATTCAGCCATGGTAGAAAGGTCGGACTCATCAGAATCTATGGAGAACTGCATGCAGTGTGGAGAACGTGTATATGATAGAGTGACACTTGAGGTGATAGACCAAGCTGTGAGTGAATCGGAGTCTGGTTGAACATAGCTTTGGGTGACGTATTTTTTTGGGTGTTTTGTGGCCATAAACTTGCTAATGGTGGAGTGAATGGCTTGCTCTTTTAAGCTAGATGAACTTTGTGGAGTTTGAGCCATTGTGTGATGTATGAAGGACTGGGTGTGAGTGGTAGATGGAGTAAGCAAGTTTTTATAGACATTTTGGATATGCTCAACGACTGATCGGTGAGTGGCATTAAATGAGGTGCTATGTCTTGTGGGCTATGTATGTAGGCTTTTTAGGTGTCAAGGTTTGAGATTGGATTAGTGGAATGGATAGGACTAAATATCTCAAATCATTTTGCAATTTTTAATCAAGGAAGAAGCAGCCAATACAATAGATTATTTCGTACCTATCATAAGCATTCAAGTATACAAAAACCAGTTTCATTTTCATTGATATCAAAAGGTACTTTGAAACAAATAGTCAAAGGCAAATAAAACATTAATGGGAAAGAGAAAATCTAATTCTAAATCTACTCTCACGGTTACACTCGTGCCTTTAAGAGACAAAGAACTCTCAGGCTATGTGGGAGTCTATAAAATCTGTTGCTCCTTGAACCATGTGATGAACACTTGGTTCAGAGGAGACGGCCTGCACAGCTGTGAGAGTAACTCTCACCCTCTGAAGAACATCTCTAGTTGAGGTATCCAGACTGGTCTCCGACCTGTCGTGGACGGTGAAAGACTTCTCCTTCTCTTTACTACTGATGCTCTAACGGTTGGGCGAGGCTCTGACTTAGAGTCTTCACTCTTGGTAGGCTTCTGAGCAACTACTAGCTGGTCTCCCTTTGTCTTGATCCCCATTTTGGACAACATCTCCGAGCAGATGCTATCCTGAGTGGTGCGCGCGCATTCACGGAACCTGTCAGTGTCCACTCTGTTTTGTTGCAGCGCCCTGGTCACTACTCCCGCATGCACTAGTCCTGATTAATATAGTGACTTTTCCCAATGGTAAGAAGAATCATTGTAGGAAGGTCTATTGTCTCCTTTGTCTTCAGTGCATAAAGCAATCTCACATCTCTTGCATTGACGATGTGAGTGCATTGGTTCCCTGGGGTGATGTTATGGGTGAGCAAACTGAAAAGCACTCTGTCAAAGATGGACATCTCAACGGTATTGACGTTTTTCATTGTGGCCCCTTTGTTGAGCAGCTGGACCATTTTTCCTCCTTGGTGTCCCAAATCGTTTCAGGTAGTTTCTTTTGGAATTATTAGTCCTTTTGGTTCCACACCAAAGTTCTTGCATATCCACGATTTAGTGATGTTGATGACAACACCTTAGACTGTGGAGATGAGATAGTCGTTGTTATTGTCACTCTGGAATGGTCCAAGATTCGTCATGTGTTCTTTAAGAAGCTCAGTGTAGACGGGAATGGGCTCCTAAAAGAAGTCCACCCATCCTTGGAATTCTAGGAGCTCCTGAATCTCTCTAAGACCCATTTACTCCATCCAGTCCAAATCCAACGTCTTAGGTAAGACAGGACAGAACTTGTCGTTGACGTTCTCTACTTTGATCATCGTTGGTTTCAACTCTTTGAGCTTCTTTAGACGTGAGAGAGCATGAGATGGTGGTGGCTTTGCAGTGGCCCCATTGGCTTGGAAGAGCTCTCTTGAGCTTTTGACCATGCGGGGACAGCACTATCTTTGTCCTTTCGCTTTCTCCGCCTTCTGTCATTGTTTGACCGTTGGTATTATAGGAGAGGACTTCGTATCACTGTCAACGTCGTGACTGATTTCATGAGGCGTCGGGGACTTGTCAACGAATGGTTCCCCAAATACGTCGATGAGTATTGCTTCAATTTCTGAGTTGGGTTCTACTGCATCCTTTCCTTGACCCTTGTCTTCAGTTGTGGCTTCCTACTGTGACTTGTCGTCACTTTGTACTTCCTCCTCTTCTAACAGTCGCATTATAGATTTGACAATCACTTGAGGAGTTGTTTCCTCGTCATCGGTGAAGTATAGCTTGTGAGTGGCTCCTTCAAGAGTGGAGTGGGCCTTTTGAGGAGTTTCTAGCTGGGCTTTGGTGCGTTTGGAAGCACGAGTTTCACGAGTTATGCGACTCATTGTGGCAGTAGAAAGATCGTGGTCCTTTGGGTTTTTGGTGGTAATTTTCGGTGAAGGTTTTGGAGAAGATGGTTCTGGTTCTTTTGTTGGGGTTGGATTAGGAAGTATTTTTGGCTTGAGGATTTCAGTTTGGATAAGACGATGAAGCTTAGGCAAATGGTGTTTTAGATAGATTACCTCTTCTTGTAGAAGTTCCTCTTTGTCAGTGACCCTGCGCACAAGTTGATCTCCTAATTCTTTGGATAGACGAGGAGGTGGTGAATCAGTTGCAGCTCTTATCGGTCGTATGTCGGCTACTTGCTTTGAGGAAGCTTTCTTCTTAGAGCAGAGAGTAGATTTTGGTGCCATGATTGTTCGAAGAGATTTCTCGAGTTTTATAACCTTTCACTAGAGAGATATTTTTAGAGAAGGTGTGAGGCGAGGTCCTTTGCACTGATCTCATGAGAGTGATTGTAAGAGAGAAGAGAAAATTTCTTTAAGTGCTTTAGAGAGATTAGAGAATGAGGGCAATAGTGTGCAGGAGCAAAACTCTCGTTGCCCTTTTATAATGCTCGAGTAACGGTCAGTAACTACTCCTCGTTCTCTCACTGACAGATAGTAACAGTACTATTCATAGCGGGCAACGGTCGTGACGGTTGTCAGCGATCCGTTGAGAAGATTTCCCGTTTCTATCCGTTGGACCTTCTATAATCTAATCTCACTTGTTGTGGAAAATGACGAATCTGTTTCAAGTAGTCGTTTGACATAATTGCTATGCATTAAATTGATCGTTGACTACTCAACGACAATATAACAGGTGTTGCTCACATGTCGGTGACATGTCATGGGAAATAAAAGACAGTCTTACGGTGATCAATGAATATCATTCCAAGCATGAACAATCTTAATAAACCTTTCTCTACTTAATGGCTTATTAAAGATGTCAGCTAGTAGGTCCTCAATAGAAGTATACTTTAAACCAACTAATTCCTTTTCACAACAATCTCTAAGAAAGTGATGTTTAATGTCAAAATGTTTGGAAATAGAGATGGCACTTGTATTGTCACACAGAATTGGTAATGTACCTGTTTTGATGACATAATCACCAATTTGTTGTTTAAGCAATATGAGTTGAACACAGTAACTTGCCGAAGCAATGTATTCAAATTCAGCTATTGAGATTGCAACACTTTGTTGTTTCTTTGATCCCCATGACCTAATAAGGAATGTTGTCCCTGAAGTGCTCTTTCTATCTGTGATAGATCCTTCATTTTCTACATCTGAAAATCCTAGAACATTATAGTTAGTGAACTTAGGATAAAAGAGATTAAGATTTATGATTCCTTTTAAGTAACGTAGGATTCTTTTTACAACTGTGAGGTACCTTTCTCTTGGATCTGCTTGAAACCTGGCACATAAGCGAATGCGATACATAATGTCAGGTCTACTAGCAGTTAAATATAATGGAGAACCAGTCATCTCTCTGTATGATCGCTGGTCGACCGGTCGATCAACAGTCATGATGCCCATCTTGACGCTGACTGCCATTGATTTGTCAAACGTCTTACATTCCTCCATTCCAAATCTCTTTAGCAAATCCTTTATGTACTTCTCTTAGGATATACTTCTCCCATTTCATTTTGCTTGTTTCTAAAGACCCATTTTGTGCCAAGTACTCCTTGATGAGTAGGACGAGGCACAAGATGCCAGACTTTGAATCTTTCGAACTGGTTTAGTTCTTCTTGCATTGTATTGATCCAATCTAAGTCTCGAAGAGCTTCTTTGACGTTCTTGGGCTAGATGGGCGAGACTGTCATTGTGAAAGCTAGGAGATCTCGAGTCTGTGCTCTTGTCTGAGTTCCTTCGGATATGTCTGATATGATGTTCTTCCAATGAATGATTTTTGTACAAGGCACCAGATTGATCGACTACAACTTCAATTATTCACATAGCAACCACACTAGACTTGCAGATTCTTCAACTTGATCTAGAGGCTTGAGCTACGTGTCGTCTCATGGTTAGTCAAGTTGGCGGCAACCCTCTTGACAGGTTGATCACCACTTGTGTGTCCCACTTGCCTGATCTTGTCTAGTTTATTAAATGCTCATAAATGTTCTCTTCTGAAATCATTTTGGCTATGTAATGATGTTGTTTTATAGCTTTGTTATCTTGTGCATTAATGAACTTCTCCTTTTGTCATGAGCTTGTCATGAACAAGTTACCTATGTGGATGTATGTGTTTTATCTGAATGTGTCGATTCCTTGCACTCTTCTGTCTTTGATTTTTATCTTTAAGTATGAGAGATATCTTCATACGGTGTCTGACTGGTTGTTTGTGCTAGAAGTTCTACCGGAGCTCTCTCCGACGGGTGCCCGACTTGTAGAGCACATGTCGTAGATTGAGCGTGCTTGTAACCTTGGTGCTAAGCCACTCATGACTTAAATGCGCTTGCAACCTTGCGTGCTAAGCCACTTATTCACCTGCCTATCTAAAACATGAATCTTGACAAACGCATTAGATAGACAATAAAAGGTTTGCTATCATCAAAACTAAAGGATCTTGTCTTAACAGATGTGGTTTGAGAACTAAGGGAATTGCAATTGTTGGCGAGTCAAAGGAAAAGTTACCGTTTCCCACCATCGTTTATAAAAAGGGATGGGGAGAGATGAGAAACCCTATACACGCTTGGAATTTCATAATCCTCTCTAGCATTCACACCTCACCCTAAGCTTGCATTCTTGCTCTGGTTGCGCCAATCTTAATCTTGCACTCACCATTCTTGCCTTAAAAGAAACTATAGTCGACAACCATGGCCACCTCATCCAATAATTCAAAGATTACTACCGCTACTGGTGGCACTGCAGGAACCGTCAAAGAAGTGGGGGTTACTGACGTTGTGGTAATCAAGTCCCTACTGACGGGGGCGAGGTATAGCAGTGGTGGCTTCCACGAATTAGGGGAAGAAAAGTCCAACGACACAGTAGCAGAAAGACCAACTGTCATCATTGAGTTCGATGAAGGTGAAGCTCAAACAATGGTGGTGAAGAGAAGGGGTCTTATGGCTGGAAATGACGATGACATCAAACCAAATGCATTAGGTTCATCGCTCACCATAGCGAGCTTGAGGGAGGTGCTGGCTCCGATTAAGACAAAGTCTTCTTTCAGACTTTGGGGCTAGGAGCACGAACCACTTCACTAATGGCTTTGTGGTCTTCGAGGACCAAGTTAGAGAATGGTTGACATTCCACGTCCATCCATTTCTACCAGACTTCGTGAACCGGGTGGAAGATTGTCGCATCGATTGTTCCATGCCACTAAATACTGGCCCGCCTTAGTGCTCTCATCCTAAGGCATCGTAACCGCTCTCCCGGCCAAGGAAACCCCCACCTAATGACCATTTGAGCCCAGTTTGTTTGTACCTTATCCTATGTTTACTGGGTTAATTAGGATCTATTCAGGCTCTAGGTCCGTTTATAACCTAAGGTTAGCCCACTTGAACCTATTAAGAGTCGCCACCTAATATTAACCTATGATAAACTAGGAAAGGTAAGAATTTAGGTTCGGGGTGCTTGGTATATAACTTTTCCCAGGTTCAAATTACTTTCACTACCCTTCAAAGCTATTTTTCCTCTACTTGTGTCGTGAAAGGCTTATTATAAAGTTGATTTAACCTCAGTGTGCTAGCTGCTGTATTTTTGTGTTTTTTTATTGAAAATAAAAGTGAAAAATGAAATTACCTAAACCAGGATTTTGGGGCAGAATTACGTCAAATTTCTTAATGTCTGTGACCACGGACCTAATGTCCATGGCCACAGACCCTAATCTACCCAATTAAATAGAATATTCAAAATTTTAAAGATAAAAAAATGTAAAGCATCAGGGTGATAAGTGTGAAATATATACTTTTAGGGTTATAATTCATTCTATACTCGTAACAATTCATGTCATATTTCTCACTTATCATATGTTTTTCCTTAGATTTATGTTTTGATGTGAACTGATACATTTTATGTGTCAAATACAGCAAAAAGTCTAGGAAATGCATACATTTTCTCTTGAGGATTCTAACACAACAAATAGGGAGTAAAACGGAGTTCAAACGAAGAATTTAAGCCCCATTGCAGTTCTGTCTGATCTTCCGTCCAAACTGCAAGGTTGGACATGTGCTAAGATGCTTAGAAGATATGTCTGGACAGTGTCTGAACATGCAAGTTTGAACACATGCCAAAGGTTTCTTGTGGAACAAATTATAATCCCGTCTCAACGGAAGTCCAAACGAGTTGGGATGGACAACAAAGATGCATCCTAGAAAAGTAAGGTCGGACATGCGTCCTGACATTTAGAACGAAGAAGAAAGAAACTTGAGCGATGCCAATAGAGATGTCCGGACCTACATGTTCAGACGCGCACAAACAAAGGGCAGAAGACGCTGCATTTCATTGAAATAGAAGATAACATATTATAAACATAGAATCAATGAGATAGAAACGGTACTCTCACCTTAGCCGCCTCACGAGTTCATCCACCGCCATCACTTCATGAGATTTCTCCATACTCCATTATATCTACCGATCCATCTATCCTTTCTTGATCCATCGCCACACCATCATCCTTGATCACCATCTCCACAACATTCATCCGTTCATCACGTGCCACCACCATCATCATACACACAAGATTGCCAAAACCGGAAGGACCAACCGAAGACGAAGACCAGAGCAGGATTCTAATATGGAGTTTTCAGTTCCTTTCCCTATTTATTCAATGCTTGCCTTGTTTGTTGGTTTTGTTCTTGGATAACTTTATTCCCCGGGTTGGGACGTGGCCTATTTGTAGGATTTTTAATGTAAATTTGACCACCTTTTATTAATGCAATAGTTTAATTTCCGTTCTCATGAGCTTGATCTCTAGCTAATTATCAAAGTAATATTTGTTAGTTTCTAATCAAAATGTGGCACTGAGATAGTTAACAAGACATAGAAAGTTAAACCAGATTAGTGACTAGAAGCATGATTTTCCTATAGTTAATCTGTCTCCAATAGGAATTGTTCTTCAAGCGATTGGTTTGTTTCCGGATTAGAGCATTAGTCTGCTGCTAGTTCTTTCAACCAATTACAATTTTTGTACATGACCCAGTCGGTGTATAGTTCCTGAGTTAATTGAAATGTTAGTGGAATTGTTATTTAATAGGACTTGTAGAAATAGGTGAGCAGAACAATCCGGGGTGCTCCTTTTACTTATCATATTTACCACTTTTAATTCTTGCTTTGTTTTAGTTTATTTGGTTGTTGATTATTTTTTCTCTTTGTTAATTTAGTTTTCAATTAGATTAATTAAGTAAAACCTGAAAAAGTGACTTTTTTGTTATCTTAGTTAAGATTAGGTTTTCAGTTAGATTTAGAAATTGCTAGTTAATTGAACGAGGTCCCTGAGATAGACAACCCACTCATTCACTATTTCCACAAAACTATAGGTACACTGCCTAGGTGGTAGAAGTATAGTAACCTATATTTTTACTGTGGGCCCGGACATGTACTAAAACCCTAGAAAATTTACAAAATCTAAATTTACCACTGTCCGGGGATGTCCGTGACTTCGGACAGGCCATCCAAGGACCTAGACGTTGAGTCCATAAGTGCGGACCGCCCCCGAATGGCGGCGTTCGGGCATCCCCCAATGATGTTTTCGGCTCAAATTTTATGTGTATGTACCTTGAGAGATTCTAAACAAGTTAGCAATTCCAAGTTCACAAGTTGAAGTCAAATTCAGCATGAAACTTACAACAAGTTTTACAGTAGAAGCTTAGTTAAACATGAATTAAAAAACCTGGAAACTTTGATTTGACTTCAAATTTATATTGGGAGCAAGTTAAGGTCGAGGGATTTAGAAAATCAAAGTTATAACCTATTTTGATCTCTGTAAGCGGTAGTTCTTTCACAACGGGATTCTTCGAATGCTTTATTGATAGTCGATCTGACAGAATTTCTACCTGGTCTTCTGATATATGTTCCTGATGATGTTTCCCACGTCTTGGTGGTGATTTGATGAGGTTTTAATGATTGGAACTTAGGTGGGAGTGCACAGACTGCGTTTTCAAGAATTTCAGAGGAGTTTCAACATAATTTTAGTACGCGAGTGTTCAAAAACGTATGAGGAAGGTTGGGAATGCTGTTTCTTGACTTCTAGGGTTGTAGTGTATGTTCTAAATCAGCCATGAGGGGTATTTATATAGGCAAAAGGTGAGATATGCAAAATCCGGTTATAGATCTAACTTTATTAAAACTGGCCGGTTAAGTTCTTCGTAGAATCTGATTATGAAAATTTACCAGTATGTAAAGGGGGATATTTCCGAATTTTCCAATGCAAATTTTTTTTTGAGGAAGGTATTGTTATACCCAAAATTTCACCCCCCCCGGAAGAGAGTCTCTACTAATAGGCTAGTAGCAAGGGTTCCCAGTTCGATCGGCACATTTCAGAGTACTAGGGACAGCTTAGTCATCTCCAGGGGCATTTTCGTAATTTTTCAAGGCTCCTAAGCCCTCTATAGGCTTTCTCTCTCCTCCAAATAAGGGTCAAATCAATTCAAAATGCTTTGAAATTTTAACCCATGACAGAGGATGACATTTGAAGCATAATGGCGTTGGAATTTTGATTTTTCGAATTTCTAATAATTTGCTAGCAATTTCTGATTGAATCTGACGAGAAATTGAATTTAAAAATATTCCAATATCCAAAAAATTCGATTCCACTTTAGAAAATTCAGAAATATCATCCTTTACCCATGTGTAAAATTTCATAATCAAATTCCTTTTGGAAGCCCTTGAGCTAAAACATCGGTAAATCTCGGTTTTTACCGGATTTTTCTATCTTTAAGGAAGCCTATATAAGAAGCCTTATCCCATGATCAAAGAAGAACCTCAAGAACTCTAGACTCTCAAAGAAGGCAGCCGTCTCTCTCTCTCCACGTTTTTGAACTCCAGAGCCACAATCAAACACTGAAATCTCACCAAAATCAACACCAAAACATATTTTTCAACTCCCACAACATCATCAATCATCAAACATCAACCAAACCACCTCCAAAACGTGAAGAACACCTTCAACAATCAACAACCAGAAGCTCGGGTCGAACACAATCCAGAACCGGCACCATCGGAGCCTCCGAAGAATCCCGACGTGAAGAACCCTCTTGAATTCGAAGGTAAAACAGGTTACAATTCTACTTTTATAATTCCCCACGACCTTATTAACTCTCTGTCAAATTTTGGGTTCAAACTATCCTTTTTACGATTCTGTATTGCTGTTTGTTTAAGCTTCTATCCAATAACTTGTTTACCAAGTTTCGTGCTTAATTCGAATTCAAATTGAGAACTTTCAATCACTAACGTCTTGTACATCTCTCAGGCTACACACCCATAAAATTTGAGCCAAAAACACCTTCAGGAACAGCCTCAACGCCGCCGTCCGAGGGCGGTCCGCACCCACGGACGTCATGTCCGGGGTCCCAGACTCCCTGTCCGTAAGCCCGGACGCCCACGGACGGCGGCGGGATTTTAAAAAAATTCAAAATTTAAGTTTTCTAATAATGTCCGTGGCCCCGGACTTTGCAATTTTTTGTTTTCCTTTAATTTCGACTCTTCTGTATAATTAGGTTAACTGGGGTCCGTGGTCTCGGACATGGGGTCCGTGGCTACGAACGTAAGCAAAATTCGACCTAATTCTGCCTCCGAAACCCTAGTTTAGGTATCTTTCAATTTCACTTTAGTTTTCTGTCAAAAAATGCTAAAAACACAAAAAAAAAAAAACAGAAGCTCGCGCACTTAGGTTAAAACGACTCGTAATAAGCCGTAAATAAACCAAGTAGAGGAAAAACGACCTAGGAAGGGTAATGAAAGTAATTGAACCCTAAATAAGTCCAATACCAAGCCCCCGAATCCGAACACTACCTTTCCTGATTTACTCTAGGTTAAAATTAGGTGGCAACTCATAATAGGTTCCAGTGAGCTAGCTTAGGTTTTAATAATTATTGTTATATGACATAGTTATTAATCTTAGGTTATAGGTGGACCTAAAACCCGATTAGATCCTAATCAACTTAATCCACATAGGATAGGGTTTAAAGTCGAGGCTCACAGACTGGTGACTCTGCTGGGGACAAACTCTTAATTTTAACTTGTTTAATTTTAAGAAAGAGGGCTTAACTCGAAAATGTTTATTTATGGCTTTATTACTTTGTTTGTTTACTTTTGTGCGCACTTTAATTTCCGCACCTTTGCATCATGTGAGAGTGAGGGTCCATGCAAACCGATTTTACCCCGGGTCCCGTTTGAGGGTCCCCTGTCAGGGACTCACACCTTTTAGGTGATGTGAATAAGTGGGGGAAAAGAGGAGGGTGTCGTCTAGCCACACCCCCTTAATACCTGGGCTTTAGCCCCAAGCATTTTCTTGACAGTATCCTTACCTAGCCCATTGTTTGGTCAGTCAAAGACCCGACCGTAGACGCACACCTTCAGGTGATGTGAAAAAAAGTGGGGAAGCCCAAAGAGAATAGCGTGCAAGCCCTATTCCTTTGAGGTGACCTGGGCCCATGCCCTAAGCACCTCTCCGGATCGATCCATACCCGGTTTGATTTAAACGTCTAGTGAGGACATGTTGAATTTGTGTGGGCCTTGTCTGCTTGTATGATCGGCCCATTACCCAGCCTAGAGATTGATAGGAACTTCTCCTACATTAACCTAGCCCAACCCGAATTGGCGGCTCTACTTGTTTGTGGCCCAGAGGCCCTGTTTGGTTTGATATGTGAAACATTCGGGCTTCGGCCCAAAAGCTTAGACTTAGGTGATTTCCCTTCTGGCCCAATTTGAATTATCCAATTAGTTCTAGGCCCCAAAAAAAAGAAATCCACCTGAACTTGAAATAACCCACAAGTTCTGAAAATAAAATCTTTTTCAGGTTCCCGACACCTTATAATGCTCGGCGTATTCCATTCAATTTCAGGTTCCCGACACCTTATAATGCTCGGCGTATTCTAGGTTCCCGACACCTTATAATGCTCGGCGTATTCCATTCAATCTCAGGTTCCCGACACCTTATAATGCTCGGTGTATTCCATTCAACTTCAGGTTCCCGACACCTTATAATGCTCGGCGTATTCCAGGTTCCCGACACCTTATAATGCTCGGCGTATTCCATTCAATCTCAGGTTCCCGACACCTTAGAATGCTCGGCGTACTTCATTCCTTTAAAGGTAGTCAACGCCTTATAATAGCTTGACATCATATCATCCTCATAGTTAGTCAACGCCTTAGAATCGCTTGACATCCCTTCCACTTTACTCATAGGTAGTCAGCGCCTTAGAACAGCTCGACACAACTTGTCAGATTTCAATTTCATGTGGGGTCTTTTGAGATCCAAAATTTTGGGGTATCACTCAAGCATCAACTAGCCCTTTCATTTCCATTACAAAGTCTAGTTGACGGGGGCAATCTGTTATACCCAAATTTCACCCCCCGGAAGAGAGTCTCTACTAATAGGCTAGTAGCAAGGGTTCCCAGTTCGATCGGCACATTTCAGAGTACTAGGGACAACTTAGTCATCTCCAGGGGCATTTTCGTAATTTTTCAAGGCTCCTAAGCCCCCTATAGGCTTCTCTCTCCTCCAAATAAGGGTCAAATCAATTCAAAATGCTTTGAAATTTTAACCCATGACAGAGGATGACATTTGAAGCATAATGGCGTTGGAATTTTGATTTTTCGAATTTCCAATAATTTTCTAGCAATTTCTGATTGAATCTGACGAGAAATTGAATTTAAAAATATTCCAATATCCAAAAAATTCGATTCCACTTTAGAAAATTCAGAAATATCATCCTTTACCCATTTGTAAAATTTCATAATCAAATTCCTTTTGGAAGCCCTTGAGCTAAAACGTCGGTAAATCTCAGTTTTTACCGGATTTTTCTATCTTTAAGGAAGCCTATATAAGGAACCTTATCCCATGATCAAAGAAGAACCTCAAGAACCTTAGACTCTCAAAGAAGGCAGCCGTCTCTCTCTCTCCACGTTTTTGAACTCCAGAGCCACAATCAAACACCGAAATCTCACCAAAATCAACACCAAAACATATTTTTCAACTCCCACAACATCATCAATCATCAAACATCAACTAAACCACCTCCAAAATGTGAAGAACACCTTCAACAATCAACAACCAGAAGCTCGGATCGAACACAATCCAGAACCGGCACCATCGGAGCCTCCGAAGAATCCCGACGTGAAGAACCCTCTTGAATTCGAAGGTAAAACAGGTTACAATTCTACTTTTCTAATTCCCCATGACCTTATTAACTCTCTGTCAAATTCTGGGTTCAAACTAACCTTTTTACGATTCTGTATTGCTGTTTGTTTAAGCTTCTGTCCAATAACTTGTTTACCAAGTTTCGTGCTTAATTCGAATTCAAATTGAGAACTTTCAATCACTAACGTCTTGTACATCTTTCAGGCTACACACCCATAAAATTTGACCCAAAAACACCTTCGGGAACAGCCTCAACGCCGCTGTCCGAGGGCGGTCCGCACCCACGGACGTCATGTCCGGGGTCCCGGACTCCCTGTCCGTAGGCCCGGACGCCCACGGACGGTGGCGGGATTTTAAAAAAATTCAAAATTTAAGTTTTCTACTAATGTCCGGGCCCACGGACAGCCTGTCCGTGGCCCCGGACTTTGCAATTTTTTGTTTTCCTTTAATTTCGACTTTTCTGTATAATTAGGTTAACTGGGGTCCATGGTCTCGGACATGGGGTCCGTGGCTACGGACGTAAGCAAAATTCGACCTAATTATGCCTCCGAAACCCTAGTTTAGATATCTTTCAATTTCACTTTAGTTTTCTATCAAAAAATGCTAAAAACACAAAAAAAAAAACAGAGGCTCGCGCACTTAGGTTAAAACGACTCGTAATAAGCCGTAAATAAACCAAGTAGAGGAAAACGACCTAGGAAGGGTAATGAATGAAAGTAATTGAACCCTAAATAAGTCCAATACCAAGCCCCCGAATCCGAACTCTACCTTTCCTGATTTACTCTAGGTTAAAATTAGGTGGCGACTCATAATAGGTTCCAGTGAGCTAGCTTAGGTTTTAATAATTATTGTTATATGACATAGTTATTAATCTTAGGTTATAGGTGGACCTAAAACCCGATTAGATCCTAATCAACTTAATCCACATAGGATAGGGTTTAAAGTCGAGGCTCACAGGTATACTTTTAAACTTAATTTTTCACTAGATCTGTTTAAAAATTAAACGATAATTATTAGAAAATCAAATTTCCAAAATACCAATGACATTATGTTCAACATATCATCCATTATCATGTGTTAAAATTTCAAGACATTTCGAATTGTTTTGGGCTGTTTTGGGAGGAGAGAGAAAATTATAAGATGACTTGAACTTTCCTTTAATTTTCGTGCTCCAAATAACATTTTTGGGGCTTTAAGTCAAGGATGGACCTAATAACCATGTTGCTTTTTGTGTATTAATGTTTGGAAGCCTTTTCTTTTAATTTTTTAAAATTTTAGGATTTGAATATTACGAAAATTAGCTTATGGTATGTATTAAAAACTAATTTTTCAGAATAAAAATTCCTTAAAACTATAAAAAGTTCCCTTTGTGATGATTATGCCGTGGAAATGGATGGGCTATGTGGTTCAAGATCAATTTTAGAATATTTAGTTTCTATTTGTGGATAAGACAATACATGATAGCAAGGTCCACGAGTCTCACAAAGATATTTTCTCCTTTTTCATGGAATGGGGTTTTCGATAACAATGGTGAGGAGAATCTAGTGTGTAGTAGAGAGAGGTCAATTCAGTGTCCTACTTGAGCATTTAGCAGAAAGAAATAATTTACAGTTTGTGAGTCACCAAAGTCTACGTGTGGAAATCAAGTTCAATCATAGAAAAAGAGAAGCCTGAATCGGGAACATTAAGATGGGTAGCAAGAAGATATGAATCAATTATGATTGCTTTTCCATTTACCTTTGTGGGGAGTTTCCCTTTTCTAATAAAAAAATCATTGTAGAAGGTAATGGACTCAGATTCATAGAACTTTCTTATATTGTTGAAAAATGGGGACATTGTTGATAGTCAAGGAGCTCCAAGATGATTGGGAATCCCATGGATTTGAGCCATGAGACATTGAGTAGCTTTCTCTTGACCAAGATGCAATTTTCTATGTTTCCATCCTCTAGAAGTGTATACATGCTAGTTGTGACATCAATCAGGCTAGTATGTTGTGTCTGGGGTACTAATTCTAACTTTGGACGCAGACACTTCCTGATCGAGATAATAGCAATGTCGGAATCGCTCTGAGAGGAACAGACAATGCCACTTTGTCTAGCTTCAGATTTTGGCCCTTCGGGAAAAACAAGAGTAGTAGATGGTGCTGAGGATTAAAAAATAGCTTTGCCATGAGGACGGAGGTTTTGGGTTGAGGTGGGCGGTCAATTGGAAGCTATCTTAGTTTGCTTGGATTTCTTAGAAGGTAGAAAGCATTCTGTTGCAGTGAAGTTAGAGCTGTTGGTTTTGAATGGGTTTAGAATTTCGGTGACTTTAAGGTTATGAAATATAAGCTGGTCTACAACGACGATAGTCCCAAATTGGACAGGTGTGTGGCTTGGTGAGAAAACCATGAAAGATGAAAGAATTAGTATGTTTCGGGTGTTGGTATAACTAGAGCGTCCTGTTGGAAGGATTTGGGGCTTTGAGTTGGTGAATGAACAGGAGAGGTTTCAGGGTTGATAGATTTTGTGGGGGATGGTTGAGGCGAAGTTGCGGCAGTGTAAATGGCAGTAGTAGTGGGTTGTGGTTTAATGTTGGGAGGATCAATGAAGATGGGGGTAGGGCCAGTAGAGGATTGTTTTGCCTAAAGAGTAGCAAACTGTTGATCAAAGCTTGAACTTTCTGCGGATCGAAGGTAATAGTTGTATTAAGGAGAGAGATTTTTTTAGTGGCCATGGTGTTTTTTGCAGAGAAAGTTTGGGCTTAGGAAAAAGGAAGACGGATAATCGGCTATGATAGAAGGATGTGGTGGTGATAAACCGCAGACTTATCATATTTTATGCATCAGATTTAGGAGTATATTAATCAAAATAAGGTTAAATAGATATTATTAGTTTAATTATGCATTAAAGTATGTTCTTTGTACAGACTTATGTTTTATGAGCTTTTTTTGCAAGGAACGAATTCCTAGGTAAAAATACAGGTGATGCCGGACATGAAGCCAGATGTCTCCTGCACGGCATAGGCCTGGAGCAGAAAAGGAGCCGTACCGGGTATGTTGCTGGGTACATCCTATCCGACACATATGTGAAAAGTCACCACGGTTGACCAAGCCCTGTGGCAGTGAAGTTATTTACGATTGACAGTTTGACCATTGTCGGGTACGGGCTGGACGTATCCTGTCCGGCACAAGCAACCTTTCGCCTGGCAGTTTTGACCGTTAACGGTTACACATATTTAACACGTGGTGCCGGATGACTTTCACCCGGCATGCCACCCGGTACAAGGAGAAATTGTTGCCTATAAATAGGCCTAAGGGCTGCACTTATTGAGACATTCCAACACCCACATACACTCCATTCACAACTCTATTTCCGCTTCCACTCCATTGTTGGTGTCCAAGGAAGATTCTGCAGATCCATCCATGTGAAGAGAAGAAGAAGATCTTGTCGGGTTAAGGCTATGCCTTTCCTTCTCCTCTTGTATTCTCTTCTTGTAGTTGTGTGGATGGTGAAATTGAGTTCCTTGTTAGTTCTTTGGTTAGGATGATCTTCCTTGTAATTACTCTTATGGTTATTAATAAAAGTGCAAGTTCATCAACTAAGATTTTGGTCTTCATACAAGTAGAATGAGATTGCTACTTGTTCTTCTTTTTTCTAAATTCTACTGAGGTTCAAGACAAAGTAGAATAGGTTGAGGGGTCTTAGCGGTCTTTAACGGGTGTTGTTCTGAAAAGTGGGCAACATGACTTAAGATTGGAATTAATCTATAATTCTCATTATCCTATTCGCTTTCGAGGCATGAGATATGCACGGAGCAAATGTGGGTAATGAGTTCTTGTTGTCAAACCAGAACACGAAGTACCATTCATAATTAAAGGATTGCAGGATGTGATGCCGGGTGGTATGTGTCCGGCACATTCAAAGAATTTGAAGGTGTCGTGCATCTCTTGTCCGGCATGGCATCCGGCGTAGTCATTTCTACCAGATTGATTTTGGAACTTTGTGGTTTGGCTTATAACTATACTTGGCCTTACATGAGTTCCTCCCGAGTCAAGTTAGTTTAATTAGTTAGTAGTTTTAGTTTAATTGTCATTTACTTTCCCCCCTGTTTAGAATAGGCTTTTACCAAGATTAGGACTGATTTTCTATTAAATCCCTTGGGTTCGATACTCTCGGTCGTAATCTACCCTCACTGTACTTCGACCTGGATTTTTACTACTTGTATAGAGTTGTAGGGTTTATTTTTTATTTCTTTCATTCTTTCATTGTTTTATTCTTTTGTACATAGTTTTACCCTAACAATTATTCTGTTAGCAAAATGTCGCCGTTGCTGGGGACTTGGAATTAGTCCAAGTCCTAAAATCGGTACTCGCCATATTCTTTTATTTCTTTATTCTTTATTCTTTGAATTGATTATTTTCATTTATTTTAAGTTGAATGGGCCGGATATGATGTAGGATACAATATATCCGACACTTCAGAGGAAGTCCAAAGCCGGACAAGAAACAGCCGGCATGCTATCCGACATATTCAATCACATTGCCATTTCTATTTTTTTCTTTTTCGTTAAGAGTTGGGGTTATGTATAATTTGGCTTTTAGTTGAATAACATTGGTTTTATTTTTTCCTTTCTCTTATAATTTATTCAATTATTTTCCTTTCAAGTTTGAATGTGCCGTGCACCATGCCGGCTATCTTACGCCTGACATCTCGGAGGAAGTCCGACGCCGGAAAGGATATATCCGACATGTCTCCCGGCTCGTTCAATTTTACTCTCCAATTTTTTTCGTAAATTGTAGAGACCCATATAAATGATCTCTTACATTTTATGTCCTTTGCTTTGATTTTTCTCTCCTCTTGCTTGTATTTCTTTAATTCATTTATTTTTCTTTCGGTTTGAATATGCCGTGCATAATGCCGGGTAAACTCAACCCGGCACTAACGGAGGAAGTCCAATGCTGGATACAACACGCCCGACACTCGGTCCGGCATGTTCAATATTATTTTTCTTTCTTTTAGTGTCATAATATTTCTATATTATTGCTTTCTATACTATACTTCGTTAAATTAATATTTTTGTTTCTGCTCCTCTTAAAGTCATAAGGTGAATGCTTCTTCGGTCAACAAGTCTCCCTGAAGATCTAGCCAACCTTGACCCAGAAATCGAGAGAACCCTTCTTCGCTCCATCAGACAACAAAGAAACCTACAAATAGCATTTTTTACACAAATGGCAGCACCAACCGTCTGCAATATTAATAAGCCTTCCAACCAAGGCCAAAAGCCAGCAATCGACCTCCCTCTCCTTGCATAGAATGAATATGATGAATGGCAAAAACTTAAGCCATATCATCAAATCCGATGTGTCAAGGAGTTGGGCATGTTTGACGGGTCAAACCCGGATGATGCCTTGCTCCACATCACCAAATTCTTACAACACACAAATAGCCTAACCTCCACAAATAACGTCTTCCAATATGCCAGACTTTCCCTCTTTCCCCATAGTCTCACGGGAAATGCCAGCAAGTGGTACCATATTCTGACCCCCAGTACTATTTCCACATGGGAGGACATGACAACCAAATTCTATGACCAGTTCCTGCCTTAAAGTCGCACCCTGGAGATGATCACCGAGATATACAACTTCAGACAGCCCAGCTCAGAAAACATCTGTGAGACTTGGGACAGATTCAAGGGGTTGCTGCGTACGTGTCCTCACCTTGGCCTCACCAAGGAACTATCTATCTCAGTTGTTCTACAAAGGATTGGTTAACCAATGCAAGACGATGATCCTTTCCTCCCTTGGTGCAGACATACTGAAGAAGCCTGGAGATCAATTCCTTAGTGGGATTGAATCTCTTTGTGAAGTGATCAAGGACTAGGCCACATGTGGATCCAGGGGCGGTACCGCTGGTCTATATCAAGTGGGTGAGGGAGATGCCAAATTTGAAAAATTAATGCAAAGTCACGAGCAGTTGTTGGAGAGCAATGCTCAAACGTCCACGAAGGTTAGCGCTCTACAGAAGGTGGTGGAGCAAATAACAACGAATAAACTTCCTCAGTAGACGAATGTGGTTAGTGCACGACCACACACTCAGGGCCCTGATTTGCCAGACTTTCAGAATGCTGTGGAAGTCAATTATGTGAGCAACCAAGGATATAGGCAGCCATGGCAGCAGGGTAACCAACCCCCTCACAACTTCCAAAATCAAGCCGACTACCAGGGAAGTCAGAGGCAATACATGCAGACTCCTTATGGAGAAGTCACTTTTAACCGACCATCCCACTCTGCATCTTCATTAGAGGCCGAGATGGCTGAATTGCGTGACATGATGTCGGTTCTGATGAACAAGACCCAGGACGCTCACAACGAGATCTCGTCCATTCGCAAGGAGCATAAAACGTTGTAGTTGTAGTTGCAGCAACTTCTGGCACAACCTAGACAACCAGGTCATCTCCCATCTCAAACGCAAACCAATCCAAGGGAGCATGCAAATTCAGTCACCGTTCTGTCGAAGATATTTGATAATGCCAAGTAGCCAAAAAGGCAAAGTGTAGGGTGGGTCCTCCTCACGCGTTCATTTTCTTCACACAGGGGAGCCTCTCTTTTCCTTTAATCTTTTTCTTTTATTGTTTTTATGTTGTTTTATTTGTTAATTGGTTCATGGTAACTTATTCTTCTACTTTCGATAAAAAAATCCTAATTTTTCTTTTCCATTTTGAACACTGGGGACAGTGTTCCTGCCAAGTGTTGGTGTAACACCCTGGATTTTACCTCAAATGATAGCTTAAGAAAATAAAAATCCAACGGCGCAAACGGAAGTCAAAAGCTTGAACGAAACAAGTTATGGTCAAAACACAGCACCCTGTCTGAACTTGTGTCCGTACATCAACGTTCGGACACAAGTCGAGACTTCAGAAACAAAAATCAAACAGATGTCCGAACATTGAAGCTCGGACGGATGTTCGGACGCTTTCGGAAATCAGATACGCGTAAAGTCCGAACATGTGTCTGAATGTCAAAGTTTGGACACAAGTCGAAGCAAAAATCAAACATGTGTCCGAACGTTGATGCTCGGACAGATTTTCGGACACAACCAAATGACGAAAACCTTTGAAAACTTTCGGGGCCTGTCCGAACATGGATGTCCGGACGGACGTTCTGACAGGTCCTTAAATGCAGTTTTTAAAATGTAAAGAGAACCCAAAAACCACCAAAACACTTATATAAACCATAAAAACAATATGGAAGACATTTAAATGGAAAATGTTGCCAAATAAGTACCTCGTCACAAAGCTCAAACCCCATAAGGTCAATTCGTAAACTGTCAAAAGTACTTATTAGTAACCACCATAACGAATGTAATCTTAAAACAGCAGCGGATTCAAAAACCTCCAGGGCATTACCGCCACACCCAATCCCCATGGGTGCTCAGGCTAAAGAACTAAATACCTCAAAACAAATGTTAATTCAACTTACGCGGAAGCTAATCGAAGACCAAAATATAAATCCTTTGGAAAACGTCACAATACTTCTATAACATCGTAATTCAGACATTGTCTCAATAACTCCTTATTCCTAAGCTATGTGATTCGCTGTCCCAATCCCCAAACTTAGTCGTCCATACCTGCGATCGTAAAACATAGACAAAAACACAGAAAGGATCGTACAAATCAGAAAAACTGAGTAAAGACTATCTCAATCCGTAAAATACAATTTAGAACCTCATTTGCCATTTACCAATCAGAGAGGAATAATTTGGTGAACATTAGACGAATTTCCAGAATCCAAAAACAACATTTAAAATCACAGTAGGGAGCTTTCATCAGGAGATCACCACAATACCAAACACGGGGTCACCTATGGGACCCCCAAACAAGAGGACAGTCACCTATGGGACCGTCAAACAACCACCTCACCCTAAGTCCTTAAGTGTGCACACCCCCTATGAAACAGCAGTAACATAGAGTAGACCAGAGGGCTTAACTGCAACAATGTGTGCAGCGCAAATAATAACAATGGGGAGCACCTGTGGGCTCCCAAACACAAGAACACATCCTGCGAAAGACTCCCAAAAACCATAACTGAAATACCACAATCACAATCCAATTCCTCAAATTCCGAAACGTGGGAAACAATCCCAATTTCCAAACACCAACTGGGAATCCATTAAAACACAGCCAAAGCCTTTCTCCACCACCTGGCAAAACACCAGTCAAATAGACATGAGCATAGAATTTACCTGATAAATCAATTCACCTCAACAGTCTATCTCCTCAGGATTAGTAGAAGCACTCGCCGGCGTAATTGGAGTCTAGATATATATATAACCAGCAATCAGACGCTACTAGTCACAATCGAATAAATAAATAAACTACCAAGTAGAAATACTTTACCCATCGAATTCCTAATTGGCACCAAGGGAAATGCTCCAGTAAAGGTAGAATGGAGAACGCGAATTTTGAGAGCTCAAGAAAGAAGATGCATGAATAAATTTTGGTAGAGCAAAAGCGTAGAAGCGCCGTGATGAGGGTGAAGCGTAGTGGTGAAGATCGTGATATAAATAATAAATTATAGGAATAAGGGAAATCAGTATTGTTAAGACAAATTAATAATCATTCATTTTAAAATAAAAGAGTTAAATAGTTATGGAATTCAAATAATTTAGAAAAGAAAATATAAATAAATAGTTAAATTTATACAACAACATAACGTTTGAGAATCATCAGGAAGGAGTCAAACCTCTAACAACTTCTTTCCTAGAAATTTGGGAATAACTTTAATAATTTGGAATTTGTTGAGAAAATAGATCGTTGTAACAAGATGAGAGAGAGTATAATAGGGAATCATTTATTAACCATTTATTCGAAATAGAAAGGGGATTGGAATAAAAATAAATTAGATAGAATAGGACAGTAATTCTAGTGAGAGGTTATCATAACGTTAAAGAAGATTCTAGAATTCTAATTACAACAAAATCAAGAGATTTTTTATTAATCTAAGGAAGTCAAAAGGGATTTGAACTCTTTGTAATTAGAAATAATTTATAACGGGAAGTAAAATCGAGTTTGGATTCTACATTAAAACACCCAATTAAATGCAAATTAAATTAGGAACACATTCAAAGACTTTCAAACAACGTTGAAACATTGAAGAGGGGTCGAAATAGTATTTTAAATAATAGTATCATCAATGACAATATGCGAAGTAAGGATTTAGGGACTGTAGATAATCACGGATATTTTTAGGAATAGGAATAACCTAATGAAGAAATATAGCTAATTTCCCTGGGCCACTATGAAACTAACCTCAGTCACATTAGTCAAACTATATGCTATATCATTCCTAACCTGCAATTCCCAGGTATTTCATCTCATCCCCCTTAAAACAAAACTTCACCCTCGAAGCTAAAACTCATCCTTACAGCGAAACTGTGAACTAGGTAGTGACTGAAATGGTTACCTGATCAAGAGCTGGGGTACTTCTTCCTCATCTCCTCCTCCACTTCCCACGTGGCCTCCTCCATCCCATGATTTGACCATAAGACCTTGACCATGCGGGTGGACTTCGATCTGGTCTCTCTGGTCTTAGTATCCATGACTCTGATGGGATACTCCTCGTAAGAGAGATTCTACTCTAGCTCCAAGACCTCTGGTTGCAACACGTACGAAGGGTCGGGGACGTACTGCTTCAGCTGGGATACATGGAAGACATTGTGAACCTTCTCCAGCTCATAAGGAAGTGCCAGACGGTATGCCACCTCTCCAATCCTCTCTAAGATCTCGTAGGGTCCAAAGAATTTGGGACTGAGCTTCCCTTTCTTCCCGAATCTGGTTACCCCTCTCATAGGAGATACCTTCAGGAAGACTCTGTCCCCCACCTCGAACTCAACCGGTCTGCGCTTGAGGTCGGCATAGGACTTCTGCCTGTCCTGAGCTGCCTTCATCCGACTCTGGATCACTCGAACCTGCTCCATAGTCTCCTCAATCAGCTGTGGCCCCAAAACAACAGTCTCACTAATGTCACTCCAACACAACGGTGTCCTGCACTTCCTCCCACAGGGCCTCATAGGGAGCCATCTTGATGCTGGTGTGGTAACTGTTGTTGTACAAAAATTCCACCAAGTGTAGCATATCAGCCCATGAACCTGGAAGTCCATCACACATGCTCGAAGCATGTCTCCAAGGTCTGGATGGTTCTCTCGGTCTAGCCATCAGTGGCTGGATGAAAAGCAGTGCTCAACTTCAGCTTGGTGCCCATCGCCTTCTGAAATTGCTGCCAGAAATGGGCTAAGAATCTCGAGTCTCTATCTGATATGATGGTCTCCGGAACTCCATGGTATCTCACTACATTCTTGATGTAGGCATCCACCAACTGACTCATGGACCACATCTTCTTCATGGGTATGAATCGTGCAAACTTAGTGAGTCGGTCCACTATCACCCAAATCTGATCGACTCCTCCTCTCACCGGTGGTAAACCAATCACGAAGTCCATGGAAATGGAGTCCCACTTCCACTTTGGGACCTCCAGCGGCTGCAATAAACCTCTCATCCTCTTATGCTCGAATTTGACCTTCTAACAGGTAAGACACTTCGATACGAACTCCGCCACCTCCCTCTTCATCTTAGGCCACCAAAACATCCTCTTCAAGTCTTTATACAATTTGTCACTACCAGGATGGACCGAATAGGGAGTATTGTGGGCCTCCCTCATCAGTCTCTCCTTTACCTCGACACACCCCTGAGGCACACACCATCGGCCTCTGAATCTCAAGCTGCCATCATCGTGGGTCTCGAAGCCCTCTGTCTTACCTTCCTTCATCTTTTCTCGGATCCACTCTAATTTCGCGTCACCAGGCTGCCCTTTGAGTATCTCCCCATAGATGTCGGAAGAAATACTCATGTGGTACAACTTCACCTCGTGCTCCACCCCTCCAGCCTCCATCACCTCTAGATTCAGCCTCTGAAAGTCACGAACTAGTTCGTCTGGAAGAACCCACATCGAATTTACAGAATGGCTCTTCTTTCTGCTCAGAGCATCGGCCACCAGATTAGACTTCCCTTCATGATACAAAATCTCCAAGTTGTAATCCTTGATCAATTCCAACCATCGCCTCTGCCTCATATTAAGTTCCTTATGAGTGAAGATGTACTTGAGGCTCTTGTGGTCGGTGTAAATCTTGCAGGTGACACCGTAGAGGTAGTGCCTCCAGATCTTAAGGGCGAAGACTGCTGCTGCGAGCTCTAAGTCGTGTGTTGGGTATCGGGTCTCATATTCCTTCAGCTGTCTCGATGCATAGGCTATGACTTTCCCGTGCTGCATCAAGACATACCCCAAGCCATACTTAGAAGCGTCGCTGAAAACCTCGAATCCATTTGTCCCTGAGGGCAAGTTCAACACTGGGGCTGTGGTCAACCTGTCCTTTAGCATCTGAAACGCCTTTTTGCAATCATCGTCCCACTAAAACTTGGTTACCTTCTTCATGAGGTTTGTGAGGGGCCTAGAAATCTTCGAGAAATCCTTCACAAATCTTCGATAGTAACCTGCTAGACCTAGGAAGCTGCGAACCTCTATTAGGTTGCTCGGTCTTGGCCACTCTTTTACTGCTTGGATCTTGGCCGGATCCATTGAGATTCCCTTCTTAGTAACGATGTGGCCCAGGAAGGCCACTCGGTCCAACCAAAAGTCACACTTGGATAGCATGGCGTAAAGCTGCTGCTCTCTCAGGATCTGTAAGACTAATCTCAGGTGCTCCTCATGCTCTTCCTCATCTTTGGAGTAGATGACGATATCGTCGATAAATACCACCACAAACCGGTCTAAATAGGGGTTAAAGATCCGATTCATGAGGTCGATGAAGACTGTGGGTGCATTCGTCAATCCAAAGGGCATCACCAGGAACTCAAAGTGCCCATATCTGGTCCGGAAGACAGTCTTCGGGATGTCCTTCTCTGCAATTCGAAGCTGGTGGTATCCTGACCTCAGGTCTATCTTGAAAAAGACTCCTGCACCCTGTAGCTGGTAAAAAAGGTCGTCGATCCTCGGCAAGGGATACCGGTTCTTCATAGTGATCTGGTTCAACTCCCGGTAGTCTATGCACAGCCTCATGCTCCCATCCTTCTTCTTTACGAACAAAACAAGAGCTCCACAAGGTGATACACTCGGGCGAATGTATCCCTTATCCAAGAGGTCCTCCAACTGAACCTTCAGTTCCTTCAACTCTGAGGGCGCCATACGGTATGGGGCCTTGGAAATAGGCGCTGCTCCTGGCATAAGGTCGACACTGAACTCCACCTCTCTGTCTGGCGGCATGCCAGGAATCTCATTGGAAGACGTCAGGGAACTCATTCACCACTCGGATATCTTCTAATGGGCTTGGCTCTCGGCTCAGGTCCTGGACATGGCAAAGGTATGCTTGTTGTCCCTTCCTCACTTGGGAGAGAATCGGCATGGCTGAGACTATCTTTACTCCCGGCTTCTTCTCCATGCCACTGTAGGAGACTCTTTGGCCCGATGGTCCTCTCAAGATGATCTTCTGCCACCACAATCGATCTTCCCTTTGTACTTGCTTAGCCAGTCCATCCCCAAGATGATGTCGAAGTCGGGGAGGACAAACTGGATCAGGTCAGTTACAAAAGTTTCCCCCTTTATGTCTACCCCCACATCTTTCAATACATAATTACAAGAAATAACCCGCCCTGAGGGTATAGGTACTGCTATGGTAGGGGACTTACAAGTTTCTAGACCTAGTCTCTTAACAAAATTCTCATAAATGAACGAATACGAAGCCCCTGTATCAAACAAAACACGAGCAGGAGTACCATTAACAGGAAAGGTACCTGCTAACACCTCTACTTCGGCCTCAGCTTCGGCCCGACTCATAACATTGATCCTTTCGGGAGCTCGATTGTTGTCTCGGTTCTCCCCTTGACCTCTGTTGCCTCCATTTCCACCCCCGTCATTACCACGCTAGGGAGCATCCCCGCGCTGGTTCTGGCCCTGGTGCTGATCTCTGCCTCGGGGCTGGGAGTCTGCTGGTCTGTAGGCTCGATCCTCGCCATTACCGCTTTGCTGAGCGCCTCCCTGAGGGTTCTGGAAGCACTCAAAAGCTCTGTGGCCCTTCCTGCCACACCGGAAGCACGCCACCAGGTTTCCTTCACAGTCTTTCCCGGGGTGGTCCTTGTGGCATCTCCTGTAGTGGAAGTGCCTATCTCTCCCAATCTCTCCCCTCTGAACCTGACCCTGGGGTCTATCGTTCCTCCTCTGGTCATTCCTCTGGTTCCCATCGAACCTCCTCCTATCATCTGAGTTAGGCCTCCACCTCTTGTCTTGGTTGGGCCTCTGATGTCGGTCATCTCGACTCCGAGACTCCTCCACATCCCCTGTCTTCCTCTTTTGGCCCGCCTGGACCTCCCTCCTCTTCTGCTGCACCCTATACATGTTAGCAGCCTTTCCATAAGCGTCCTGGAGGGTAGGTATCGTCAGTACGCTCAAGGCCTCCTAGAGACTCCAGTTGAGTCCCCCCACAAAATGTTGCACCTTCGACGCCTCGTCAGGGACCATCGTCGGCGAGAACCTCGCCAGCTCTAGAAATTTGGAGTGGTACTCCTTCACACTCCGGGCCTGCTGCTTGAGCTCAGAGAACTCTAGGTATTTCTGCATCCAGACATGCTCAGGATAGAATCGCCTTCGCATGGCCTCCTTCAATGCCTCCCATCCAAAATCAGGTCCCGCCAGAAGAGCATCCTTGTTGGCAGACCACCAGATGTCAGCCTCGCTCTTGAAGTAGTACACGGCGGCATTGACTCTTCTATCAGCAGGGCAGTTAACTGCCTCAAAGATCTTGTCGAACTCACACAGCCAATCCTCCAGTAGTACTAGGTCCTCCTCCCCCTTGAATGCAGTCGGCTTCAGGTGGGCAATTCTCTTCGTGTAGTCTTCTGGAACATTGTCTCGCTGGGCTTGGCGTTGCACAATCTGGCCCAGGTTCAAGGCAAGCTCCTGGAGTTGTCTCATTGGGTCGTTGGCTGCCATGGTAGTGCTTCTACTTTGACTTCTGGTGTTGTAGGAGAAATTCAATAGGCCTGCCAGTCTACTCTATTCAAGATGGACTCCTGATTATGAGTCACGAGTTGAAGGAATTTAATCTCCTACAAATATCCCCTTAAGTCCTACTATGCTCATACTACCCAATCCTTGGGTAGACAATTAGAATGTATAAATAAACAAGCATATATACCATCATGTAATATACATATGTGTAACCAGTAAGCAATTATTCCCTGTATGATCTTCAAACACCACATAGAGGTGTCCAATATAACTCAGCAGAACACAATATGACATATAATTCAACATAACTTTCCCAAGCGGCTTATCCCCAAATTTTTAATCCAGTTTACTCAAATTTTATCTGATTTTGAAAACACGGCTCTGATACCACCTTGTAACACCCTGGATTTTATCTCAAATGATAGCTTAAGAAAATACAAATCCAACGGCGCAAACAGAAGTCAAAACGGAGCTTGAACGAACAAGTTATGGTCAAAACAGCACCTTGTCCGAACTTGTGTCCGTACATCAACGTTCGGACACAAGTCGAGACTTTAGAAACTAAAATCAGACAGATGTCCGAACATCGAAGCTCGGACGGATGTTCGGAGGCTTTCAGAAATCAGATACGCGTAAAGTCCGAACATGTGTCCGAATGTCAAAGTTCGGACACAAGTCGAAGCAAAACCAGAGAAAATAGATGGGTGTGTCCAAACGTTGATGCTCGGACGGATGTTCGGACACAACCAAATGACGAAAACCTTTGAAAAATTTCGGGGCCTGTCCGAACATGGATGTCCGGACGGACGTTCGGACAGGTCCTTAAATGCAGTTTTTAAAACGTAAACAGAACCCAAAAACCAACAAAACACTTATATAAACCATAACAACAATATGGAAGACATTTAAATGGAAAATGGTTCCAAATAAGAACCTCGTCACAAAGCTCAAACTTCATAAGGTTAATTCGTAAACTGTCAAAAATACTTATTAGTAACCACCATAACGAATGTAATCTTAAAACAGCAGCAGATTCAAAAACCTCCAGGTCAATACCTCCACACCCAATCCCCATGGGTGCTCAGGCTAAAGAACTAAATACCTCAAAACAAATGTTAATTCAACTTACGTGGAAGCTAATCGAAGACCAAAATATAAATCCTTTGGAAAATGTCACAATACTTCTATAACATCGTAATTCAGACATTGTCTCAATAACTCCTTATTCCTAAGCTATGTGATTCGCTGTCCCAATCCCCAAACTTAGTCGTCCATACCTGCGATCATAAAACATAGACAAAAACACAGAAAGGATCGCACAAATCAGAAAAACTGAGTAAAGACTATCTCAATCCGTAAAATACGTTTTAGAACCTCATTTTCCATTTACCAATCAGAGGGGAATAATTTGGTGAAAATTAGGCGAATTTCCAGAATCCAAAACAACATTTAAAATCATAGTAGGGAGCTTTCATCAGGAGATCACCACAATACCAAACACGGGGTCACCTATGGGACCCCTAAACAAGAGGACAGTCACCTATGGGACCGTCAAACAACCACCTCACCCTAAGTCCTTAAGTGTGCACACCCCCTATGAAACAGCAGTAACATAGAGTATATCAGAGGGCTTAACTGCAACAATGTGGCAGCGCAAATAATAACAATGGGGAGCACCTGTGGGCTCCCAAACAGAAGAACACATCCTGCGAAAGACTCCCAAAAACCATAACTGAAATACAACAATCACAATCCAATTCCTCAAATTCCAAAACGTGGGAAACAATCCCAATTTCCAAACACCAACTGGGAATCCATTAAAACACAACCAAAGCCTTTCTCCACCACCTCACAAAACACCAGTCAAATAGACATGAGCATAGAATTTACCTGATAAATCAATTCACCTCAACAGTCACTAGTAGAAAATGAGGCTTTTTCGGCACCCCATTTTCGGCGGTTTCTGTAGGAACCGCCGAAAAAGCCCCGGTTTTTTTTAAAAAGACTCTTTTTCGGCGGTTCTTAAGCTAGGAACCGCCGAAAAAGCCCCGGTTTATTTTTTAAAAAAAAATTAGTCTTTTTCGGCGGTTTATAACGAAGAACCGCCGAAAATCATTAATGATTTTCGGCGGTTCTTAGTTCTAACCGCCGAAAAAGACTAATTTTTTTTTTTTAATAAACCGGGGCTTTTTCGGCGGTTTCCTAGCTAAGAACCGCCGAAAAAGTCTTTTAAACTACCCCCACCCCGACAGAAATACCAAAATCGCGTTATTATTTCTCCTCTCCCTCACTGCGCTAGCTCGAATCGAACTCGAACCCTCTCTGTCGCCTCCACCTCCACCGCCCTCTTCCGTCCCTTCCTCCGCCGTCGCCGCCGATTTCCTGCGCCGCCGCCGTCGTCCGTCGTCGTCGCCGTCGAGCTGGGCGCCGTTCGACACCACTGAAGCAATAACAAGTTCGAACCTAGGTATTTTAGTCCGAATTTGAAATTTCGTTTTCTGTTGGAATTGGGCATTATTTTGGTGCATATGTATAATGGTTGCTTGATTTATGTCATTTGGAGTGTAGTAGATTGATTGGTTTGATTGGAATTTCTATATGTGTGTAATTTTACAAAATAATACATATGCCCGCAAAGTGTTCGATGAAATGGCTGAACCGATTTCAGTGATATTTTTGTGCTTTTCTACCATTGTTTGTGTGAATTGTTGCCAAGTAAGCGTCATTGGTGATTTGTCATGTGAATTAACATCAAAAGGGGGAAAACATGTGAGTTTAGGGTTTGTTTTTGTTGATAATTAATTGTGATTTTTTACATAACTACAACTATTATCCTCACTTATTATTAATATGGTTCGTTACAGTTATACCCTTGTCGTTGTACTCCGTCCTGTTACCTCCATCGGAGGTGAGCTAGCCCAGTTGAGGTGAGGGTAGTTCTTGTTGAATAATTGTACGTAGCTTTTTTTATAACTACAACTATTATATATTCTAATTATTACGGTTCACAGTTACTCCTTGTGATCTCGTGTGTCGCCGTCCTCCGCCCTGTTTCCTCCCTCTGAGTTTCGCCTACTCCTCGTCCTTCAAAAACAGGTTAGTTTTGTTCTTCAACCTCGTTGTTGTTTATCATAATTGTTTGTAAAATTCATTCATTTATATATAATAGTTAGTTGCAGAATTATTATATATATATATATATATAATATATATATATTATGTATATATACATACAAGATAATCAAGTAGTATATTTCTATAATATATATTATAGATGTGTATATATATATTATACAGACTCGCCATGCAAGAACCATATCATTATATATCATTTCCAAAGATAGTTTTGTTATTGTTGTTTTCATATTTATTATTTTAAATATAACTTAATTTATTATGCATTATCAATATATTTTTGTAGTTATTTTTAAGCTTTAACTTTCATTTGGAGTTTGTAGAATGGACCGTGAATGGATGTACGGTCAGCGAGGGAATTATTTTGAATCAAAAGTGGATAATGAATTTTGCAAAGCAGCTCTCGATCATCAGAAAAGGATGAACGAGACACACATTCCCTGTCCATGTGCACAATGTGAACTTCGCAATAAGTTTCCTAACCTACATACAATCAGATTTCATCTATCAAGGCGAGGATTTATGCCGAACTATAAGATATGGTTTTTGCATGGCGAGTCATTAGAAGCCAGTAGCAGGGTGCAAACTTCCACTCAACCGAACAGTGAACCAGAAATGGTTACGGACGATACTACATTTCCTGATAATACGTGTGATCTGAGTGAGACTGATATCAACGACGACAGTGATAAGATTGAACAACTGGACTCTATGCTGCAAGATGTTGAAGATAATTTCACAGACAAACCGGCTGAATATCAAAGATTACTTGATGCATCACGTTCCCCTTTGTTTCCGGATGCAACAAATATACAAAGTTGACATCCGTGCTGCATTTGTTCAATCTTAAAGCAAGATTTGGCTTGAGTGATAAGAGTTTTACGGCAATACTAGAACTATTCCACGACATGCTACCAGATGAGAACAATCTTCCTACTTCCACTTATGATGCAAAAAAGTTGATGTGTCCTATGGGTGTGGAGTACGAAAAGATACACGCATGTCCAAACAGTTGTGTATTATACAGAGGAGAGAATAAACATTTGAATGAGTGTCCAAAATGTCATTTGTCACGCTATAAACAGAAGGACGGTCAAATATCCAATTCTAAGAAAATAAGTCTCCAGCAAAAGTCATTTGGTATTTACCCATAATACCAAGATTCAAACGACTTTTTGCAAATGTCAGAGATGCCCAAAATTTAAGATGGCACGCAGAAGGAAGAAAAAATGATGATAAGCTGAGACATCCAGCTGATTCACCACAATGGAGGACAATCGACAGAAGATTTCAAGATTTTGCCAGTGACAGTCGAAATTTGAGACTCGGGTTATGTACGGATGGGATGAATCCTTATGGCAGTCTAAGTAGTCAGCACAGCACTTGGCCTGTTCTATTGGTGATCTACAATCTTCCCTCGTGGCTGTGTATGAAGCGGAAATACATAATGTTATCATTGTTGATTTCTGGACCTAAACAACCAGGACATAACATCGATGTATACCTTGCACCGCTGATTGATGATTTGAAATTGCTATGGAATCAGGGACAGTGGTTTATGACAGTTATGCCAGACAAAACTTTACACTTCGTGCCATGCTTTTTTGCACAGTGAATGACTTTCCAGCGTACGGTAACTTATCTGGATACACAGTAAAAGGCACATTTGCTTGCCCAATATGTGAGGACGACACTTGTTCTGATCGTCTACAGTTTTGTGGAAAAACGTCTACATGTGTCATCGTAGATTATTGCCATCAGCTCACCCGTACCGTAAAAAGAGGAAGTTATTCAACGGAAAGACTGAGTCACGTGTTGCTCGTATACCTCTGAGTTCTGAAGAGATTTATCAGAAGGTGAAAGACATTGACAATGTTTTCGGTGTTCCGTCCAAGTCTACCCAAAAAACATCTGGAAAAAATGTTCAATATTTTGGGAACTTCCGTATTGGAAACATTTATCTGTTAGGCATTGTCTTGATTTCATGCATATTGTCAAAAATGTTGGTGAGGCTGTTGTTGGGACTTTGCTTAACATACCTGGGAAAACAAAACGGAATAAAGGTTCGAAAAGACATGCAAGCTATGGGCATACGTGAGGAGTTGCATCCCCAAGAAAGAGGCAAACGAACATTTTTACCTCCAGCATGTTACACTTTGTCTAAGAATGAGAAGAACAGCTTTTGTAAATGTCTTCATTCCCTTAAGGTTCCTACGGGTTACTCATCTAACTGGAAAAGTCTTGTGTCAATGAAGGACTTGAAGTTGATCGGGTTGAAGTCTCATGATTATCACATTCTGATGTTGCATCTACTTCCTGTTGCCATTCGGGGTATATTGCCGAAAGATGTGCGGAATGCAATTACAAGACTATGTTTCTTTTTAAATGCAGTGTGCAATAAAGTCGTGGATGTTGATACACTAGACAGTCTGCAACGCGATGTTGTTGTTACGATGTGTCAACTTGAAATGTATTTTCCACCATCGTTTTTTGACATCATGGTCCACTTGGTTGTTCACATTGTAAGAGAAATCAAATTATGTGGTCCTATATATTTAAGATACATGTATCCATTTGAGAGATACATGGGAATCTTGAAGGGAAGGATGAAGAATAGATATCGACCTGAAGGGAGTATCATAGAAAGGACAATAACCGAAGAAGTGACAGAATTTTGTACTGAATACTTGAAGGGAGCTGTAGCTATTGGAGTGCCACAACCGAGACACGTAGGAGGGACAGAAGGTCAAGGTGTTATTGGAAAAAAAATTGTGGCAATTGATTCATCCTCAATGGAGTCTGCACATCTATTCATTTTACATCACCTTGAGATTATTGAGCCATTTTTTGAGAAACACATGACTGCACTAAGAGCTCAATATCCTGGGAGGAATATTATTTGGTTGGTAAAGGAGCAAAACAAGACCTTCTGTTCATGGTTTAGAGATCATGTCATGAAGATTGC